>CAXHWN010001740.1:998982-1143982 GCA_964020975.1 Hermodice carunculata
ACATAAATCAAGAAATTGCGTGATATGCTGACCTCCAAAGTGATCAAAAGGAGTCCTCTAAATTCAAGAATGAGACCATTACACAGAGAGCATTCTAATCCGGATTCCATGCATGCCTTGTTTGACTCTGGCACAGATCTGTACTTCAAGATTGTATAATTTAGCGGGCAGTGAAACAGTTTATTATCATCGTCATCACCATCACCACCACCACCACCACCACCACCACCACCACCACCATCACCATCATCATCATCATCATCATCATCATCATCATCATCATCATCATCATCATCATCATCATCATCATCATCATCATCATCATCATCATCATCATACTATTTACTCTCGCCTAAATACAACAAAATAACGGGAATGTATAGTTCAATGTTCTGAGTTTACAACATTAAACCTGACTTCATCAGTAGTTTTAATGTAAAAATCTTAATCCAGAAAGCTTGTGCCACATCAAAAATTGTGATTACTCTGAGTTGGTTCAATTTGGCAAAATACCGCTCAGATGTCGATTAAAATTAAAATGTCTTGAGCCCATAATCATGAAAGCATCACAAGTATTGGCCTCTATTCACGAAAATTTGTCTTCTGCTAAAGTACTAAATGTCACAAAGGTTTATTTATTGAACTATGTACTTTTAAACTTTGGATCTCTTTGAAGAATTCGTCTGAATGTGAGTAAACGTTTTCCTCCTTCTCACTAATGACATAGAAAACTGCTCTTGACAGGGACTTTTGAAAACATGTTGGTAGGTACGCGGTACCTATAATGGTTGAATTTTTTCCTTCTGCAGTGATACGCTTTCCTCACATTATCATGTTTATATCCCTAAATTTCAGTGTCAATTAAGATTTTAACTTAACATTGATTTGCACATAAGAATGCCATGCTGTTAAGTATAAATCAAAATGCACCTGCTCCTTAAATATGAAAGAATTGCAACAAGATGAATCACTTACGCTCTGCACAAGCAATCGATGTAAAACGTAATTAAATTGATGGGAATAAATTGCATTGGGAATAAGTTATGAATCAACATCTCTGGAAGTACTGTCATGCACTGATTGCTATATTTAAAACTCACAATGCGATACGTTGCAATTACTTTTATTATGGAATTTTGGGAGATACAAAATATATTTAAAGAAAGAAAAGCAATATCACAAAGCGTGCATTCATCGCCATCATGTGTATACTGGCTTGCGACATAATATAATTGGGTCCACTGAAATGAATTCATATTTACATAGTATACAACTTACGAGCATAGCTTTGAAGATTAGGTATAATTCTAGTTCACGATCTGTACATTATGCTTTTTAGTGGCCAGACACTGTTTCTGCTTTTTCACCCTTTAGGAACATTGAGTCATTTAATTATCATAGCTTCGTAGGTGATCAAAATCTTCATTTTGGAATTGCCTCTAGAAATGTCTTCACATTCGTCAATGTATCCAAGTGTTTTATACATGTAATTTAGAATCATGAAATTAGACATTGGATGCCTGATCGTCTATGTCAATTAACAAGCTTTCAGCAAACTAAATGAAACTCGCTAATCAACTCGTTATCAAGTACAAAACAAACGTGTAATCCAATTTAAGCTAAGCCTCCAAATTTGCGAACGTTTCTGTACAACATTAATCAGGATTAACTCCCGCTGGTAATTTGCTTTCAGTAGGACATATTTAAAGTAAAACTGGGGGAGGGATGTGCATTTCTTCCTAAAGTGTACCACAGCAGGAAGTCCTTTTTTTCTTTCTTTCCCGGTTTTTTACTAAATATGTGAGACCCTGACTGTATGTTTGTGGTGTATTTTATTTTTCAAAACTATAATGTCTTTTTGTCTATTTGCACTTTAACACAATAAGACAAAGATCATTATCTGAAATTATAAACCATAAAAGTGCCCCTGCCCACACAACGGGCACATTCAGGCATCAATCAGGTAAAACTGTAATCGGCATCATCTTTGATCTCCGAGAGTGACCACTTATATCCATTTTCTATTATTCTCAAAGTGTCTTTTTATGTCAGATCATTTTGTAAGGGAATAACTATAGACAATTCCAAATACCGGCACATCGGGATCAATACATATATTTTTACCCTCCGGAGACGGAGAGGTGGGGGCTTATCAATCATTACGCAGCAAATGCTTTTATATGCACTAATTGGTCCAGTGTCAGATGACATTTTAAGCAGAAAGAAAGGTAATGAATTTATTGATTATGGGACTAAATTTACGGATGGAGAAGCATAGCGGACATTTTAGTGTCTGCTGAAAGCCGATAAATGTCTTAAAATATCTTTGCATACCTTGCAGTGAAAGTTAATGTCAAACATCCAAAATGTTACCCAAAATTTGGTACACTGAAGTGTATTTAGATACATTATGATCTTTAACAGCTACGTCAATTGGGACCTCCTGGAACACGCCAAATGACAACAAAGTACCCGCTGCCACAACTACTGATTTACGCATCTATTAGCGGCAAAGGTGAGGCATATCCCTTCAAACTTCGAGTGAAAAAAACCACGTTAGACCTAGATCGAAATACAAATTTTTAAAAATTGATAGCTGAAAGCGGCCAGATACACCCTCTCTGCTAGAAAGAAGTTTGAATAAAATCAGCCATCATTGACCACGAGATGTACAATCAAATACAGTTCCCTGACGTTAGAGAGAATAATTTTGTTGAGCGTCTATGTATTGGTTTGTGCCTTCACGTGTCACCTTTTCCCGCCACATTCTTCTCAAAGAGTATCTGTTTACAAAGAAGAGTCAATGTGTACTTTTCTCGCTTGTACGTGTACTTTTAATTTTCATTTTACAGTGAGTAAATTCAGAGGCACTGCGATATACCCCTATCTAGCTCCACGTCAATTCAACCCCGGCTTTAGCACCCGTCCATGGGACGACCCAACGTGAACCCCATCAACAATTACTTCTTATATTTCCCGTTAACAAGAAAAATAAAAGCATTGAAACCGCATATATTTTAACAGAGAGGTCTTCTAGCGTAATTTTACAGGAAAAGTGAGGATCGTCATCTGAAGCTGGTACATTTTACTGGAGACCAACTCCACACCGACTTAGGTTTAATGCGGCAAAATGATCAAATACTCAATCCATCTTTGGCATATGAAGCTTTGTTTTTTGTTTTTGTTTTTGTCACAAAGTCAATTAGCTGTATTTGTTGTACCTCTGGCGAATTGCACTACCATGTCATTAGTTGTCATTTATATATAGTTTCCACTTTAAGGATACCTCACTCGAATAACAGACTACATGTGTATACCTACTGTAAAGGGGATTCGAAAAAACATGTTCACATCCTGAAGTATGAGACAATTGCACTACATATTCAGTGGCTGCTTATGTGTATCAATCGGAGTTGAGTGTTATTGCAACAAATGTACAAAATATATCAGGTAAGAAAGTTATCGCCAATACACGATGGGTTTTTGTGGAAAAGCCACTCACATTACATCGGAAAGTGAAACTATTATTTAGCACACAAAACAGCACAGGGATTTGTGTAGTTCTAAATATAATACTGGTGCACGTATACACATCTACCATAAAGAGGTAACCACCTTGCGATTTCTTTGAGTACGAATTTTCAACCCATTGAAGATGATTTTTAAACTAAATGCAGCCATTAAAAATTAACAATGTATTTCATTATAAAGCAAATACAGTGATTTGAACATCATTAAATATTCGAATACTTTTTTATCGATACGCGATGAGTAAATGCTAAGCAAACTAAGTAAAATCTGAAGAAAACAATGATAAAAATATAAAAGTGCTATACTTAAGAACCCCTTATGAGACCGTATTACATGGGAAGTGAACAACCATACCCATTCATAACCGCTAACTCTGGCAACCATATACGTCGCGCACTGACTACAACATCGGACAGGTTGTTGTAGAGAAGAGGATCCCACTTCAATCTTTCGTCTATCCACTCCTACAAAAGATGACAACAGGTGTAAAGTACCTGTGTGGCAAGGTAAACTAAAAACTTTAAAACAGCATCACCATCTATTCGTGATACCAGTCACAAGATGGCTGGAACATAGCACAACTTAGATTTGGCGCATAGGTATATATATATATATATATATATATATATATATATATATATATATATATATATATATATATATATATATATATATATATATATATATATATATATATATATATTTCAAGCTTGCGGACGCCATACTACATAGCAGCAGCTAAGTGCGATAATTCAGTTCAAAGTAAAGTATAAATATGTTTGTATCTGATACCAATATGAACCCTAAAATTGCAAGCACATGTCTCCATATTTTTGCAAACACCCACTTTCATGCACAATGTGATAGAAATATATCTGGGTGCTGGAGGTTTTCCCAGAAGGTGATGTCTATGAGTATGACATTTGTATTGGAAGCATTGAAACTAAACTGGACGTTGACAAAAGTGATAAATAGTATCGTTCATCTTCTGCAAATTCACCTTGAAATCATCAATAATACACTCTCAATAGTTGACCAAATAATGCCAGAGGAATATCCTTATTGCTTGTGGGTATTGTTCCTGATCTTTGCTGTCAAATCAGGTGCAATTTGTTGTCGCAGCTCAAGTGCCTTTGGGTCGGTTCATTGACTTCCCTCTGCATACGACTTCTTTTGGCATCTATGAGAATCGAATTGATACTACTGAGCTAAACTTTGAGATTAAAAGCCCTTGGCTTGGGCCGAAGGGTAACTTGTGCATTTCTTGGAAAGATCCTTTTTTTCTCAGTACATTTTGTCAAGATTTTTTTTTGTCTGCTGATGCAATTTCACCAATAATAAGGCGGACCATAATTCAACATTTACATCATTAGGATTTTTGCCATGTATCTTTTTATCATATTTTTGTGAGAATGCGACAAGTACTGGATGCTTCACTGAAAACAATTTTACGTGTGACAGTATCATGTAGATATCCCTACAACATTTACATTACTAAGATTTTTATCAGGTATCTTCTTATCATATTTTCATCAGAATGCGACAAGTACTGAATTTTTTTGCTGAAGCCAATTTGACGTATTTGACAGTTTAGTGTACACTGTAGATATCCCTTCGAAATATCGATAATTGAAACCGTTTTGTTTTTTAAGATAAAAAATTTTGAATGCGTATGACGCAAGGTTTCATAAATGATACAGGGTTGTTTTTATCAGCTATTGCATGTGTAGATGGATGGACTTTTAATCAAGGCAAATCACATAGCTGATATATTTTTCGTGACTGGAATACTCCATACACTGTCATGATATTAGCCTCATGAGCGATTCGAATATGCTTTATGCTTGCACAATATTATATATATATATATATATATATATATATATATATATATATATATATATATATATATAAATAAATATATATATGTATATATATTTCGAATATGCTTTATGCTTGCACAATATTGTATATATATATATATATATATATATTGGAGACAGGATGATATTTTCTAAACCAAGAAGCATAGCACCATTGTTACATCGTCTTACATTTTCAATCGGTCTCGCTTCAGGTGAGATCATGTGCCAGAGGCTGCACAACAACCAAGACAGCCCCAAGAGAGCGTTGTTGCCAGGAGACTTGCAAGATAACTCGGGTAAAAGGCTCCGAAACATGTTGAGTAGTTACCCGCTGAAGACCCTTTAATTTATTTGGGCTGATACAGCCTATGTCAAAATTTTACAGAGGAACGTGCGCAAAAAAGACAATAGTAATTCCATATGTATACAGGTTAGACAGGGACAGGTTAGCTTATGGAGAGTAAAGAGTTCGAACTGCGGAATAGGATATTGACTACTAGGAAGTGGTTCTGGGCAAAAAGACACAAATACAATAACCTTCCCAACATTTAAGCTACCGATTTCCACAAATCATGAAATTTCAAAAGCATAACGAACGTATTGTGAAAAGTTACACACAGAAATAGCCATACAGATACAAACGTGTGGTCACAGAGGATATAGGGGGCAAAGCCTGTCTACAATCCATGACAAGGTACATTAACAAGTGATGAAATTGGCATTCAGGCCTCAAATGTGTATCAAGGGTCCCTGGCGTGGTACAAAAATAGTTCCAAAATGTAATCACAGGCATCACAATCTCATTTTGTATGCTGGTAGGTTAACTACAGAAACAGTGAGGACGGAGGATGTAATCATTTGGATCACTCAGAAACGAATTTAATCTTATACAAATCATACCACATTTTCATGGAGAGAATAATATCGTTCTGGGCCTCCTTGCGTAACACATCGAGATTGTGTGTCGTCATAACCAAGTGCTGTGGTACATGACTGAAATAAAATTTTTAACGTTCGGGACTCAGTTTACTAGCTACGGATTTATGTTGGAGACCCGGGGTTCGATTCCTGCAGGGCACATACACAAAAAAAAACCCAACTTTTATCACAAAGTCAGTGAGACGTGGATATAAATTTACGGCATGAGGTAAATACCTCTAGCAGAAGACATATACACCACTGGTGCTGCTTAAAACATATTATATGTAGCTAATAAGAAGCAAACTCCATACAGCCTTATCTTTGTAGAGCAAAGTCTAGTTAGATAAAAAGTTTTCTAGGTAATCTATTTTAGGTAAAAGCATGCCAGATAAACTGTACATAATGACCACGCTCTTGAAGTGAACATGACAGTCTTGGTGTGTTCTTGTCTGCCTGTTTATGGTCGCACATTACCAACTTTCTGAATGTAGATGAAAGAGAGCGTTTCGGTAATGTCAAAGTTTGTGTAAATGTATTCGATTTAGAAACAAAGAAACAACCTGAAAAGGGTATGGTGTCAACAACCACAACTAGCTGCCTTTGTGGTTATAATTCATAAGGTTTGACTAAGGCATCCTTCTCTATAATATCAGAAGGCAAGTATCGTATGGCATAAAACGTTAGATGCAAGGAGCTGAGAGTAAGCAATCAATAGGATGAAGAATTCATGCAGTGCTGAGTGGGATGAAAAGCAACAGATTGTTAATATCTGGGATAATGAAGATGGATCTATTTTCGGCGGTGACCGCCAGAAAAAAAAAAGGAAAAAAAAAAAGAAAAAAAAAAAAACATATCGCCAATTCACTGGTTGTAAGACTATCAAAACGATATCCACCTTGCAAAAAATTAAAACTGCGGTGGGGGGGGGGGGGCGATCTTCCTCAACAAATCCAGGTCAAGTAATACTGTCCGTGAATTCTATCAAAGTTGAAAGTAATTTCCACACTAGTGCACAATGTATAGACAGAAGCTGTCACAACCAGATTGATAATACGTGATCAAATATTCACAGAGGAGAAAGAGCTAAATTTTACGACAAATGGCAGAGTAAGAGTTTATCAGAGATGATTTGACAGTGTGTGTTTAACGTCACTGTGACAAGATGCTGAAGCGGCACAAGCAAGGTTAATCAGATTGGAAGATCAGTCCTGTTTATACATCTTGAGCTCTCCATTGGTACAGTCAAACTACCTCATTGTAATAATGCTTTATCGTTTAGAGACGACTACCATCAATTATCAGCGCACAGCATCTGCAACGGACAATGAGTTCACTTTGACGATTCATTTATGTATATAAAGCAAATTCTTCATCGGTACAGTCCTTATCACAATAAAAACTTAATTGTATGAATATGGATTCAATCAGACAGGGCATCTCGAAACTCTTACCGGTCCCACTCAAGCTGTGTCAAGCGAAGGGCCAGCTGGCGGGTCAGCCTGGCTGGCCTTATCCACATAGCATCAGTGA
The DNA here is from genome assembly GCA_964020975.1 of Hermodice carunculata. Lineage (NCBI taxonomy): Eukaryota > Metazoa > Annelida > Polychaeta > Eunicida > Amphinomidae > Hermodice > Hermodice carunculata. Next base: position 1,006,830 of record CAXHWN010001740.1, read on the forward strand.
TGCTAAATCGATTCATTTTGCCAGTGCTTTATCCTTGATTGAATGGGCAATAACGTCGACGCAATTTGGAGCTAGCCGCAGGCGCCTGGGTCTGATTATTCAGCTGTGTAAGCAGAATGATTTAACGTCTTGTAATCTATGCTTTCTCCAAGAAAACACAAGTGAAGATTTACACACTCAAGCAGTCCAATGAAATAGCTCAAAACAACATCTTACTCTGTTACAATTATTTTAGATAGCAAGAAATGCTGAAATCGTTGACCACATAGCAGGTAATAAAAATTGTACTTACTGATATTACAAGTCCCGTTGTCATGAGAACTTGACTTCTTTCATCCTGAAAAGGACAGAAAAGCCTGAGCTTTAACAAATGGTTCATTCCTTTCAGTGAAGTGTGTTGGCAAGTTGCACTACAAACCTCTAATTTGTCACCAGTGCATTAACCGTGCACGCGATTGTTCCGAAAGGCTACGCCTCACAATGGAACGTGTCTGTGAAGAAGGACCTAAGTTCTCGCGACATTTCCCCTCACTTAGAAGGATCCCCCAAAGATCTTTAGATTCATAGGTGTCATTACGTGGGCTTGATCGATGTTCATTGATGAAAAATGGAAGACGCGAAATATATGTGACCTAAAAGGGTGGAAAATGAAGAAATATGGAAGCCGCATCATATATTGAATTTCCTACAGACAACCTGTCAATACCAGAAGAGTTATATTTTTGTCCAATTGTAGAGCACTTACAATTTACAGAAATATAAGTTAAACTACGCCATGTAATTAATAATCGTGAATTGGGTGATGTGATGCCAGCAAAAAAAAATCCATTTTACAAAATACCGTCAATTTACATACATCATATCGTTACAAAACATGAAACACAAAGGGTGCAGAGTCAGCCTGGTGCAGTTGGAACAATTGCCCATTTTCGCATTTTATTTTTAATTTGCAGATAATCTTTAGCTGCTTCTACCCTATATGATCAAAATATGAACAACCGAAGAGTGCTATCGTGCGTATGTTCGGTTTCTTCCCAGCGCTATTCTCGTACACCTTCATTTCTTCTGTGTTGGAAAGGTACTCCCTTTTTCACTTGCATATTTTACGTAAGAATTGTATGTTTCGTACTTCACACTGGGGCCAATGAGGCCAAAAGTGGGCATTAGTATAGCCATATTTGGGTGATTAACGATGCCTATTGAAAAAAAATCTATATTTGATGGAACTTGCCAACTTGATAGATCATGCCAGTAGAACAAATTTGACATGTCCAATGACCTTAAGACGACCTTAGAGTGACCATGACGGTCATGTTAATGATCCGGATAAGTCTTTTTGCCTTTCCTCGTCTTTTTTGAGACATTTATAACAAGAAATAACACAAAGCGAAAGGGAACAAGTTGTAAAAAAATTTGAACAAAAAAAAATCGAAATTAGCCTCCAATTTTTTTTTTTAAATGTGCAAGGGGTATTTTGCAATGCCAAAATCCATTTTTACATTACAGGCATACATCTGTATATAAAATAAATGTAATACAAAGATTACGCTCAAGTAGTAGATATTTTGTTTTCAAAATATTTTTTTAAAAGATCATCCAAAAATCTAATGTTTAAAGACGTTGTTGGGTGCCATCTTGGATTAAGACATCAAAAACGAGAATCTGATTTCAAATTGATATAATTTCACTAAGATTAAACAAATTCACGTGAATTTTTGTTGAAAAATCATTTGATGCATCCGATGGTGAACACATTTTAATGAGATAATGCGAAACGTTTCTGATATTTTGGGAAAATACATTTTCTACCCAGAATTTCCTAGATCACTTCATTTTAGTTATATGTCATTTCTTTCATCATAGTCCTCAGACTTCATTGTTTTCAAATAAAATGACCTTTTTGAGTATATGTGTCAATACCTGGGTGAAAATTGACAGAGCAATCTGTCTATAGGTACATTTTCGTGTTCAATGTCAGTTCAAAATGAAAAAAAGTCAAGCTTTATAAATCTATGGCATATCTGACTATGTACCAAGTTTCATGAAGATTGACCATTAACTTCTAAAGAAAATGGCAAATGTTTTTTTAAGTAAACAAAAATTGGTCACTTCGCCCCATAGTGCTTGTTTGTATGTTTTCTGTATATGAGGTACAAAATGTGCGATGAAAGGATTCGTACACGTAACCTAGATTCACCCCTCACCTCTTAATTCTAATGGCATGAAGTCTTGAGCAATACAGAGTTATAATTGCTGTGTATCCCTTTCTAACCTATATTCATTGTGTAACTTATGCTCCTGGATTTTAAGATTAAGTAGGCCTCCTCTTTGCTTTTACATAAAGCTGTCTCTGTTTGCTGATGTGATTATGTTCCTTCGTCTCCGTCACATTATGATGCTGCTACGTAAGATTATAACATCAGACTTTGACGTGCACAGAAATACCTAGCCCACTAACCAGTCCACAACAAGAAATAACCTTTTTTTCGTGCAAATATTACAAGCCTGAGAGCGACCGAAAATTGGACGAGACTCATCAAAAACATGACTTCGCAATACTTTCCCAAACCAATCACTGCACATTGATGGTTTTTTCAGTCCCCCTTCGAGGAAAGATCAGTCAACCAGCGCAAGTGCAGGTGTTGCTTCTATGTTCGGAACTCTCTACCTTACGTAAGGCATCCCGAATTTCAAGGTGTAAAAGAAGAGAAAGACTTAACATTAATCGGCACCTACTATAGGCCTCTAGGGCATTCAGCTGATGTTCGCAACGATTTTTCCACGACTTTTCTCTTTCCATTACTTGTTCTCTAGAGTAAAACCATAGGATCTTAATAATTGCCGAGAATTTATAATGACATATGTCTAAATTATTTTTGACCACATTGCCAGTGAACGTTTCTTAAAAGAACATTTCCTAGACAATATCAGAACTAATACAAATGACCAAATGCATCATTAATCAGTTTGCAAGACCAGCTTATAACGGACTCGCCTGGGTTTATTATGAATAGAGGCACCCTTCCTCCAATTTCAACAGCTGACCACTAAGTCATGCTCTGTACCATTCCATCTGCCTGCTAATCTGAGCGTTTATTTAAACGTACCGTGATGGATTATAACAAAACATATTTTGGGGCCTAAACGAATCTGATGCTCAGTGGAGTACTGGGAATACGTTACACGAGGAACTGTTAAAGTACCAGTCCGTTTAATTTTCGCTATACACAGCTATCATGAAGCATGAATAAGCCCCTTTCGCACCGTGGTTCGTTAAGGGTATCACTGTATCCCTTTCCTAGGAGTAAACGCAAATTTCTAGGCGATACTGAAAATTACTGAGGTGCCGCCCCGATCCGTTTTCTCAGCCAGCTGATGGACAGGGTTGTTCTAATGGTCAAGTACGATGTTTCAACTTCTCACACCTTCAGGCTAGGTTCAAACTTGAGTGGTCAATGGCACAGTGCACGTTTGATCCCACTTATTGTGTGACTTGTTATAATCGAATGCCACATGTAGGCAGCTAATTTTTCCATATGAAACTAAAGCCTTTGAAAGGGTGGAGTACATAAGCTTAATAAGACTTTCATCACAAAAGCGTTGGTGCCATTTTTTTCATGGTGTCGTCACCATTCATTAGCATTCGATTTAACAATCGAATTGGTGCAATGTTGCAATATTCCATAAGAAATGCTTTGTAGTTTCCAGCAATTCAAGGTGTCTGATTTGGTAATTTTGAAGTGACCCAATTATTTATTGTAGCTGTGACCGCAATTACCTGTACTACATTTACAAGATTACTGCGCACAGCGCTCGGTTAGCCCCTCTGAAGGTAAGCAACATTATGAAAGTTAATAAAAGTGGATTTTGAGTGCTGGGATGAAGGAATATGTTTAAACTTCGTTTCGAATACAGAATAAAGGTAAAACCATCCGTGTTGGCAGTCTGGCTGTCACACTGCCAACACGGATGTTTTCATCAGTGTATGGAGAAAGCTTACTGGTTCATTACTCTAAAGTCAACCTGTTGTATCGTAATGAAGCACTTGTTTTAGGTGGGATTGGGGTATTGTTTGATAAACAGGACTTGAATCACTGTTTTCTAGGAGTGAGAGTCGTCCCGCCATTTCCGACCTTTTAAAGAGATGCAAATATATTTTTATCTACAAACAGTGTGTTCTTTATATTCCCTTTGATGTTTCAGTATTTGTCAGTCTTTTATACAATTGCATTGTATTTGACGCATCTTAGGTCAACTCCCGCCTGCCGTGCCTTCTATCTAAAAGGTCAGTTTCCACTAACGTATTATAACTAAACAATTCTTGTTGAATCTGTAGTGACATACGACTAATTGAAGAATATTTGTTTATAATATCATTACTTATGTCTAATGTTCTTGTGCGCTCCTCCTTTTTATTCTAGCATAATGTGGTGCAATTTGTATATGGTAGCGTACAACATATTACACGCAAAGACACAAACATATCAAGTGATGCACAAAAAGCTGAAAACAGAGGGACATAGCGAGCGAGAGGGTAGGTGGGGAACGCTTTACGGGCGTGGTAGAGTTCTCCGCACTTTGCACAAAAAACATTACTTTTTTCAAATCATGTCCATAACCTTTCCAATTGTTTATATTTGGGTTAAGCTTTTAAAATAATATAATTTCTATGTTAAGAAATTGAATTTTAATTGCTTAAATAGAAAAAATAAGCACCCATGAAAATTACAACTAGACCCTTAAAAAGATGAAAATATGGTTTTGGTCGGCGTTATGCGTCCTTGCATAGGACACTATAAGCTAAATATGATTTTAATTTTTTTAAATGCTCTTCCAATATTATGCACAATTTGAGAATTTTAATTAGATTTTATTTACATCAATAGCGATACTTAAACTTTACATTCAGTGCCAAAATAAAACTTTATGCGAAGTTTTCTTTCACAAAATATGTAGTTTGAGGGTATAAGGCGTAGACAGAAATTAAATATTTATACATGAGAATCATAAAGAAGAGATGTCCCATAGGATAGACAACGGTGCTCATACGCCCTTGTAGTCGGTACTGGTAAGGTGTTTTCTTTAATTACAAGCAGCTCCCCGTAGACAAAGCTGCATATAGGCTATCAAATCCATAGCACCATTATACATTCTATTCTAAATTTGTTCCTCCCATGACACCGTATGATAACAGTGCTCTTGTGCAAGCATCGGCTTTAGATGACTTAACTTGGATTCAGGATACCATCAAATCAAAACGACAGTGAGACCTACTTTCTGAAATCCTTTAAGCGATGCTCATGTTCAGAGGCCTGTGGGGTGCTGACGGGAAGTTTGCATATTGCGTTCACATGTGTTGCAATATTAAAACTTATGGACGTATTTTACCCCCACACTATAAAACAATTTGACGTATCCCTCCCACACACACACTCAGATAAATTTTACACACGAGAATATATAAAATCAATGGTACCTCGTCATTTAATCCTTGAATTCATATGCACTTCAACGAAGAAATCTGTAACTAAACGAAGCACATACATACATACATGCATGCATACATACATACATACATACATACATACATACATACATACATACATACATACATACATACATACATACATACATGGACGCGTTGTATTTCAAAATTTTGAAAGGCTCAAAGTTTCAGTTAGATCAATACATACTACAAAATATGTCATGTTGCCTCAATGTGATATCAAAATGTGTTCAGGGCAGTTGCCAGGTAAAATGGTTAATTTCTAACTGAGCCAATTTTCTTATTTCTTATCCACCACCCCTGAATATTTGAACCAATACATAAGCAAAAGACGTAAGCTGTATTTTTTGTCACTTTAAGATCCAAGAAGACCTGGCACACGGGTTTATTAATTTGAAAATATTTGACTTGATTTTCCGAGTACGCAGAATTTTTATCATAACAAACGATATTTTTGGCTTGTGACTTCTTAAAATTTATACAAATCCTTATGGTTAAACTCAATATGAAAACACACTTCACTTACTCTAAATTTTGTTATTTTTCAAGTTCAGAGCCATGATTTACTTTTCAAAGGGCATATCTAACCATAACCTCAAGGAATACGGAATGGAAAATCAACTTACTGGAAGTGAAAAATATTGAACAATTTTACAAATAATAAACATCTCTTAATACTTAGTTACTAGACAAACACCAGAACCTGCCCTGATTCCATGAGAGTATGATTTGTCATGAAAGGAAAAATAAAGGAAATGTATTGTCGTTACTTCAACGACCGGAAATTCAAGGTTGTCTGCTTGATCTGTTGTGTCAAATATTTTCCTTTCTCAAACCATTTCTATGAGCATTTCAAGGAAGACCTACCAGGTTAGCATACTAACAGTTAAAAGCTTTGCACAGCGCACTCTGGGCGCTGAGCTGCTGGTAGTCCTATAATATGGCCTTTTATTAAAATTCTTGGAAGAATGAACGATATCGAAAGTACATTTGTGGTTATTATACAATTTGCATAAGGAAAATGTATCCTAAAAAAGGGATACCGGCTGGCAGTATTACATAAAGCTTCCTGTTATGAACCTTGCGAAGACTTGTGACGCTTAAAAGAGAGAGATAGAGAAAGAGAGAGAGCGAGAGAGAGAGAGAGAGAGAGAGAGAGAGAGAGAGAGAGAGAGAGAGAGAGAGAGAGAGAGAGAGAGAGCGCCATCATGATGTCAATTGTAATGATCAAATACTAAGAGTCCACAAGCAGCGTCAAATTCAAAAGAAAGGCGTTGTAGTAAGGTGTGAGACCATTTGAAACATTGTACAAAGGATTTCATAATATACACATTCTCTCTCTGTACGTATCACTTGAATAACTCGGATATTACGAATGTTGCTACACTTGATTCCAACAATTTTTAAAAAGGCATTTTGACTGGTTATCAAATTAACACCAATCGGAGGCACGCATTAATGGTATACGATTTGTAAAGTGAGTATTTGTTAATTTACTCTGGACAATAGTGTTTCACTTAGTATCCTTTTTTAGAAACACCCCTCCTTCCATCTCGTTCATACACGTATACATACAGACCTCCACTGATTTGTTATAGGCACATACCTGGTTTCAGCAAGCACTCACAGGGGTAGGTATTATATATTGCTGTGTGTATGGTAATATACGCGTGGTAACATAAACGACTGTCATTTATGGTGGAGATTTAAGTCTAAGAATGACACTCACGCTGGCTGGTAGTTCATTGGTCACTCCCACATCGCCTTCTGTTTTCAAGTTAATCACATTATTCTACTTTCGGGATAAAGACTAAAGCAAATCGCAAAGCCTTCGGTCCAAAAAAAGAATTGCTCCCACTCCAATTGTGGCAGCAAAATCTTGTGAGCGCTAAGTGTGTTTTGGAATAAAATTGAAAAAAGTCGTCCCAGAAGGAGAGTAGGGAGTTTGTTACATCCCGCCATATAGTGGCAAAAGCAATTACCAATGGCCCGTAAGTGTGGTTTGACTTGCGAATAAGCCGATCTAGCAAAGATTATTTTGCTTAAGCCTGCTGCCCCGCTAAGTTCCTATAAGATATCGTCATTCTGCCGGTACTATAGTATTCATGGACTGAAGTTATCTTTGGAAACAAAATGCACTTATAAAATTAAATATTTGAAGAAATACCTGCCTTTATAATAGATCTCGTTTTGGCTTCGTAAGCTCGATACAGGTAAATGTGCACGTCACACACGATAATGCACCAGCACTTAGCTACACTATTAGTAGAACATTTAATATAGAGTCTTATTGGGTGGCAATGGGCACAAAGAATAAGAAACGCTAAGTTGGATACAAATACAGAAATAAATGTCCCACAGTGATTCTTATAATTGTATTGTGTAAATCGCCATGTCTTACCACTCCTTGAATGCGAAGAAGAAGCAATCCGATTGAGACCTTGACGGTGTTGTTAGTGTTTATAACTGCCCTGGCATCTGTGTCGTAGCCACGAAACAAATCCATCAGCAGTTGTTCCTCCGCGGTTAACCTCCGCCGATACCTTCTTATAGCTGCAATTATAAAATACGGCAAAAATCCACTGGTTTGTATATTAGCAGTCACGTGTCTCCCTATTTCACCAGAGACCAACGTATATATATATATATATATATATATATATATAAATATGTGTGTGTATATATATTTAGGGGGAGGGGGTGCAATGACATTGTGTTGCAGACAAATATACATACTGCAACTGTATGACTTACATTGCAGCAGGTTTTGCTTAAAACATTATTCATTCGTTTTACTACTACATGTACTACTACAACTACCACTAACTACCACTATTACTACTACTACTACTACTACTACTACTACTACGAAAAAAGAGCGTATGCATGTATTAACCAATTTATCATATGGGTTTATCCTATTTTTCGGAAAAGTATGTATTCTAATTCTAATTTAATTTTGCAATTTAAACTCTATTATTTTGCCAATATCTTGAAACTGAACACGGAATTACGAATTACGCATGTTCATGTGAATAATAGGATATCTTAAATCCGTATTATTTTTTTTGCAACACCAAAGACTAGTGAAAATACCACAGACCTCTTATTTATAATGTTTATTTTTGCATCATCTAGACTTTCCATCTGTGATGTTTTGCATTATAAAAGTGTTTAACATGCTTGTCTTTGATGTGTGTAATAAAGCACAGTATCAAATTGTTTTAACATTCCCACTCGATATTTTATGAACAAATACAACAGTGCTGACGTGTGTTTTATATTCTATTAACTCATATACTATCTTTGTCACTAAGAATGCCAAACCTTATTTTGTATTATTGCGTTACCAATTTGGTACACAAATTTAAACTCAGCATATTAACATATTACAAATGTGACAATATACCATTTTTTCATATGTACAGACTTACACATTTCTTAAAATTAATATGGTTGTCCAAACGTTGGGTTCAGATCAATGTGGTACATCATAATTTTCACACACCTAAAATGCGTCACGTACTGACCATGAAGGTGAGTATCACCGAAATAATCTCACGAATATTTATAGTATTTTGCCATAAAACCGTTATTTGTAACCTTCATCGATAGCTGTTTCCAAATAAATTTGTTTGATAAAGTAAGACAACCAGAAATAAAAAATAGTCAACAGACTTGGCGGTGAAATATGTATGGCTATACTGGCTTCCTTTACAGAATACCAATGACAAATGTGTCTGCTCGGTATGTTTCATCCATAAACATGAAGACTCTGTAACAAAAATTGACTGCGTAAAATAATTTAACAACAACGAGGAAAGCTTGCGCGTAGTGATGCACATAAACAGATCTGGACTGCGGTACAGTAAACAAATCAGTTACGGCAAAATGAAAGTATTAGCTTCATATATGTATGTCAGTTTGGAAGCAAAGATTCGAACGTTTTGCAGTTTGTGAGGGATAAATCGAAAATAAATGTTTGCAAGGTTATGAGTCAACCATGAAAGAATACATCATTCCATGACTCGAAACACCTTGACGCGTTTACGTTGGATTAGTAAAATCCATCCAGAGAAGTTTGATAATTTTATTCTTTAAAATCATGAAATCGAGCTATAGTCTTAATTACCTCAGTTTTCTTGCATGGTGATAATACCAGCCGTTGATGTGTGCAATTCAATTTATGTCACATTTAATTTCTATCACTTTTAGGCTACCAAAATCTACACTCCTCGCATAGGGGTGTGGGGGGGGGGGCGGGGGTGCCGTGCAAGGAATGGGTTATTTATCCATTATTATTGTTATTTTTATTTATTTATTTATTTATTTATTTATTTATTTATTTATTTATTTATTTATTTATTTATTTATTTATTTATATTGCAGCAAAGGGAGACACAATTATTGTCCGTATAACGTACTGGTAGCAATTTCCGTTAGCTGTAATTGGCAAAACTAATTTTCCGTACGGTGTACCGAACAGTTAATGTCCAATATGATATAATTTCGAACGGGGATGCAGAATATTGACCCTGTATAACATGGAATTATAGCAATAAATTTCAAATGTCGGACAAATGTAACCATTTTGGTCTTTTTTATCAGTTGGTGAATTCTCTTGCTTTTTAAAATGGCAATAATATGAATCATATTTTCCATAGTGCGCGCCAGGTGTAGTTTATGTCAAGCTTTTTTTTTTTTTTTTTTTTTTTCTTTTACTGGGGTATCAGGATCGATTCTACCCAACCCATCCCCGCTCCTCTCGTGTGGGGGGGGGGGGGGGCGGGTTACGAGGCTTCATGTTGGTGCTGCCTCCTGGAGACAATAAATTTTCATGCCAAATGACACGGGACTCTGCATTCAGGGCCCCAATCACATCATCGACTAGCGTGGGAAACGTTTCCAACAGGAGAGCTCTGGGATTCATTGTCTGGAGAAAAACCTTCAACTGCTTCCACTCAGGCCACAAGCTACTCCATAAAATTAATTAAACGGCGAATCAGGTGAAAGGTAGTCTGAGTACACAAAAGAAACTGATTCAAGGAGCAATGTACCAAAATATATTTCCAGAACATAACAATGCTATGAAATAATGAAAGAGTAATTTCAAATTCAAACTGTGGTATAATTGCAATTTTTACAGAAGAGATAATGGGCATCCATAATAGGCACATTGCGTAATAGCCAACTTGATAAGCTTTAACTTTATTCCCATATCTCATTTTACTGTGTATTTTGCCTCTTAATGGTTGCTTATATTCCTGCCATTTCATGGCACCGGTACATTCCGAGGTACAATTGGCAAACTCTTCTTCAATTATTAAATTTCCACAGCTCTAATTCGATCTAGTTTTTGGCTTTGAAAATGTTACTAAGCAACAGATTGTTTTGCACAGCAACTCAAAAAATAGAAAATTTAAAGAATTTAAAAAAAAAAAACAATTTTACACCATAGAGAAGAAAGAAAAAATTGCACCTACGAGGGGAACAATTCTTCTAAAACATCAACTGCCAAGAAAATTAAGTCACACAAACAAACACACACATGCGTTTCCCATTTTTTGCTGGGTGATTGGTGCCGAAGGTTGCTAGTTCGTTACCGGGCCATTCCATGGTCACAAAACAAAACATATTTTTGGTGCTCCTATGATGCTGATGGACTTATGTATGTACAGTACCCTGTCTGGGACAACACCGAATACAGTATTTGTGCTGGGCAAAGTAGAGTGACCTGGGCCGTGTCGATTCTGGCATTCACGCATACCGGCCTCCATTGAGCCATTCTTTTAAGAATGGGGATTTGGATCAGTTGGTATGTGCGTTTTTCATTTTCGGGTGGGGGATTGGTGCTTAAGTTTGTTGGTTCGAGACTCGGCTGTTCAGTGGTCACACACACACACACACACACACACACACACACACACACACACACACACACACACACACACACACACACACACACATACAAAGCCTATTAGAAAGACCGCTATGCCTTTGTTGAGGTGTGTGCTAAAGGATAAAAAAGATCCTGATAGTAAGCATTCATAGACGTTGAAATCTAATGGAGCAGTAGCTCAGCATAATTAAGGAGACATGAAATTCATACTTTGGGATTTCGTTGCTATCAAAAGACATTGTAACCTCCAGAATTAGATATTTGTAAATTTATTTTATTTTCTTTTTTAAATGCATACTATATTGTAGAAAAAAAGACATTGCTTTTCGTCTATGAATGGGTACTATCATGATCTTAATCCTTCAAAACTGGATCCATGCCTGTCACCAAAGTGCATATTCCAGGTTATGATAGGAAAATAAGTTTGGAAGAAAGTTCCCATTTTTCCTGCAAAAAGTCATAATCCGCAACATTTAACATGTACACAATTCCAAAGTTTCCACTCTTTGCAGAGACACGATGATTTAATGATTGTTTTAATGAAATATGCAAAGTAAGTTTAATACTGAAGGATATCCTGTCATTTGATCTTTTAAGAGTCCATTGCTTCACGCATTTCTCATTGCGTTAGGAATTCACTTGGGTGAATAGATGCAATTAATTGCAAAAAAAAGTGCAACTGTAACACCGCACACCGAAAATGCATGTATGCCATCTGGAATCGAGTAAAGTGTGCAGAAGGGTCTGCCAGCTCAAGTTTTTCAAAATTGAACACAGTTTCAATGTAGTTCGCTTTATTTCATTTTTCGTGTACTTTTCGTGCTGTGTTTGTTCCTTTTTTATCTATTTTTACTTTTTGCACATGAGACACTTACTTACCTTGCTGCTTTCACATACGATTTTATGCTTATGAAATGAAGCAGAAGTTTTTGATACTTGTGATTGACCAGGTTGATAATATTACCTGCAAAATTTATCTATTCGCAGATGATACAAGACTTACGGAAACTGTTAAAACGCCTGACGGCACAATAAAATTTTTAATGCAAATTTGAAGTTTGTTGCTGAATGGAGAAAAAGGTGAAAAATAGATTTTAACCTGGATGAAACTAAGGAAAAGATAATTCCGACAAAAAGGAAAAAACTAACACATGATCAATAGAATTTTATGAACAAACGTATCGCACGTGTACATGAGCACAAACATGTCGGTGTTACCTTGTCTGATAAGATGTATTGGGACAGGAACATAAAAAAATATCTGTAATAAGGCATCATCTCTTATACGGCGCATCAGATCTTGCACGTTTCATTTGCCTTATAATGCGTTGGAGTGTATATACACATCTTTCATACGCCCAATACTTGAATACGCTTCATCTGTATTTGACAAATGCTCTGCACGCAGCAGAGCAATGCTGGAATCTGTTCAGTATAAGGCATCATTACTTGTCTCGCATGCAAGGAATACATCAAGCCAGTCAAAAATATAATCGTGTCTTGAGTGGCCAAGCCTGGAAATATCACAAACTGGTTCTTTACTATAAAATAAAACGCGATACCTGTCTTAACCACTTGAGACCGCTGATCGCCCAACCGAACAGTGAGACTGTCAATTGCTTGTTACGCAATAGTCACAGGCGCTCCCAGGTTAATGCGCGCACTTTGTTATTAATTTTTTTTTTCATTCCGTCGTGTACCTGACTTTGGAACACCCTTTTATTTAACATCAGAAATTGCCCTTCTTCGCAACTTTTTCAAGGTACATGTACATCTTAAGCGCTGCTGTTTCCTGATATGCGCGGGCAGTTAAGACACGGACCCAGAGAGTTAAATATTTTGATCACTCGTCTTCCAGTTGATTTCAGTGCACTAAGTGCACATCTATTCACTGGGCACCTTATTGAAAGTTCCACCTGCTCCTGCGGTTCTCACTCTGAAACTGCGATCCGTCATTTGCTGCAGTGTTCACTTCATAACATTCCAAGACAAACGTTTTTGGCAAGGATGTCAGGCATTATCATGTAAAAAACCTACAGATTAACTTTAATCGATTACGGAATTATCAAAAAAGTGCATTTACTACTTTTGGAACTAACATAGCATCAGGTGAGTATAACTGTTTACTTGTTGAGGCAACTGTGCAATTCATTGAAAGTTCCAAAAGATTTCCTTCAAGTACGTAACATAACTGTATTCACAGAATGTCGAACTTGTTTAACAAAGTGCCTCCGCACATGGCATCAGTGTATTTTTTAGTAGTCATTCTTCTTGTTTACTATATCTTCTTTTGTCTTTTCTTCAGCTGTATTGTATGAAATATATACCTATCTCGATGTAATTGTACCTACACGAGGAGCAGGATTAGTATTAGCCTCTGGCTATTTTCCCGATCCTCATGAAAGAAATAAAGTATATTATTAAGGAGAAGATAAACATCACGTACCGGACCAATCATATATTAACATAAAGACCACACGATGGTTCTTAATTAACCACCACGTCAACAGTACAGTATACACAACAAAGATAACAATAACATCATTGTACATATAAGGATAGGCCTTTCCCAAACGTGCGGGTTTGTTTGTGAGATATAAATGCCAGGGATACATGAAGCTGCGGTAATTATCAGTCAATAGCGAAACGTCGCAGTGTACTCAAAAAAACTCTTACGTTTTAAAGGTGCAGTTGATAAGTGAAACCCAAAGTCAGGTAAACGCACTTAAGCAACATGGAATTTTATAATTCAATGATAAATTAGCAAGTGTGATTATTGATCATTGATAACCCACCATCTATATTAATAACAGGGAACATGAATCATGGACAAGACATCTAGGGGGCTCATCACGTATACATTGGATCCAACAGTTTCCTGAAGACTATATATATTATAAATATATATATATATATATATATATATATATATATATATAGTAGTGTATTGACTTAGAGGGGAAAGTCGGACCCGCAAATATACTATGTTTAATACCCGGGAGCCGGGTACTAAACATAGTTTATTTGCGGGTCTGACTTGAGGAGGAGGAGGAGGAGGAGGAGGAGGAGGAGGAGGAGGAGGAGGAGGAGGAGGAGGAGGAGGAGGAGGAGGAGGAGGAGGAGGAGAAGGAGAAGGAGAAGGAGAAGGAGAAGGAGAAGAAGAAGAAGAAGAAGAAGAAGAAGAAGAAGAAGAAGAAGAAGAAGAAGAAGAAGAAGAAGAAGAAGAAGAAGAAGAAGAAGAAGAAGAAGAAGCAGTAGAAAAAGAAAAATAACAAGAAGAATGCATAAATAAAGGCACAAACAAGCAGTTCTGTAGAGGAGAATTAAGTCGCTAGATGTAAGAAACGTCCTTAGCCCCTTATGGTCTGCTAATTTTGGCAGTTTTGCTCGACAAGGGAAATAGGACAGTTGCGTTATGCCAATTTTTTATTCTTTTTAGACGGTATTTGTACATGCAGTGGTTTTGAGTTGCTAAGCTGCAAATTACAATGGAAGTTTATAGAAACATACAACTATCTTTGCTGGTTGAGAGGCCCATTACAGGAGGGATACATGTATAATTTCTACACTTGGTCGTCCTTATTGTCAGGCCTACAGCACTTTATTAACACGGTTGGATGATTTATGTGTTGAAAATTTTAGTGTCTGATCTATTTAAATTTTGAAAGTGACCCAGTAACCATATTTCTTTGTAAAATAGGACAATACGTTTCTATAATTGCTGTATAAGCATGGAACAGTGAACAGATACAACGTGATCTGAGAATGAATCACATGCTTTTTTGAAATGCATAATTTGTAAATTCTTTAAATTTATTGATTGGTGGAATGATTTGCACATGTCTTTGGGAACCTGTTCTGGATTCTTCACACGATAATGATTAATTTGTTTTCATGAAGTTGTTGGGCACACTTTGTACATTGCTAGACACAGCCGCAGGCCTCTTTTACAACATGTAGGACGTCCCTCCTTCCGTATGTTCTCCTATTACGTTGAACTGACTATTAAATCCATAGTAGATGTGTAAAACTCTGAACAACAATAATTAACAAAGTTAATTCACTGGACGTATCAAAATGCAAATTCTGATTCCACAGTCATGATTTCACACAAAATATCTTAACCCTTTACAAGAAGTTCTTGGAGTAGATCCACAAAAACAAACACGCACATCCAATAGCATAACAAATCATGTACACAGCCATATAGAATTAGTTTATGAGAATAAAACTAGTAGTAGTAGTAGTAGTAGTAGTAGTTGTAGTAGTAGTAGAAATTTTATCATCATTAGTTTAAAAATCGCCTATCAAACAATATTTGAAGGTTAGATTTTACATGTAGTTGTGGACGTGATATTGAGAATGAAGTAAAAATGGTATCACTGCAAAGCCAATTAATTTCAGTGCAAAACCTTTGTTAGTAGGACATGCTTTACATATGATGCTATGATACATTATATGTGCATAATCATACACCAGTTGTCAGGTCAGCAGATATGTATATAAATGGGTATGGATTCACAGATTTAGATTCATCATTTGACTGGAGATGTATACTTTTTTTAACATAGTCAACAAAGGTACAGAACGAAACACAAAGATTAAATGTTTATTAAGAGTGGGCAGTGACAGGAATGGACCACGGATCGTAAGACGTGGCAAATGAATGCTTGGTGCTGAAGGCATGGAACTGTCACAGGACATTTGACCTTTTGAAATAGACGTTATGCGTAAAATCAGGGGCAGCACACCGAAGCTCCAACAAGGTGCTACAGGATTCGGTAATACAAATCACACAATTTCAGTTGGAATGTATGCAGGTTTCTCTATTGATCATGATATGCATACATGACTACTCCCATTGAATCATTCTTGTTTTGTTTTGAAATACGGGGATGTGGCCGAGTGGGTATGTGCGTTCCCTTATTTGGTTGGAACATATGTGCTAAATGAATATATTAGGTCACTAGCACATTTGAATTAGTCCTGTGACACTTGTCATATGCTTGTATCTTTGTGACATCAATGAAAGTGGCAAACGTACGAAATTCGGCGCACCATATCACATAACCACCATCATATGGCGATTCATTAGTACGTAGTATTCATTTGTGATATTGCGTGATGCATACAGTGGCGTTATATCAAATTCGCTGCTTCTTTGTGTAGGCTCTCCAGCCTTCCTATCAATCACCATTTATTCAAACCTTGTTCACAAAATTGTTCAAAGATACGCCTTACACAAATCATATAAGTTTACAAATAATGAAATGTAAGGTTGGAATGATGATGATGATATTGATCTCGCTGAAAATTACGAACAACAACGGTAGAGATTACTGCAATAAAACCCACATGTAGACACAATTATGTTAGTGGAAGGAGATAAGTAGGGGTTAATAAAATTGAATTAGGCAGCAAATTCAACCAGTTTTCTGTTTCACGAAAAAACAGTAAATACTAAAATTTTATATCACTTGATTAATTGACATCTGAAGGGACAGAAATTTCACACTTTAAACGCAATAATCAACTAAAAAAACAAGAAGTCTCTGAATTGTTCAATTTGACGTTCCTAAATTGAATTTAGCTGGTCATGGACATACTCGTGTCTCTTAACATTCATGCCAGTGAAGCATGCAACATTCTCTGAAAGCTGTAAATGGGTACAGTCCAGTGTCATGTTGTCATTTGATTGAAACAAATGGAGGGGGAAGAGAGCGCTGAGCTGCAGCATACCCCCACAGCTTTACGTCTGCATGATACATAACGATCAGTTAAAAAATTTCTGACGTTCTCCAGGGACGCCGTCATCTGTTGGGCAACTAGGCAAAATACACTAATACAGTACAAGTACAAGGGTCGACTGTGCGTTTCCATGAGCATAGTATTATTTGAAAATCCCACGTTAATATATTAGACTGCACTAAAGCATTGCAATCTTTTAGATAGCTGCACGGGCTGTCAAGTTGCTAACAGGTGATATTTGGTGGTTACTGTAAGAAAAGCCAAACGCTGTAACATTTACCAGACGCAGTTGCTTGATGTATTGACGGAGCTCATGTTGCGCAGAGAGCTAAGCTTTCTTTGACACAGAACTGTATGGCACACACATAAAATAATTCAATACCAACTATAAGTTATAGCCTAAATGTTAGACCGTTTCCTGACATGTCAGAGATTTTAATGATAGCACGGATACAATACCAAGGGACCACCTGATTTTTTGGTAAGTTATGTCACATCAGTTGGATCCGTCACTTTCCTTCACTGGTGGGGGGATCCTGTAGAGAATCAATTACGATGGCGCTAAGGTTGCTGGATTCATAAATTTAGTGTGCATTTGAAACAAGAATTTTACATTTGATATTGCTACAATGGTTACGGGTGAAACTGGACCCCGATAGTGTCGCTTAAAAAAATAATGAAACACACAAATCAAGTCTGACTCTTGCAGAAATAAACGGTGCTTTGTTTTACATTTTTAATAGTTATGCCGTACGGTTGGATAAAATGTAGTCTTCACGAGAGTTCGGTGTTTCGTTGCGTTGATAGCTTACCCTAATGAATGGTATAATAATGTCAAAAAAATAATAATAATGCATAACACTCGCCGATGATTTGAAAACGCAAAAACATTTCATACCGTGCGATTGAAATGCGATTTTCGCGGTCACTTTTGTTCATTCCAGACTTGTTTCTACATTTATATGAGCAATAATTTATGTGCACATTATGTGTTATTTATGTGATACATTGTACGGGGATGCATATATTTGCCAGATGCATTCTAGATGTGTTAGGGTTGCGCATTTGAAACTCATTAGATAACAAAGCACAGTCTTGGGTCAATTTTGTGCCGGTATCGTGAGTAAAATCTATGCACCACAACGCCAGGAGCAAAAAAAAAATGGTAAACCTAAACACCAACTGTAACATGTCCACTAAATCACCGTGAAAGCTTATGCACATATATAAACCCACTCGCCTAAAAAGTGACAGTTATTGCCCTTGTCTTTCGCAAGCACAGAAACTGTATACTTTTTTGGGGTGGGGGTGGGGTGGGGTGTATAACTTTGCTGTATGTCAATCAAATGGACAAAAATATAATATCGCAATTGGTAAACTACAAAGGAACTCCAAATATACTGTTCAGGAATGATCTCGCTGTTCTAACGTGCTCCATATACTAGGTACAAAAGCAACAGTCACTCATTGTGATCATGCAGTTATAATTATGTGCACTGGTTCTATATTTATACATAAGCAGTATATACATGTAAGCTTGAATTTAAACATATTTCTCTATTCAGGATAACCTGATAGTACAATAAAAAATACAATAAATCTGGAGGCTCTCCTGACACGGAGAGATAAAGCGGTAAGTCCAAGATGCATGGGACAAAATTAACTCCGAACAAAACACACTATACGAAAACGAAAGAACTAGTAGAAAAAGACTTCATCAGACCAATGAAATAGGCCTAATATATATGCACCGTATATCAACATAAAGAAAATGTAGCCCTACGTTACCAGTAAGATAAAGGCAGAGGAAGAGAGAAAAATAGAAAAAAGGGAGGGGTAATACAGATATAATTGCAGACTTAAAAGACAAATCTTCTGGTGTCCGAGATGTACTTTTTGAACAACATCCACTCTTTCATTGTTATGCTGTTCAGAGATACTCTCGTTTCTATGTATTATATAAATAAATCGTGTCACCTGCAACTGGAACAATTGAGGAGGGGTTAACTCCAGGTGCCAAAATACGACAAATTGAATGGAACAAGTCCTTTCTAGGAATTACATAATAAGAGCATTCCAAAAAGTAACGATATGTAGTTTCATTGGGAAAAGACCATTGACAAGCAGGCGATTCGACCACATTTTACAAGGCTATTTCTTGGTTCGAATTCAATCTGATGCAAGGCAACCCTTAAAAATTCGAATTTATGCTTCTGAATTCCAGCGGAACTGAAACAGAAACCAACATAGAGGTACCAAACTTATTTATTTAATCTGCAGATAGCGTCGAACTTTTCAGCATCACTATTGATGACAGACTAAATTTTGATGAACACATAGCTATAGTCTGCAGGAAAGCCTCTTGTCAAATGAATGCACTCGTGAGATTTAAACGAATGTTAGACATACAAACCAAAACCATGGTAGTCAAGTCTTTTATCCTATCCAATTTCAGGCATTGCAATCCAATGTACCATTTTTGCTGGAATGGAATCAATTTTGAAACGCTCTCTAAGATTTACACTAAATTGCACTACATACGAAGAAATGCAAAAGAAAGTAAAATTAACAGCCTTAGAAGTTGAGAGGTTACACTTCATTGTCAAAGAGGCATATAAAGTTCAACATGACGAAGCTCCTAGCTATTGAACTTCCCTGGTTTAGAAAAGAAATATTGGCTATGACACTCGGCAAACCCTACACCTCGATATCCCGATGTACTAAAATGTTAAGTATGGTAAACTCTCACTGAAACCTCTCATACCTAAGTTGTTGTGGAATGACCTCCAAAGATCTTGTAAAGCAGCCGAGACCATTGATGAATTTAAGAAAGCCATAAAGTCTTCGACAGGGCCCTTGTGTGGCTGTCATATTTGTTTGGCACAAGCAGAATAATTGACTTTTAACCAGAGCTTGTTTTTGAAACCAGTATATTTAACTTGGGTTTCCCTCATTGTTGAGGGTTTGTATTTGAGAGACAGTCACTTAAGGGTAATTTTTTTTCCTAATAAATTAATTTTTGCTTCTATCTCCTCATCATAATTTATCCTTGCCCACTGGACATGGCGCTTTCCAGCACTATGAAAAAAATCATAGAGCTGATTTTAGAGGGGAGGGTACATATACATTAAGATGACGAGATGGACTAAAATATGTGAGTAAAAAGAATTATTCTTTTTACTAATTGCCATGTTAATTGTTTCAGTCATGTCTAGTTTTATTCATAGTTATGCAGTGTTTAAGATCTTGTTTACCTCCGGTGAAAATAGCAAACATTTTTCTGCTAATGTTCCTTGTATGAAAAACTGACTTACAATGAATATTGAATTGAATAGAATAGAAAATGGAAACATAAATTTTGTAAAGATGCGAATTCAGATCTGATTCATCAAATCTCAATTCCGCATCTAAAATATTTAGGGATCTCTTACCATAAGAGTAATAAGTGGGTACATAATCCACAGATTAAGTGTATTTTTGAGACCAAGCTTGGTCAACTGTTGTAGGTGGTCTAATATAAAGTGGTATATCGTACCAGAGCTTAACAGTAGATGGAATGAAACATGTGCCAAAACGTTGAGTTGTCACACTTTACAGTTTAGTTCGACGGAGGCATCGGCGATTTCAAGATTTTGGCTAGGTTGTGGATCAGTATGAGGTATCAGATAGATAAATAAGCTGGAGTTAATCTATGAATCTATTAATCAGTTGCAGACAAAATCAGTTTGATGTATTGTCTTAGATTGGCCAAGATAGGCTAGCCAATTTCGGTGAATAGGAGGTAACGGGAAGTATGTTTCCTAGTACCAATGCATATACGAGCTGCTTCCAGCTGCACGGATTCCAGCGAATTGGCTAGGGCATCTGAACAGCTAACATCACACAGCCATATTCCAGCGCAAAGCATATCGTGGATGTATCAAGTCTGGAGAGTGTATAACGTGAGAGTTTGTATTGAAGCCTGTACAATAACGATGGGGGTTTTCTAGCCTGTTCAATAGCTCTTGTGATATGAGCTTCCTATTTCAGGTTATCGGAGTTAATATAAGCCTATATTGGTATGGGATGTGCCTTCCTGTATAACGGAATCACCAAGATATAGAGGTGGAGGATCAATTTTATCGGGTTCAGTGGAAACAAGAAGACCTAGAAATTCAATAGTTTTTCAAGGTGACTTTTCAGTGTTATCCCCAAATGAAAATTCTTACAAGGTCATTATTTAAACGCTGTGCAGAAATTAGGAGGTCATATAGAACTCAGAACTCAAAACGCTTTTATTTATGACCAACAAATGGTATTATACATAAATATTGATAAAACAAGAAACTGTCCAACTTGGTCAAGGGAGACTCTTGCTATAACATTACGCATGTTGCTGTTGCAATAGCCACCCTTGTAACAAGAATTGTGGTTATGAAGATGATAATAATTTTTTGAAGAACTATGTTTCAAATCAGGATAACTGGTAAATTCTTGTAACTATCTTCAAATGCTATGGTGTACAAAAACCTTTAGATTAATTACTTTGTTGATAAATGTAACAGTCATACACAGTACATTTATGGTTGTATTTGTTGAAAAAAAAATTTTGACATAGTTTTAAGATATTAGTAGGAAAATCATCATTACCACAGCGGTTTGGGGGTTTTAACTGATCTATAATTTTTTCAATATCATGATTCGTGATTTCCTTAAAACTGAAGTTGTTTGGATAGGTTTGTTAAGATATTTGTTACAGTCTATATTTTTAGGTTTTATTAATTTGTTTTGCTGGGCCAATATTTCCAAAAAAAAAAACTATTGAAACTGTTTGCTATAGCAATTTTGTCAGTAATTTGTTGTCTCTCTATTACAAAATAGGCAGGGAAAGATTTTTTTCTTTGGGTTCTGTTTAAAATATTATTAATTGCAGACCATGTCTTCTTAATATTACTCTTGTACTTTTAAAAAAATAATGATACTGCTTTTTCTTTGCTAGTCTTATATTTTGCTTTAATATACTGTCATAAGTTGTTAAACTTCTTTTAATTTCAGTATATTCTGCTGCGTTATGTATAGTTTTTTAAGTCTTCCATATAAATTATCTCTATATCTTATGGAAATCAATATACCTTGAGTAATCCTTTTATGTTTCTTGTGTATATATTTATTAAATCTCACAAGTTTGTTTGGCATATGTTTATTTAGTGCATCAATTAGTATCTTATTTAGTAGATTGTAATTTGTATTAGCATCACAATTGTTATTTAAATTTAATTTATTTGTGATATCCATAAGTTCAAGTTACTGATTTACTTTTTGTACAGAATCTGGACTATTAATTTTACAGTTAATGAATTTAGGATTTTGTTTGTTACTCAATATTGTATTCAGGCGCATAAAATAAGGTTGATGGTCAGAAAAAATTTTGGTGATAATTCCTGAAGAAATGTAAAATCACTTATTCTACAAAATATATTGTCTATAAGTGTTCCACTTTTATTTTAAAAACGGGTGGGTAGAGTAATCATTGGAATGAAGCTATTGGAAACCATGGTTTCAAAAAAAAAATAAAGATATTTCTTTCATGAACCTGTAGAAGGTTTATATTAAAAAAATCACCTGTTATTAGTATTTCATTATTTACTTTGCTCAAACATGTAAGGGTCTTTTTCATTTCTTCATGGAATTCATTTATAATATCTCTAGGAGGCATATAAAAAATTCCAATTGTTATATTTTTGGTTAATCTATTTCCTGATATGTCTATAAATTGTCCTTCCGAAAATGGTTTATTTTTAAAAATATCTGTTCTATACGTATGATTATATTTTTCATGTAAATATATTATTAAACCACCTTTCTTACCACATGTACTACTCTGTACCAAATAATTATAATTTTCCAAATGTATTGATGATAAATCACTATTGTCTGTTATGTGACATTCCTGTAAACAGATTCCACTGAACTCAAAGCCTTTCTGTCTTAATTCTACAATAATAGCTTTAAGTTCATCAAGTTAAGCCCTAACTGAATCTATCTTACTACTTTACACAGTGAAGCAATTTTCCTTAGATTCTAACAATTGATATACATCGTCTACATATGAGGAGCGTTTTATTATATTGATCACTTGATTTTCTTCATCCTGCTCGTCATTTTCTAATTGAAGTACATCTCGCAAAGAATGGGGTTGTAAACCACCATCCAAATTCCTTAAAATAGAATCATCATTATCGATAGAAGTCATATGGTCCAGCATAATATGTAGCTAACATATGTAGGAAATAATGATGATAATCAGGTGATAATCCTGACGTGTTCATTATGATAAACCATGTTTTAAATGATTCTTCAATAGTCCAGTTTAATCCTGAATATGAAAATCAAGTTCGAACGCGAGCATATGGGTTGTCATATTCACAACCCGACGATTAGAATAGTGATAGAGAGCACTCTGAAAAAATTATAGTGGATAAAATTTCGTAATGTATTAAGATCACCTGTCATATGAGAAGACAAAAACATTTTTCTGTCTCTGTATACGGCTACCAAAAGGCGAAGTCAAAGCAGGCGCCATTTTCTACTATTGCTGACCGTGTAGCCTCGATTTCATGGAACAAAGGAACTAATTTATCGTTGTGGAGGGTGAAATATTGTAAACGGTGAAGCGGTTCAATTGTAAACAAAGCTCTTCCGTTTTTATGTAGGTCTATAGATGAAGCGAAGAAAAGTAAAATCAAGTTCACATATTAAAATACAGATTCATTTTGTTGTAGTGGGCTCTTTGTAATTGGGAGTTAATTGTTTCAAAGCCTCCTTGGACGCGATCAGATGTACTTCATCATTGCGTTTAACATAGACGGGTCCGCTTGTTGTCCACACGCTTGTGACGAGTCCTTGCTTTTTTGCCATGCGTGCGTGATAATAAACTTGACCTTGCGATTTCGATAGACCCTCGTTTATAAAAATGTTTTTGTAGCCTTTTTTTCTAAATCAGTTCTTGCCGCATAAAGTTTGCGTTTATCCCAAACACTTTGGCATGTCACCAGTATTGGTCTCGTAGGTATTCCGTCGTTAACACTTAGCCTACCCACTCGATAGGCAGAAAATTCACCCATCTTTCCGTTCAGTTTGTCGATATAATTTCTTTAGTATTTTGAACTGGATTGTCATTTTCTTCATCTTCCACAACTCCAGATATCAGCAAATTGTTCAGCTTTCCACTTTGCATCAAAGCATTAGTTTCCTTTGCCTTTACTTTCTCTTCTTTCACTTCTGTCTGAAGCAACTCGACTGATTTTTCCAATGGAGCTATCCTATCTTTCAGCATTTTTATGATATCGGACACTTAATTTTTTAGTGCTTCCGATACCGCTGTGTTTAAAGCACTGATGAATTCAGGACTGGAAAAAGCATTTATAATTTGCGCAGTTACACCTTCCGAGCTCTGTCCTGGTTCATCTGTTTTCTTCTTAGGTCTAGTGATCTTGTCACATGTAACGACCACGCGTATTTGTCTACTAGATGTAAATGTCTTCACATGTAATCCGGCAAAATTCCAGACTAAGAAGCTTTTTTCAATATAAGTTGAAAATAGGAAGATATCCTTCGATATATCTAAAATAGTAAGTCCTATCACTTCTGCATCTTTTTGTAGAATAGGTGATATCTGCAAACGTTTTTTCTCAACTTTAGACCATATAACTTCGAGCAGAAGAAGAATTACCCTTCCAACACTATGGCGTAGGAATACAATTCATATACTATCTGTAGAAAACTTATATCATTTGCCGAGAGTTTAATATCGCCATTAATATTTTCAGTAATGTCACTGTTAAAAACTAGGAAAAGCCAGAGACCAGGGATGGAACCTAGAGGGACCCCCGCTTCAATAGGAAGCAAAGAAAACTGCCCGTTAATGGTTACACATTGAAACCGGTTTAATAAATAACTACTCATAAGGTTAAGGATAGGACCCTCTATACCAGGTTGTTTTAGTTTAAAGATAAGGCCTCCATGCCACACACAGTGAAAGGCCCTGCTTTTGTCTGAAAAGACCATCCTGGTATTTTTTTTTAGTTCCAGGCTATTATAGATATCATGTACCATTTTAGCAAGATGATTTATGGTACAATCGTTGGGTTTAAAGTAAAAACGGAAAAGATGAGAAGTTCCAGACATCAAGGAGTAGTTAGTCCCGAAGGAAGATATGTTGACGGAAAGAAGGAATTGTTGATAGACGTGTTCTAACCCAGAAGAAGGGTAAGGTAAATCAAATATGTGTCGACTGAATGCAGTAGCATGACCTCTCCAGACAGCAAGTATTTGGAATTACAGACAGAACGATTTGGACATAATTTGTTGACTGGCTGATGACTTACGTCAATATTTACGAGGAATATTCTTACAAGGGTATGCTAACCAAATTTTAACAGTTTGTATCGCACCAGTTGCTACTCGACCTGCAGTCCGCTGAATCACGTGAGAACTTGCAAAGTCAGTCATTGTTACAGGGCTTTCATCTTCAAAAATTGGTCTGCTTATAATAAGGGTCACATAAATAGGATTGCAATATGGCGGCCGTCCAATCAGATATCTCAACAGATCAAGGTTGGGTCGGTCTGCATAAATGCACCCAGTAGGTAGGAGAGGATACGTAACGGGAAATACAGGTGAGCATAGCATAAATGATATACCACATTAAAATGGTGGAGTTTTTTTTAGTAAGATGCAAGTAGTCTCTACTATATAACACCCGGTGGACACTCTCACTGGCAACCGCATGCTTAAACGTTCAAAGATGGCAAAAGATAATGTATACACATACATACATATATATATATATATATATATATATATATATATATATATATATATATATATATATATACATACATACATATATAAACACATTGGTTTCTCGGATTTAGTGCAAAGCTTTCTAAGGTTAAGCAAAAATAACGAGAGTTCATATCATCAAATTACAATACTTTCTACAGGCTTTGCTCATCTATTGAAATAGTCGCATGTTCCTTTAGTTTTTGTTTTTATTAAGATACCACGTCAGTGTGTGCATTTAAACAATGTATGTCCAACGGGACGTATGTATTTAGTGGCTGCATTTAAGGCTGTGGTGTGGTACACTTAAATGTAGGATAGAGATGCAACACATCTCAGAAGAACTTGCATGTGAAACCACGTTTAAGGTACGATATCTCGCCTGATAGACTTCTGAAAAACACTGCATAATTTTATAAGAACACGTCTGTTCAATACGTGATCATGCTTTCCACAATATTGCCTCTACCACATGTTGATCATCTTTGAAACAAAAGAAAGAAACAGACAAAAGCAAAACAAAAACAAAACAAACAAACAAATTAAGTTCAAATTGTAAATGTGTTTCACATGAATCAGTGAATTTTATGCATGTTGATATATTTTTTAATTTGTTTTGTTCAGACACAAATCTGTATCCTGAAAACATGTTTTTTCGTGCCTGTGAATGGGTACATCCAAACAATTAGTATGATCATTCATCATGCTCAATTTAAAACGCTGAAATACGTTGATTTTGTACCATTAGTTCGGGGGTTGTTTTGTTTCAATTTGTTTGTTTGTTTGTTTGTTTGTTTGTTTGTTTGTTTGTTTGTTTGTTTTTTGTTCGTTTTTTTTTTGGTTTTTTTTTTTGTTTGTTTTTTTTTCATAGCCGGATGTAGTAAAAGGTTAGTTGTAAAAGAAACCAGTTTCACCTGCACACCAGTTTGTCTCCATAGCAGACAAGGCATTCACTATGTTTGAAGGCATCCATACCAATTCTACACTTTTCCAGATGGGGACATGAATAAATCATGTTCAAATCTGTCACAATTATCCACATGTTTTATTGTTTTGTTTTCATTACGTCAAAGATAGATCCATCCAATGAATGGCTATAAGATGTGTTTGATCGCTCACCGTGCCTTTCAGATATATATGGTATCGTTACAAATAAGAGAACTTAGCCTTCAAGAGCAAAAGAAGAATATTCATTTTGTCGTAGTCATTTCTGATGTAACATGATGAAGTTTCTTATGATGCTCAATCTATGTTATTTAAAGAACGTACATTCAAGACAGCTTTGGCGGAGAAAAGGGACAAAAGGTAAAAGTGAAATGTAAGCCTGTAAACCTTAAGATATGTGCATATGTGCAAAAGTGCATGAACATTTTAATATTCCTTCGATACATCATCTCGATAATGAAATCGAAGACGCTTTATAGAAATGCTAAAGGAAGACCATGGCTCAAAACGCCAGTAAATAATGTGTCTTCTTTCTATTTTTGGAAAAAATGATGAGTAAAAAAGACATTGAGGATATAATAAGCCTATTTGTATTCATGCATCCCTGGGGAGGTTGCCCTTAAATGCCCTCACAGGTATATGGGTGCACCCAGATAATAAGCCAAAGACGCCAAGGCAACACAGCTACATTTATTCTCATATATACGTGTCATGTTATGTGCTGGTCATTCCTTGAACTTAAATCGAAGTATGCTTCCAATGTCTTTCAGACAACAACATCTGAGCTTGACCCACGATGGTTTGGCACTTTCTTCTTGGTATCATTTTAATACATAATTGTATCATCTCATCACATAAAGCAAGTTATGTTTTATCGACCTCCGTCCACATGAACAAAAGTGCAACCTTTAGAGTCGGATATGATGATCGGTAAAAGTATCAGCAAACAAATTCTCCAAATAAGTATTTTAAAATAACGAAAATGACGCATTGATTTTGTGAGCGTGGTATGTGAGTGGTGACGAGTACATGTATTTGTTTGTTTGTTTATTTTTATTTTATTTTTTGTTTTTGTTTTTGTTTTTTTCTTTGTTTTTTGTTTTTGTTTTTGTTTTTTTTTTTTGTTTTTTTTTTGTTTTTTTGTTTTTTGTTTTTGTTTTTTGTGTTTTGTTTTTTGTTTTGTTTTGTTTTGTTTCTGTTTTTTTCGGGGGTGTTTTTGTTTTTCTATTTGTTCTTTTTGATTTGATTCTTTTGTTCTTTTTGATAATTGTTCGTGTGGTGTGAGTGTTGTCTTCCCTTTTGTTTGTGTTTGTTCTCCATCCTTTTGTGTTTGTTTTTAACTTTTGTTTTTGTATTTCAAAATATTTTGACTCCTTAAAAATATGTGAAATCGTTTGCACGAGTTGTAATAATTCCATACAGAATGACACAGACCAACATCGTGCGTCAGCAGGGTTGTTGCCTGAGGAAGATCTCTCCCAACATTTCAAGTTAGGCTTGGATATTCATGTCCGTGGGAGTCACTACCGTGCGTGAAAGAAATGACAAGTTGAACACTTTCCTCGAGTAAACCAATTGTTATTCCTGGCCAAGGTTGATAGACAAATAGGTGCATGCTTCGAGCCTATTGACTGCAAAATTATCTTCAAATGCTTAGATTTAATTTGAAATGACTTCGACAGACACAAATGTAGCATTATGGTGCACAAATAGACTCTTTTCCATGTCGTTTTTTTCTAAAAGGGATTACATGGACTGAAGCGATACGCGTAGCATATTATATTTGCTGAAGTGATGCTCCAGAGTGCGGCTTATGTTTGCGATTCAAGGAAACTAAATCAACCAAAATAGGGGTGATAATTCCATAAAAACTCTCCATTACACCATTTGCTAACTTAGTTTGGTGTCTGGGAAGTCGGAAAATGTGACTTGTCTGTGATAGACTCTTGAGTTGGAGAATACTCCACGTTATTGAAGCAATAGGCCAAACAAACTATAGTATTAAAAGCTGGAAATCGAAGACTTAAGTCATGAATGATTCAAATACGTCAACATCTGTCTTGGGTTCATTTGACGTGGGACGTATAGTCGGATTTGGTTTTACATTTGGAGATATGGCTCCATTGTATAAAAGGTCCGTAATCTGTCTTAGCAAGGTTATTCAGGTGATGTAATCTGCGCTTATATATTTATATATATATATATATATATATATATATATTGTCACAACTGGGAGTACAGATTCAGTAAGAGGCAGGCGTTCGCTGCTTTGGAATGTAGACTCACAAAAGGATTATGTGCATCCATAGGTATGCAATATTTAAAGTCGCGTGTTTTGCCGCATTCTGGGAATGGACTTAGTGTAGCGCATTACGATATCAGAGGCGTCATGCAAATAAAAACATATTCATGTCTATTTCGGTCAGATAATGTTCCTTGGTTATTTTTTATGCAAATTACCGGTGCTATTTGAATCCAAAGTCAAGGCGCAATGCTTCAGAATTTATTTATTTATCTATTTATTTATTTATTCATTCATTCATTCATTCATTTAATGTATTTATTTATTTATTTATTTATTTATTTATTTATTTATTTATTTATTTATTCATCTATCTATTCATCTACAGTTGCGACTGAAAGTAACTTAACCAAAATTTGCGCGCACTCGCAAACTGCGCTCACTTTGCTCACACTTTGCTCGGGCTCGCACCCCCGGGTTGCGCGCAGTTGTGTTCCGATCTGCCCGCACCCCTGCTCGCAAGCACGCTCACGCTCACGCTCACCCGGGAGTTCCATGTGCTCGCGGGTAATGGCTAACCCGCGGGCACACTGGAAAGACCAACAGTACAAGCCTTTCATATACATACCATATTTCAGTCTATAAAACTTATTTATTATATTAGTGGAAATATATTCCCCTCCCTAACACATCTCATCAAGTCACACCACACACCCCCAAAGAAAGATAGTCGCTAGTATCTTTCTATAGAGTATGTAGATACCCACATGTAGATATAGTCTTATTTGAGTATGTCTGTTTCCGTTTCCCCCCCCCCCCTTTTTTTTTTTTTTTTTTTAATTTCTACACATATGTTAGGCTGCATCTAACTCCCGGGGAAGTAAATGTCACACCCACGTCGATTTTATTTTGCTGTACATTCGATAGAAGAGTAACTATTGAATGTGAATGGAGTAATTTACGTGTTAATTATTGAAAGAAATACAGTGCTCATAATTGATTTGACTCATGTGTGTCTATTTTGGAAAGGAGCTAAATTTGAAAACAATCCAGGAACCACGATGCAGACGATTCCTAGCTAGAAGATGCCGCCGCATATTGTGCTCTGTTATCACCAGGTCCATGGATCTATCAAAAATTGTAAACATTCCCTGTACTTGTCAATAAAAGTAGGACCAGATTGTTCTTACGTTAGATCTACAAGTTCAAAGATACGCACTCAATAGAGATGAGCTGGGCTAGCTGGGAGGTATCTTCGCCTTCAAAATTTGAAGCCAAACCGGGAAATAAGACTGCAATCGCTACAGATTTTGACCATGTTCTTATACATTTACATTACAATTCAATAGCCGTTTTTACAATATTTTAGCCAAATCAAACAAACACTAGCATTTGGCTTAAGGCACCAGTGATTCCTGGCTGGTAAATTCGATAACGAGACAAGCCCCCCCCCCCCCTCCAAGACGTTGGGATAAAGTTGAAGAATGTGGATTTCTGGAATTTTTTGGACCCCATGGTTGCATGTATCCAGTTTCTAATGCTGCTTACATGTTCATGTAAATGTGAGTTTTTGTTTTTGCACTGTTGGCATTCATAAAGACCGATGAATATTTTTTTTCTCCCAGACCTCATTACTATGTACTTAAAATGCAAGTCACTTCAATATGGGCGATCACGACTAACTACCATCCCCCCCCCCAAAAAAAAATACTTATGCAACCACCCCACCCCCGTCTACCAATTAGCCCCAGGCTCCATTGTTATTGGAAGCTGGTCAGTGTGTTCAGCAGAATTTCATTACCCAGGGGCTGTGGGCACGCATGGAGCATTGGAGGCAGCATCACTTTGGTCCGACAGGTTGCATCTCGGCAATAACCATGAAGCGGGTATCGAAAAATAGCAGTGCGTATGGCAGTCATGAAGTACTCGAGATAAGGAAATTAGCTCAATTAGACGGCAATCAAGTCGTGTACTGCACTGGACTTACTGATTGATTGATTCATACATTCATATTTCTTTATTTAATGGGGGCGGGGGAGGGGGGTTGTAACCACCAGACATGTTGTATCATCTCAATAGGGGTTCTCTCAAGTGTCAATTAACTGCGCAGAAACAAACTTTGTTTACATGAGCAGACCGCTTCCCCCTCCCCCCCCTTTTTTTTTTTTTTTTTTTGATCGTGGAGTGCCACAGGAGCAATCGGTTAACACAGCAAGATGGACACTATGTCACGCCACGGAGCCCAGAATGGGAAGGAGATAGAACTTTGAAATTGGCAAAACTTTTTGCATCTGTACTTATTACGTTCCTTTGTTTCCAAGTCCACATTCAAAGTGACATAAAATACACTTGTTTTGACAAAATCAATACAATCCTAGTGTTTATAAACATATTATTTTTCAACACCTCCTTCACATGGAGATTTTGCGTCACCCGTATAGATTGGGCTTGACTTCAAGGAAATGGGTTTTGTTTATTACTTACCTATAATACTTATTCAAATATAAATATTTGGCTCTTGAAAATATTGACTTGCTTTTTTCAATTTCAACAGGACAAGTTAAAAAAAAAGTATATTACTACAGGTACAGTGACATTTTCATTTCCATGTACATGGCAAGGAAGATCGCAACAGTTTACGTTTGTAACGATATGCACGATGTCACATAACCGCGGCATAAAATAGATACACAAAGGAGCCAAATTACCTTTTTCCTTTGTACTTTGATAGCTTTGATCGTCTTCATGATTGACCATGGATGGTACATGCATGGCAATTCAGACATTAATTTGATTATTTTTTAAAATTGATCACCACCTGTTTGTAAAAGATATACTAATCGGGAGGTTCTCCATTAAAAAATTGGACACAGGGCAGTTTTATAAAGGTACATCATTACTTATTGCACTGAAACCTCATAATAACGACACTCAGATATCCGACATATTCTGACACCGGAAAATGTTCCTGAAGGTTATGGACAAACCGACTGATCAAAAACAATTTCGCGGATGTTTTTAATTTGAGACCCTATCAGACAATTACGCGGAGATTACTTGGAAAAAAACACCCCTAAATTGTAAATTTCCCCGCCGCGATGTTGCTCTAAATTGACCCCCTTTCTCCCAACTAAACTGGAACGATCATGCGTACCCGTAGTATCCCCGAGTCAGGGGGCAGGGCGGCATCGCTGTTGAGCAAGATTGTTGGCGCTCTGCTCATGGAGGTATTACCGTTAATTTAATACGTCCATGCTCTACTGTAACGGGGAAAAAACACTCTGGTGGAGCCACAGTCTATCCACAGAGGCAACAACAGATGCAAACTGAAAACAGCAGTTATTTTAAACTACATTGTATATCTCAGGATGTTGGTTTCTTCCTATCTGTTAATAGCAAGGGATAGGCAATTCCACAGTGATGCTCGACCAGAACGAGTCACATTCAAGGTTGCCTGCCTGCGAAGTCATTCAGCCGGCGAAGTGCCTGCATTACAGTGTGAATGTTAAAGCCCGTCATTAATGTGTCAGGAAGAACAAGCAGGGGTTTGCTTAGTTTTTCCTTAAAAATTACGCTTTTACTTTTGGGCCATTACTATTGCCAAAGATTAGTTAGGGTATTTCTATAGCAGACGGTGACTGAGTTTGCCTCCTTAGCTGACTCGTGCCATTTTTATCTGCTACTGGACCCAGTCACCAGTCCAAGGCGCTTGGTCTTCCAAGCAGGTCGTCTGTGAAGCAGGCTTTCTACCTCCAGGAAAAATTTATCTGTACTTAAACATCAGCACATAAAAAAGTCTGCTTCTCAGGCAACCAAATAGGCAGCGATTGTACAAACTTGAAAGAGCCGAAAGTGCCTTATCAAGGTTTCATGCATTTAGCACACCTTGGGCACCGATCCGTGAAGATAAAGCGACAGCATCAACACAGTCTCGGCGCCGTCCTGTTTGTACATGTAGATAGGAGCGGTGTCCTAATGTAATCAAAGATCTGAAGTGGCAGAATTCCATTTACATGCAAGCAGTGGATCTAGAATGCAATAGGTTTATTCTGGTTTACCTAAAATTGTATAACCTTAAACTTAACAGACTTGAAATTGACATTAAACAAATTCCTTTCCCCGCTCATCGTTTTCCTTGCATTTTTCAAACTTCAGTACTTCTTATAACTAGCGTGACAAAGAACTAACCGATGTTGCCTCCCAAATTATATTCTCTCCCCCGGGGTAACACATAGCTTGATCTGCTTCAAACAATGTTTATAACAGTTCAGTACTAAATCGCTGAAACTAGACAGTTTTTATTCTGATCCTTCCAGTTCCTAATTAAGCCGACCCACCCCCGGTGGGGGATGGGGGTGTAATCAAATGTAAATTGGATAGGTGGTGATGTAATTTAACTATTTTCTCTCATTTTCTGGTCATTAGTCGACACTATGTCATTATTTTGTTCTCAAGTTATTTACTGATTGATTATCCAACAATCTGTGTTGATACATTCATTGATGTAACATACGCTTACGTAATTTTGTGATGTCCCTTGCATGTTGTACATATTCTGTTTTGTCGCTCCCTGTCTGGAGAACCCATTGTATTAGTCAACTTTTTGTACTGTGGGGCTATCCAGAATGAACAAAAATGTTTAAATCAAACGAAATAAAAAAAAAAAGAGAGAACGATGCTATTTTCACCGTACGGTGAGAATAGCGTTTGGTCTATTTTCACCGTGCGGTGATAAAAGCGTTTGGAAGGAGTTTTGTCTATTTTCACCGTACGGTGAGGATAGGGTTTGGTCTATTTTCACCGTATGGCGGTGACGGTAGAGTTTGGTATATTTTCACGGTGAGGATAGAAGCGGCTCTATTTTCACCATCTGGAAATTGGAATTCGGAGCCTTTTCGCAAATTTATGGTTATGGCTTGTTGCATAGAACTGAGGCAAATTAAGATTGGAGAAATGCTTACTTAAGGGAGATAGCTACCTTTATAGTATAGTCAATAGGAAACGGGACCAAAGCAAAGTGCCCACTTACGGAGGGTTTACTGTAAAGCAATTACCTTGGCACCGTGACAGCATTAAATGCTTGGCTTTTTAACATCTGTAATTAATGTATATGAAGTTACTCTACCCACCCACGAGTCTTTCATTTTTGTTGCTTTGTGGATTTTTTTAATGCGATCCTTAACTTAAGTCATAACAAGATAGATCTATAAGTCACACTTAAGTTCCGTTTCTTCCATCTGTGACAATATTAAAGAAAAGTTTCTACTTTGTCTTGTTACCTAAATTTTTGCCTTTTCGCATAAAAAAACAGTGTTGGCTCTATAAAAACTATTAGATAATAAAAGCTGAGACAACACCTCAGCAGATCTCATTATAAACCATGCTCAACTTGGATGTTAGGCCTTTTTATTATTTCAGCAAATGTTTGTTCCAATTCTCTTTTGTGCACAATATCATGACACAATGCTTTTCCAAAATATTCTTCCCTGGTTGACTTCTTTTCATCGCCGTACGTTAGAAATAGAGCAGCCCCTATTCTCACCATTAGATGAATATAGACCAAATTTTATCATCACCGTACGGTGAAAATAGACAAACACTATTCTCACCGTACGGTGAAAGTAGACAAAACGCGATTCTCACAATACAGTGAAAAAAGTCACTCCGAAAAAGAAAACCTTGCCCCCACACTGTTACCTGCTGAGTGACTTAAAAATTTTGCTACATCATATTTTTCAGGACAAGAAACAAATACCATTGAAAATTTGGGTGCAACCTAGTCCATGGTCTAACGCTTGCAACTGAACTAGTAAATAGTAAATCGGGGGTGAAATTATGACTAACAGTCTTTTACATACATCAGAAAATTAGAAAGGGGCTAGTTCCGTGCCTGCTTAGCCTCTCGTGCCATCTTTCTATCTGGCTAAATAAAATGTCCCTAGAAAGAAAAAAACTATACCTGTTTTACTGAATCCCCCCCCCCCCCATGGACAATAAGTCAAGAATGAAAATAGAAACTTCTTATACAACTATGCTTGTGTGTTGTAGGGTAACGTGACGCAGGTATAATATCTGGAATGTTTTATATATATATTGATGGGCGAATGTTTTATACGTTTACTTATACCTGATACTGTTGCATGTTTCTTTTTATATGTATATATGTATATATAGAGAGAGAAATCTATTTTAATTTTTGTGTATATTTTATCCAGATATGAGTTTTAGGACCACCATGGAAATAAGTTGTTAAAACTTTCTGGTGCCATCCTAGGTTCTTTTCAACACTAATTGTATGTATTACAGTCCAATGTAATTATATGAACCTGAATAAAATCAATCAATCAATCAATGGCTTGCTTGGGTCTGCTAAGGCCTGCTAAGCAGACAAGCCAACAAAGCAAGAACACGAGACTTTCGCTGACATTGGTATTAAGATATGCTCTGAGAAACCGGTCAGAATATTTATATATATCTAATTTAATGTTGGAGAAATGCCTTGCGCTCCCATAGGACCACAGTGGTTGACATTTGCCAGGCAGGGAAGGAAGACCCGAGCTGCTGGGTGCAATGGTGGCTTCACGGTGGCAGCGTGTGTGTGCCGCCATGAGTGCCTCGGCCGATCCAGTGGTATGCATTCGTGCATCATGTGTTGCCTGACCCCCCGGCGGGCCATGCCGCGGAACACTGGGAGCGGGAGATTATGGTCGGGCCAGTATCTCCCTTTCAAGTCACCACCTATGGTCATCCCATATCATGAGTGTGTAAACATGTGCGTAAGCTTGTTTGCATGCATCTGTGTACACGTATTGTTCAATTGTTGTATCAAGTCTATATTAGTATTTGTAGTCAAATTCATATCATGCACGGTCATCTCATAGTCATAATATCATGATTTGTATTGTCCTGTGAGTATTGTATATATTATTGCACGTCTCCGTCTCTGGAGAACCCCTAAATTAGACAATGTTTGTACTATTGGGCTATCCAGTATAAATAAATACGTTTAAACTAACACTAAAATCAAGGAGGGTAGGAGGCTACCCTCCTTGCTAAAATATACCTCCTGGGGATACACGTGCAAGCATGTGTACGTTAGTGTGTGTGTGTGTGACAGTGTAGGTTTGTAACACCCTACGATTGGGGACACATTTCTGTTCTTTCCAAACTAACTGGGGCTATTTTTCAACCGAGGACATCTCCACTTCTCTACTATTCTGCATATGAAAGAAGTCACACATATCTGTTATTTAAACACCATGTTAAAATGGCCCTACTTGGATAATGAGGATTGCCTCTGTTCTGCGGAAAAGAACATTGATTTGTGTCTTTGGTTGAACAGTAAGGAACGGGAAGTCCCCAGTTAAAAGTGTGTGTCCCCAGTTGTAGTGTGTGTCCCCGCTTGATGATGTTCCCAGTTATGTCTTATGAGGTGAAAAACGATGTATCCCCACTAGTTGC
Source organism: Hermodice carunculata (assembly GCA_964020975.1). Taxonomy (NCBI): domain Eukaryota; kingdom Metazoa; phylum Annelida; class Polychaeta; order Eunicida; family Amphinomidae; genus Hermodice; species Hermodice carunculata. The sequence goes on from CAXHWN010001740.1 coordinate 1,043,454, forward strand.
ACGCTACAAGTGTGTGTGTGTGTGTGTGTGTGTGTGTGTGTGTGATACGATACGATAAGTTTATTGTGTATAGGCCCCGGGCCGATACAACAAAAAAAGGAAGAAAAGCAAGAACAAAAAAAAAGGAAAAAATAAAAACAACAACAACAGAACCACCCCACCCACCCCCCCAAAAACAAGAAGCACAGCACGTGCTCCGTCAAGATTTTGCAATGTTACTTTTTTATGCCTTTCATTGACTGTGGTCAACATTGCTCCTGTATATATAGTCTTGTAAAATAAATGTATAAAGTGTTAATACTTGTGTGTCATTTATAAAAAAGGACGTGTCAACATATTAAATAGCAACTAAATAATGTAATCAGTTGGAAAATTCAGAGCTGTATACTCGGATTACATAACAGTAATGTGTGTGTGTGTGTGTGTGTGTGTGTGTGTGTGTGAGCGTGAGACATCTGCTGCTCATACTTTTCTGAGTTTAAGAGAGAAGCAAATGTTGGCTGCAATGAAATGAAAAAAAAATGAAAAGGTGAGTAACGATCCTCATCATACTCATTATATCGCCCAAATGTGAGAAATATATAACTGTACATGTACATGTAAGTACAAACTGTATAATATCATGCAGGTATATAGATGTTGTCAACTTCATCCTGGCGCAGCTGGGCTCGCGGGCCAAACGGACACGCATTGATGCTCGGGGGCAACCCATGCCCGCACCCGCACCCGCCCGCTCGGGCACCCGCATTAACCCACGGACTGAATCTGTAATTAACCCGCGGGTTGCTCGGGGGCAATTGCTGGCCGTGCTCGCAAATTGCTCGCGGGTTGCTCGCGCGCAGAGGTTAAGTTACTTTCAGTCGCAACTGTACCTATTTAGTTAGTTAGTTAGTTAGTTAGTTAGTCAGTCTGTCAGTCAGTCAGTCAGTTAGTCAGTCAGTCAGTTAGTTAGTTAGTTTATTTATTATTCATGCATTTATTATTTTTTATCATGGAATCAATTACTGTCGTCACCAGTTAGTTCCTTGTTGCAGAACACTACTTGCGAGGATTGTGTGAATGAAATGGTCTTAAAATTAAATTAAGAAGATCATAATAGGCACCTGTAATTTCAGTCAAGATAGCGGGAAGACATTCACGTTACATAAATGCAAAGTAAAATTGGTAATTCCTTTTTGTCTGTAATTACTTTGTAAATGGAGCAAGCACACTAAAAATCACAGGATGGACACACTTTACTAACCGTTTATGTTTAATTGTTTATTTGTTTGTTGAATTTATTTTGTAAATGGCACAAATTTTAAAGTGTCTTGGTTCTAATTTCAAAGTAAGTGGACAAAGATGGGTCATACAAACATAAGTAGCAGTCAGATGATGGATAATCACTAAGTCTACAAAGTAAGATTACAAAATCATGTGAACATTCATGCAAAACAAACTACTGTCAATCCGTCTGCGTTATTTCGAAGTGTGTGGTTATGGGATTTATATGAAAATATGATCAGCCAGAATGCATTGGGCCCCCTGCTTGTGTATCTTGATATTGATATTTAAAGTAACGCAACACAGATTTTTACAGGTCAAATGCAAAGTAAACTGATGTGCTTTTCAAGTTTGATCACGTTATATCTTCAAGTTACTTAATGGAACAATCCAGAAAAGTATGATTGATGATGTTCAGTTTTTTTCATGTGACATCCATGTAGCTGTACACAACAGCGCGGTGACATCTTCTACAAAATTCATGTCGTACCAACAGGAACATTGGGAAACAAATTTATTTGTGTCAACGCATATAATATGATATAACAAATTTCAAAATGAAGAGAAAACGTAAACAAAAACAAACAAAAAATCCTTATTGCACCGAGATGCATTTCCTCAACTGAAACCAGCAGTCAACAATGATTGAGTGTGCAATAAAAGATATGCCGCACTTCAAATATCTTCCACTGCCACGCATGTTAGAGTACATAGTTTCCAAGCATGATGTAATTGGTAAGCACTTGAACATACAGGTGATTTATGCAATGACATGTTTTGCATTTAGAGAGTTTATCTTCTGAAGTCATTGACTACTACAGCAAAATATCATTTATTCTGCAGAGAGTTATAATACCCTTGCATAAATGACCGTAATAATTTTAAGGACGACTTTTCAGCAAACAGCAAAGTAAAGTCCCCAATCATGCCCCCATCCCCCCCACCCCCCACCCACGCGTGGACGGTTTTTTTTTTTTTTTTCGAAAGCTTTCAGTTTGAATGAAGACATTCATTAGTTGCAATGCTGAATATAGTGTCCACTATTGTATAGCATAACGCTTTTTGCTCTCGGTCAAAATATTATCAACACAGTAACGTACTTGGTAAAACAAGTCAGCGGCCAAATTTTCCATGAAAAGGAGTAACAAAGACGCACGGATTTATACATGATTATTTTGCACAGTTTATTGACATTAAAGAACATGAATAGCACCTATTTTGGGCTCCTGGTATATGAAACAACCTAGTTAATATTGACGACTTATATATATATATATATATATATATATATATATATATATATATATATATATATATATATATCTAAAGAAAATAACAAGATACAGCGATGTTTTATGAATTGGTATTTTCTCGCTTAAGAGACAAGGGTTAAGAAAATAAAGTGCAATACAATTTAGCCAAGAAGGAACAATAAACATTCATTTCTCCACCTGAATTAGCTTATATTCGTGATGCACACGAGACCCAGGTGTGAAGTTAATAGTGATAAATGACTGTGTTGCTGCGTGCATCGCAAGGCATGAATGTAACCTTTGCTTTGCATCTTATAGATTTTATTCTGTTGCTCAGCATGCAGGCGCGGCACCCAATGGCATACCTTGCATCTATCTTTGCATCCAGCCGTCGCCGGAGTGCATGCCGTTCAGTTGCTTCCAGGGCGGGGTCACAGATGCGTATTTTACCATGAATAGTACAAATTAAGTCCTAAAAACACGTTTGACCCCTTAAACTACCGCCTCAAAGTCACGATCAAAGAACCATCAACTTAGTGCCAAGGGGTGCGTCAAAATAGTATAATATTATTTATTGAAGCCTATTCAGCCTTGTCATAAACTGCTACGAGCAAACTGGCTAAAATGTTCCCTGGTTTAAGAGAATCGGAGCAATCAACAGCGAAAAATTTGGGAGCAGACGATACGTGCCCAATAATTTGGAGACACTTCGGCTAGTCTTCCCTGGCCGCGCCACCACTCTGATATGTTGGTTGCTCCAACTACTATTCTATCAAAGCTGGGCGCCTGGTCAATAAAACACATTATGTTTCTGACCAAGGCGATCATTTCTGTGAGTTCATGTCTGGATCTTGTAGTGCAGTCTCTTAGCTTTAGTTGATGTAGTGTGCAGACTAGTGTTTGTCACGATGACTTTATCTGTGCTCAGGACGGTGGTTTAAGCTAAAATAGTTGGAACTACATGTACGTGAGAGAAAATTCTACACGGAGGCAAATGAGCCAAAGAGTGCCACAATGTCCATGGAAAATTGACGTTTTAGTGCTTAATATCTACTTTGCTTCCACATCGCCATTCATTTCTGACAGAGATCTGCTAAAACTGAGAACACAGAAAGATCGTCCCAATTTTTGTATCCTCTGTGGGTTATACAAGGCAGTGCACCAGTGCAATGCCCAAAACCTCATTAATCTCCACCTTCCATACTTTGCATTATTCTCATATAGATCAGAGGATGGGGATAGTTTTCCATAATTGATAGCTGATTGCCTCCAAATGCAGCCTGTTTCAGCACAAAGGAATCATTGACAGCAGGGAGGGGAATCGGCAATGCTTTTCAATCTCCACTGCTAAGCCTCCCTCTTCCATCCAAACCCAAAACGAATGACCAATATGCCACCATGTCTTCATCATGGTGTACCGCTGCCGACCAAGGGATCACCCTTGAAACACGTCGCAGTCCAATGTCCACGCATCTTTTTTAAGACGGACTCTGTGTTTTTGTTCCAGACGTACACCTGCGGGATCAATAGGTCCTGGCATAAGACTAGAATATTTGAAGCTCCTGTTTCAATTTGCAAGGACTGACATATCTACCGTCATTTTTAAGCAATCGAAATAATTACACCTTGGACAGTTTTTATGGGTCGTAAAGTAAGGCTTGAGGGGCGTTTTCCCCGTGGAGCCTTGTGTTGCCATTAGGTCACAGTCTTTATGCGAAATCAATTACTATTTCCTTTGCTTTGAGGTAAAACTCATTTTATGCGGCCCCTGTTGCTAATCTACTTCACTTTAGGTCGCCTTATACAGGGAGCGTTTGCATCTGAAGTACCTTGTCATGAATGTTGATTTCTCGGAAGTGTGGAGCCTACTACGTAAAATGCACAAGATGGATGTACATCGCAAAATAATGTCCAGCCCACTGGTGTAATTGCACTGGCTACAAAAAAGAAGGCTGTATTACTCTGCAGACAGTACCCTACTGTGGAAAGGCAACCTAGTGAATACGTAGCCATATTATTATCATGCTGAAGTGCCGTTAAATATACTTAAACATGCCATACTTGTAAACGTGACTCCGAGGACTACATACCATTTGCACATTCATATTTGGCAGTAGTTTGTAACGCAAAGCCGACTGAACATTGCATCCCTCGAAAGCACAAATCACAGTCAGATGACTACACATTTGCAGAAAAGGGTCCTTTCCAGAAATGGGGAGTAGATGTTATGTGCTGCCGTGCTTTAATTAGACCTGCATTGCAACATATGTCCGTATATCTTCCATCGTTTTCTAAATATACATATTACACATACATGTAACAGAAAACAACGGATGCATAGAAATTATGCAAAAAAGTTTGAACGTTCAGGACATTTGTATGACAATTCAGCATTTCACAAACAGGAAAGGCAACAGAGATACTGGGTCTTTCCAAAGTTCAAAAGCTGTCCCTTCATCTGGGACCTCAATGCTGGTGTAGCTAGGCGAATACATTTAACTTACTGTTGTTTAACTTAAACAGGACTATATTATGATGAGAATAAAGCCTTTTATTGCGCACAGGAGTATCCGTGTATAGACGTATCGCAGTACAAAGACGCACAAGATTAGAACTGTCTTTTTTTTTTTTTTCTTTTTTTTTTTTTTTTTTTTTTTGTCTTGCTAGCTTTTTGTAATTTAGGCCGAGGTTCTCTACTTAGAAACTCACTTTCACTATTATGATTTATACAACCGTTCGCAAGATACTGGCTTAAAAGATACAATCCTGATGAAATAAGCACGCAAAGTACATTTACTTGAAACCACTGGTTGCTTTACTTCGACGGCGTGCAGTCCTTAAACTTGACAGATTGGGCGAATAAGCATAACAATTATTGTCATATCTCCTGGACTAAAGTAATACTATGCCGCTGTTTCATTTCCAAAACGTGCATGTGTTCAGACTAACGCAGCAGAACAACCAAACAAGACTTGTCTGCCCTATTTTGTGTCTGGTGCTAGCGTCTGCTATGATGCAATAAGTCTCAGTCAGTGTACAGAGGCGGAATCAAAATGTAATACGACATCACGGTGCACAAGCACAAAATTAGTTATAAGAGAGCAATTATTAAACATTGCATGCTTATTGAGTGCACTGTAATATGACTTAACGAACATAGTACATGTAAAGAGTGGGGCTTGAGTCAAGCTAGCATTGCGTGACCCATACAAACATGTACAAGCGGTCAGCTGCCAAAGGATTATCCACGTGCATTTTATGGCTCACACACAGCTATGATCTATATGATGATTAAATAGTCTGCGTTCTGTGTATGATCAAGGCTGCTTTGCCATTGTACGAAGAGGAGCAACAGTACGACATCTTCCGTGCAACTCTGAACAAAAACAATCAAAAAGGAGAAGATGAAGAAAAACACAATCTGATCTCTCTGCATAATGACGGATTATCTAATATGTGGAATACTGGGATATCCAGGATGGGTGATCCATTGAGGATAACGCTTGGGTAATAAGTTAATGGATTTTCATATTTTCGCTCGACATAGCCTCGCAAAAACATGAAAATCCAACACCGTGTGATCCTAACGTTATCCTCTATGGGCCACCCTGCTGGATTTTCTTTTTCCTGTGTCTAAAGGGTCAAATACGCACCAAATCGAAGTTCTATCTGAGTAATAAGTTTGAAAACGACGCCATTTTCAAAGTAGGAGGAGTCTGTATTTTATCAATAGCACAATGGCCTTTCATTGGTTTGTTTACTACTTGAAACCAATGACTGAGAAACCAAATAAATGATTGCAATTAAAACCTTATCCTTAATACGCATGCAGGATAACCCATTCAGGATAAGCTTCATACAACGAGGAAAGTGTGTGGATATCTCATGCTACCCATACTAACATTCTGCTTCATTGTTTGCACAAGTGAAATGGTTCCATTCGCCATATATACAAAAAAATGTAACCCAAAGACTTATCCTGACAAATGTAAAAAAAAAATGATACCCTATTGAAAAGGACACATGATGTGTTCATTTTCAAACTAATTATTATTGCTAGTGTTTTTCCAAATACATGCATGATCTCTAAGATGAACATTTTTTATTGTTTTTTTTTTCAAAGATGACGCAATTTAAGGAAACATAAAGCAGGTGTAAAGTCGGGAATTATAAAAACCCAGCTGTCCCTCCAAGTACCCATCCCCTTGCACGTGACCTCTACATTACTAGCTGATGCTGTGATAATCCACGTACACGTAGTGGCACGGTTCCGAAAAAAAGCACGGATTCTTCTACTTTTTGGTATATAGCAAAATTTTTGGTATCAGTCTAAACCAGGATCTTCCTGAGAGATGTACACGTATTGGCAAATGGATTTTAATTTTGAGAGCGTTTAGTGTGTTGCACAATTGGGTCTATAATATATGTATATATGTATGTGTCTGTGCCTGTGTGTTTGTATGTGTCGAGTTATGGTTCCTCCAATGGTCATACGCCAGGAACATCTCAACGGACATGAACCCAGGCTGGACCACGTGGCACCGGCCCAGTCAAAGCTCAAACGCAATAAATGTTAAATGTACGTCAGTTGAGCCTAAAAGTTCACGGCTAACAAACTATGCACTGCAAACTTGTACAGCTTATGCGCAAGCTAATGGCATCGTTGCATGTACGCTGCCGGAATGTGTAGAACATTGACCATGTTAACCCATTATCGCTTCATCACGTCGGTAAGCAAACGGTTCTCAAATACCAGTGTGAACGTGCTATAATTTGTTACTGGGTAACCAATACCATGTGAATGTTCATTGTCTGAGAAAATAAAGATGATTAAAACAGAATAATTTTACTCCTTCGTGTTCATGTGTGTGTGTGGGGGGGGGGGTGCACAGGGCTCTACATTTCACCTTACAGTATCTAACTTACAATATAGCTACCTGCTGGTTAGATTTAAAGATGAGAATTATTCTTTAATTATAGTTTAATTTTCCCGCTAGAGGCGCAGTATAGGTATGCAGCGCTTTCATTTGTTGGTTGAGTTGGCGGGAATTATGGCCAATAACGAAGTACAGCAGTGATGCTACACTTTTAGCAGCATGGACTACAGCGGCGGCAGCTTTTTTTCAGTACTCAATCTTTTTGTTGTTTTGGTTACTTTTCCTTCCTAGTTTAAGCTTTTTTTTGGGGGGGGGGCAACCCTTCCGCTCATCCTTAGTTTTAGGAGTTACTTTATTTGGGGGGGGGGGGATTGTGTGCTCTTTTGCGTATATGTTACCACTGATATATGGCCGCGGCTGGATCCCCAAATTTCAATAAAGTTTGACCCTGACCTTTGTGTGATGTTTTCTTTCTGGCCTCAGCCAGGCCTGGAGTATGGGGAATTAACTACATGTATATAACTGTCGATCAACATATTAATTTTGATGAGTGCGTAAGCCCACTCTATAGATTTACATGTATTTCTTGCGATTTTTAAACGACGAATACGTCGAAGCAGTGAACATGTGTTGATCACTTGATCAACAATATCTTCCATTTATCTGCTCCCATACGTGAGCAGATTTTCATTGATAGTAGTTAGCCTTGTAATGGTACAAGCATTGAAACAGTCTGGATTTGGTGTTGACTTTAATTCTACCGAGACGGATGAAAAGAAATAGCTTGCCATTTTGTTTTTCTATCAGAGACTTTTTTTAGTTTAGAGACTTTCATATATTTATGGCCTTGGCCTATTTGCGCTTTGGAGGTTGGTAATTTATTCATTTATTGATTAAAGTTTTATTTTCAGAGGGTAATGTCAAACGCAATATGCTTATCGTCTTCAGGGCTCCTAAGTTGGTGGAACATGCGTGTGTGTTAGCAGTAAAGAAGCCAGTTAATGAAAAGAGCATAAAAAAGCAGAAAGCACACTTTTATTAGTAAATCGGCTCGACAAACTAAAAAGGTTCCAGGTGACGTCAATTGAACAAAGATATCTGCAAATGCTTCTTCAAATGACTACCTTTACAGACGTTCGGTGAGGATGCAATTCTTCGCATAAAATACAGTGTTCTGAGATCTTTGGCCGCACGAATTGTAATAGAATCAATACATTATTTGACATTTAATTTTGGCACAAGTATCTATGTACAGTACCTTGTATCCACATTTGCTGTTTGTTTGTTTTTCTTCTTTTTTTTTCTTTTTGTTTTTGTTTTTGTTTCAAAAATAGGTTCCGTATATGATGGTGCAAGTCCAATTAGACTTTTGTATACCACGGCTACATGGCTGTATGATATTGGATCTCACATGAGTATGCTGGTCTATAACTGCTTAAGCAAAGTATTGTAAGAAGCATCAAGAACCACTAAGAGTGATTCAGTCACAGATTTCTCATTGTTCTGACGTTAAGAGAGAGTTTACCATAATATATATATATATATATATATATATATATATATATATATATATATATATATATATATATATATATATATATATATATATAAGCCTCACTTAATAAAATAATAATAATAATAATAATAATAATGATAATGATAATACTAATTATAATAATAATAATAATAATAATAATAATAATAATAATAATAATAATAATAATAATAATAATCATAATAATAATGATAATAATAATAATAATAATAATAATAATAATAATAATAATAATAATAATAATAATAATAATAATAATAATAATAATAATGGGGTGTTTATATGCAGTAAACAAGATTTTTCCATTTAAGTTCAGTGTTGACCTACATTCGTAACCGTTTTTAAATGGAATAGTTTTAGCTGCTTCTCACCAATAGAACAGTGATAGAACTTTTTGTGTGCTCGCTTTCTTTCTTTCTTTTTTTCTCTTTCTTTCTTTTTTTCTTTATTTCTTTCTTTCTCTGTCTCTCACTCTTTCTCTGCCTCTGTCTCTCTCTCTCTGTCTCTCTCTCTCTATCTATATATCTTTCCATCCATCCATCCATCCATCTATCTATCTATCTATCTATCTATCTATCTATCTATCTATCTATCTATCTATCTATCTATCTATCTATCTCTCTCTCTATCTATCTATCTATCTATCTATCTATCTATCTATCTATCTATCTATCTATCTTTTTCTATGTTGATTGATCAGACATATGGAGGATTGTTATTAATGAGCGCCGACATGACTCGTCAGTTTTGTATTGGTACCGTGGATTCAACCTTACAGAGACCGATTCAATGGCTAGAGTAGGTACCAGTGGCCGCCGTTCGTAAAATATCCCTTAATTTTGAACGTTGTATAAGTTTGATTTGCAAAAGACGTGTCTTTATTTCAAGTGTCCCGTCATTAGATTTGGTGCTCTCCTGTGAGTTCTGCTTACAAAGTTGGTTTCGTTCACACAATGTGCATCCGAAAGCGCAAGTGATCTGGCAAAAAAGAAAAAAAGAAAAAGAAAAAAAGACTCATAAAAGCAAGCAATTAAATAATTATACATCAAGGTGCATCTGGACTTTAGACCGAAAATACAAATTATCCAAATGGTCAAAGTGTGGTCATGACATGTCCACTGCATTCTGTCACTTTTCAAGAACTACATTTATTCTTCAGCTTTGTCATTATTAAATGGACAGTTCCTCCACAAGCATTCTGCTAAATGAGCTGTGAAAAATAAGACTACAACGTGGACACTGATAAACAAGTGTAAAACGGATATTCAGACATCAGAAGTTGTGCAAATATATGGTCAGCATGACCCCAACACCATACGTGGAGAACAGTCGACAGCTGCAAGATATCAGACAAGTGTCCTATCATGCTTCAAACCTCATACCATATACTTTGACTACTCTGCCACAAGGCACCCTAAATTTACATTTGAAGCTGGAGAACTTCTGCCAGGGAGGGGCAGCTTCACAAGTCCCGATTGGTTTCATTCCAACTGGAGCAGTCTGAAGACGTCATATTCAGAACCCAGTTAAATTTCAGCATCATAACCTTAATTGCCTACCAGTCATAATGGACGTACGGCAACCGTCCTTTCAGAAGAGCATTTGAGCCAGGTTGTAGTGAGAGGTTAAATATACGCCACTACCTTGTTTTGCTTACATGAAATGGCCATGAATCATCCATGGTGGGATTAATGTATCTAGACCTTATTATCCCAACGGCTGTCATCTTATCTGCAATATTGACCCAATAAAACAGATGCAAGACATAATGCCTGTAAATAGAAGAGGCAACTTCAAAGTAGAAGTCAGATTTACTCAACCTCGACCACGGAGAGTAGCCTTGCTGATCTGTGTCATTTTCCCCATGTCATTGAAGTGGATTATACTACTATACTCGTGACATTTATCTACAATAAACGAATGCCAAATGAGGTCTGCATTAATGCAGCACTGCTTGGCGAGATGCTACTTGTACTCTTCAGCCTAGCCAAAGTCTGCTGGCTGATGGTGAATACTGAGACACACCGTAAGCCAGGCAAGCACTGCATAGTCATTTATGCTCCAAGACATGGGCTTACCGCATAACTTGTTTTCTGTGGACACACGCCAGTACACTATAAAAAGAAATCTGGCGATACATCTGATGGCAAGTTCCACATCATGAGATGCAGGAAAGACTAGCCAATGTGGAGTGTGTGTGTGTGTGTGTGTGTGTGTGTGTGTGTGTGTGTGTGTGTGTGTGTGTGTGTGTGTGTGATGTGTAAAATGTATACCATCCAACGTAGACAATAACAACTTTCTGGACGTGACACTCAGAAACGTGATTGTTTGATGATGAATGATACTGACTAAAATCAAAGAATCACAAATTTGTCAAACTTTGACCATATGTAGCAGTGCCTATTACATGATTTTCTTCAAGATGCCTGTTGCTGAACAACAACAAATCAAGTCAATGCACGTGTCCTTACAAAACCAACTCATAATATTTGGCAAATGGCTAAGGATGTTGTTCAAAACGGTATAGTTATCTGTCGATATATCTGAAGCCAACAACACCTGAACTTTATACTCAGATGACCAAAATAGAACATTTTATATCCTTTTTGTCAATAATGCACGACTCAGCAAGTGAAAAAGAAATGATAACAATTTGCTGCATATATTGCATTAGGACACGCAACTTGTTACCGGTACTAAGAATGGCACCTTTCCTGCATATGGAGCTACAAATTACACACAACAAAATAAACCAGTATCCATCTGATTTCAAACAAGGTATCTGAAGCATGGTTTGTCACACTGATGTTGATAGGCTGATTAGGAATACTGACTCATTCTTAACCTATGTCTAAATGGATGGTTGAACAGTTTACGACCTCACTGAAACATACTCTGTCTTGCCTGTCAACAGGCAAGAGTTTGTTCAGTCAGCTGCGTGGATCATTGTGGTCCTGTTGATGTCTATTTATGCTAAAATATTTTGGATTAGTAGCCCATGTGCAAACACTGAAACAATATATAGAAAGCAGATTCAAAGATTATGATCACTTCGGTTTCGCATTGTACAACCTGTAGGAAAAAAATGTTCCGGTTAAATCGTTAAAAACAGCTAAAAGTATAATATTAAGATCAATAGCATGAACGTAGAAAAAACGCATAATAAAAGAAAAGTGGCATGGACTGATAGTTATTGCCGAGTAGGCAATGTGGTGCACTGTTATAACCTGACAACCTTGGCTGTGACTCATGTGCAATTACTACTGGATTAGGTCTGATTCAGTCTGAATACTGGGAAGTCGTCCTTGGTCACATTCATATGGATCGGTCAAACAGAACAAAAATCAGTACAAATGCTGGTGTGTGATGTAACATTGTCGATATTCCTTCCGCCAGTGACTGTGATGTCGAATGTGACCGTCAGATAAACGTTTTTGCCAGAGAAATGTTCTCTCGTATTGTGCAGAACTTCATGTAACAACTGTATACTATATATATATACATATATATATATATATATATATATATATATATATATATATATATATATATATATATATATATATATATATATATATATATATATATATATATATATATATATAGGTTTACAGCATTAAACCGGCCAGTGCACCTTTCTTGACAACAAGGATGTGCAAAGACAAAGAAAGGCAGGGGCAATGTATATCTGCTATTTCACTCGTCAGGGTTTATGATCTCCCAATGAAAGCCAACTACCGCGACAAGACAGTGAGCGAGAAGATACACGACATGACTCAACTCGACAGTCCTATTGACTGTGGTTATATGGAACTAAAGAAAATGAAAATAAGGCCAATTTTTTTATTGAGCTGCCTATGTGTTGGGCATGGTCCGATTTCGAATTTTTAAATCGAAAACGGTAGCTGATACTTTGGCATCACCCGATACGGATATGAATATACAGTACCGATATTTAATTTGAAAGATAGACAAAACATGGAAACAATGAGAAGCACATACTTTATATGAACTTCAAAAGATTGTACATCACAATCACTCAAATAAATAGAGCTAAACAAGTATACGTCATATACGTCATACCAATCTTCAAGTCTTCCTTCCAGCAGATACCAACATTAATCAACATCAAGATTTATATATATATATATACAAGATAAATGCACAGACTTATGCATAACAAAAGTATGATATTCGTTTTATATTACAAGAGCTTTTAAACATTCAGAACTTCTCCACGCGTAGGCCTACACACCTGAATAAATGAAATCATTAATACCGAAGTTGGATGATCATCAATCTGATCTAATATCAATAATTTGCCGGATCTATCCCATGTCCACAAGGAATATTGATCCATCCCTAGCAGATTCTAAATGTGCATATTATTATCATCATTTTGAACACGTATAAATTGTAATAAAAGAAGAAATTCGAACCGCCAACCTCATCAGCGTATGCTGTTATGCGCGTCTATGCTGATTTAACGTATTATAGAAGCGTTTGGGGACTTGAACAAGAGCAATCAGATATTTGAACTATAAAATGCTTGCAGATGCCTACAGGTGTTGGTAGACCAGCCAGTACCTATATTATGAAGTCGTTGTTCTGTGTGAAAGTAAAACCCGACTAATTTTACTATTGCGTGAACAGAATTCGATTAATTAGTGGTTTAGAACAAAGAAGGGAAAGGGAGGTCTCAGTACGCTAGTACAGGTGATAATTTTGCGCTGATACAAGGTATGGGGAATAAGGAAATGTTAATGTTATGACTGGTATCATATACTAAAAACATAGGGACTTACAGTACGCAAAATACACACCCTTCTGTCTGATTATCTGTTTTTCTCTTTTTCCTTCCTTCCTTCTCTTCAGGGTTGAGGTTGGTGAGAGGATACCCTATACTGAAGACAATATTAAATTAACCTACAGCACAAAAATTATTATCTTGACGAAACAAAGAACAATTCTGCATCTTTGGATAAGAAAAATAAATGTCTCGTGATAAAAAGAGACACAGATATATATGTTCTCGTGATTTCTCACCTTTTTGATGTGAGGAAGAATAATTCTTCATCATTCCCAACTTTTTGTTATCTTGATTCAAGAAAAGAACAGACGTTTTTCTTGAAAGAAGATTCAAAAATCGTTCGAGTGAAGGAGGGTTTTCCGTTGATTGCTAACCAGAAAACAGGTGGTTATTTAAAAAAAGTATACTAAGTTTGCTTTGGGGAATGCGGGCCAGTCCATGCAACTGCTTCCGAGGGATTTAAACTGCACAGAATCTTTCCGATGTGACCATGTTGGCATTCAGTTGTATTAAACGTGAAGTTTATTCTTTCTTTCTCTTTATTTACCCACCCATGCATTGAAATATACGTACCACTACTATACCTTGACATGTTGATATTCAAACTGTAAAAATATGATATCTACAATCATCATCATCATCATCATCATCATCATCATCATCATCATCATCATCATCACAATGATGTTAATCGTCATTATTGTTGTTACTGAACGTTGGATTTTCTGGCAGGGACATGATGAGGTGGACTTTTTGATTATCAACACCTTTGGTGAGCGTTGTCTCCCGTAATACAAACACTAGTACCCTCTTACAATTAAAATGGTATGTATAACCAGTGCATATGACACTTTCGTGGTTGGCCTTCTTTGCATTTTCAAATCCAATCTTGGCCGACATGTACGTTCCACCATTGTCGCCATCGCCTGGTACACATTTCAAACCAACGTCCTTCATGGCTTGCGTCTTGGGATGTATTGCGTCGCGAACTAATATATTAATGACAAGAGCCAAATATTCCCAGTGGTCTAGCGTGTCTGCAACAGAGTAATTTAAAATCTACTGGTGTCGGTTAACTGCGTTTTAATTTTCTATCCCTGCATTTGAAAAAAAGTAATCACCTCAGTTTGTATCATTCTTATACTTGATTCACACGGCTTTATTTTGCTCATTAGTAATTAAAAATAAAAATGTCCTGTTTTTCTTGGGTCATAGCTGACATTCGCTGTTGGAGGCCAGTCTCTGGTATTCAAAGAAGTCATCGTACTTTCTGATTTGATATGCATGTTTGTGCACACAGTTAACTTCGCAAAAGTTAATGTTGTCATGTTGTGTTGCTCCCTTTTTGTCGAAGGTTTCGATCTCTATGTTCGAACGCTTTGACAGTGGTGGGAAAATGGATATGAGAAAAAAATAGCCGGGGTACCTTATTGTTTTCCGGAATTAATACGAAAAAAAAAACCGTCAAGCTCCCCCGCAACAGCAAAAAAACATAATCATGACTGTGAACATAAGCCTGTGAATGGTGTAGTCAGAAGTAGTGATACGGTTACTTCTATATGAAGGATACACGGCCTTGCTGATTCGCGCTTCGTTGACATCATCAACGCAATCCCAAAGCGAGGCGACGAAAGCTGTTGACCTGGACAATTCTTATTATCTTTGTAACATTAGGCATGCTGGTACTTGATGAAAGCTTGATTTATGAGGAATATAAATCTGGTTGTGTCACGTCAATTCAAGCACATCGGCTTTTGTCGGAGTTGGCGATGAAAGAGTTACAGATCGAGGCACTTAATGTGGACACATAATCACACAGACATGCATATCGCTGAATAGACTGATCAGTATGCACTCGCTGAATACGATATCCACAGTCAGTACAATCCTGAACTTGTGAAGCGGCTAACTCTGCATAATAGGAAGGTACGGACTGATCACAAGGACAACAGTTACCAATACCAACAGCCAGGGAAGTGATTTACCTTCCAAGAGATAAATTTCCTAATTTTAAATAGTACTTTTCAATTTTGTTGATTAACAAAAGTATCTGTCTTTTTTTCTGAGTTAGCAATCACGTTCCTGCAACAGCAATCTGTCAAATGTGTGGGTGCAACCCTTGTTTAATGGTTTAGTCAATCAGTGTAGTGTACACAAGCTGGATTCACCGCATCGGGATTCATCTGGTTTTAACGTGATTAAAAACTAACTTATAGACAGTATCAAACATTCTCACACTTCCTTGATGAATAATTACGCAATGAGTGAGGTGGCTACGCTTATGAGCACGTATAGGACACTAAGTGGATCGGACCTGTTTGGCAAAAAATCTCAAAACGTGCTCTGCGGATGTTCACTAATCAAATACCTCGCTTCCAAAACTGTATGAGGAAAATAAAGTACACAAGTACAGCGTTCTCTAACACACATGCGCCCCTAATGGTAAACTGTCTAGTACTCTCTTGTGTTGGAGGTGCATGTTGGTATTTTCTACAGACCTGTTTCTAACCTTGATATCTATCAATTTATGAATTATTAGTCATCTATCACCTCTTAAGTGACAACACAGGATGATTTGGATGTAAATTGTGACACATTCATGTGTGCAAACCTATTGTTCTTTGTTCCAGGATGTGAACGATTTTGTGGTTTTACTACTTCTAGCACTAGAGAGTCACCAGACTATATGGCACAAGGGGGCCCAAGTGTGGATAAGATATCCTTAATCACCCGTTTTGGGTCATGATGGTGGTTTGACCTGACATTTTGACCACTTGCTATTAGTCACGACATTCGTCATACTTATCTGAACTTTTGTTATGATTTTCACTCCAATCACCATGTAAAGGTTTTTCGTTTGGGCACCAGCATGCTCAGTGTAAAATTAATTCCTCTGTTCTAGAAAAGATCAATATTTTAGGTAAACAGTTTTTCCTGCTGCACTTTCAGCGCAACAGGCAAGGCACTCAAGGTGTGTCGCGTAAACCTGTTGATTTAAACGACGGATTAGTACATTAAGGATTAGTTGTATTTCCAGCCAAATTTACAATGTACAATAGGATGTATTCATACCTAAATGCGGTCCTACTCTAACACCCATTGCAAAAGAGGGAGCCATCTGTATCAGGGCAGATCCATGTTTTTAGCACGGTCAAAAGTACTGTGTCAACAAAATGAACAACACAAACACATAATAATCTTTAAAAAATGTATTAACATATATTTGAAACACAAAGGATGCCTAAAATGATTAGAAATGGGCTCTCTTTTGGTTGAAAAGGTGTTATTTATGGATGTTTATGTAGTATATAATACAAATCTGCCCTGATCATAGTGAAAGCATCAGTATGTTGCCCCGGCAACACAGGAAGTGACAGGATCGCAGTTAAATATGAATGTTTCCTATTGAAATGCAAAAAAGTTGCGTCATTCGTATACAAAACCTTACAACATTCCCTTAGCTACATTACCACGTTTATCTTTTACATTTATGCCGTAGGCTTGTATTTCTCCAATGAGATCAGAAATTAGTATAAGATTTACTAATGCAAGACTAGCAAATTTAAGCATACAAAGCTGTCAATGGGTTTGTTATGACCAACACCTTGGAAAATAAGAAAGCAAAAAACACACCTAATGATACAAGGACTTCTTGAGAACCCACGGATTCCGTTATAATCGACAAGAAGTCTTTCTCTTGTGGTTTGTCATCAGCATTGATTAGTATTCCTTTGTAGGACTGTTTTCCCATTGCACAGTTGTGATTAATAGGGTTGGCCCTGCCAGTTAGTAACATAAATGTGCCTGGAATATACCTCGGGGAATTTAGGTGGCTACTTTGGGAAGGGTTCAAAGGGTGGCCGGTCTTGCACTGTATCTATCAACTTAATTGACATATCAAGTGGAATTCCAAGAGATTTAACCTCTTATGAAAGCCCGGCATTAAAGTCAGTGCACAAAAGAAATACTTTCCCCACTTATGTGCGATCTGAATTTACCTGTGAAAAAAGCATCTTGACGAGAAACAACCGAGCATCGGTATAATTGGCCACGGCAGAGCTAATTCCCATCTATCATTCTTTTAAAAGAACGTCAATTTGGCATTAGCAAAATAAAACTGACATAAAAAAGGAATGTATTATCTCTTTTCCCTGCTAAGAAAGAGCCATATTACTGTGATGCATGACCCGTTGATATGATCTCTTAAACTTAGATACATGTATTCCAGGGCTCTAATTTTCTACGTGTATCTTCCATCCTTCTGACTCAGGTCGAGATACGGATTAAATCAACCTGAGTAACGATTTGTTTTCAATTTTATTAATTAGTTTATTATTATAAATCTACATTTTCGGCTCAAGACACACAGTAAAGTTTTAGCGAAGAAAATATATAAGAAATAAGCGGCGGCAAATGTGACTACAAAGGCTTGATTGCCAATGCTCAGGACAGTAAGAACGATCTTTCTGTGACATTATTTGAGGTCCGGTAGTTTCCAGATGATATTTGAACACGTCAGCAGTCAAGAAAACAGTTTGGCGGTAAACTTATATGAGAAAAACAGATACAACAAAATATTAATGCATAAGAAAGTCACTTAATACGACCATATGAATAAAGAACCTACAAATTCAATTATGTGTGATTTTTTTGTAAGCCCCCCCCCCCCCCCCCTTAAAAAGTATATTGTGGTTTAGATTGATTTTTAAGCACACCGGCACAAAATCAAATATCAGATCCACTGGAAGGGTGGAATATATAGCACACTGTCAGCACCTGTAAAACAAGCACTCTATTTGGGATCTACTATTGCATATGAATTTTATATTCGGAACGAGCGGGGCTCGAACCTGCAACCCTTGGCACCAGTTGCCTAGCTGAATTGGGAAACGCACATATCCACTCGACCAAATCCCATTCTTAAAATGAATGGTTCAATGGAGGTAGTTATGTGCGAGTGCCAAAACGTTTATACAGTATATTTACTGTGTCAGCATTTATTTCCAGAATCGTGGACTTAAATCCACCAGCATTAAGGAAATGCCGAAAATAAAAATTTTATGTTCGGAACGAGGGGGTTCGAACCTGCAACCTTTGGCCCAAGTCGCCTAGCTGATATGGGAAACGCACATATTCACTCGACCAAATCCGAGTAATCCGAATGCAATATGCCCCATATCAGTTGGATACCTAAAATTATATGTATATATATATATATATATATGTAAAGCGCACAAGAGCTTCTCATTTTGCTGGCTGATGCAAGAACAGATACATCATAAAAACTACTAGATATCTTCGGGGTTTTTTTTGTTAAAATCAAAAACTCGCAGTGAGAGCCCAGTAATATGATATCCAGTTGAATCTCCTTACTAAAACCAACTATTGGACTGGAAAATGTGGTCTTTATCGGAGATTCTTTGTCTTTCTTTCTCTGATGTGGACAATGTTTGGACTGAGAAAGAAAGACAATGTGACTGTATCAACTTGTACAATTTTCTTAAGTAAGTAACGACCCTTACGAGGTAAATTTGTTTTATAAGAATAGCATGATTTCTCTTCGTTCTTTTGTAAAGTTCCAACGTATTTTTCTTGAAAATTTGACATGAAAATAGAGGTATTCCTTATTCAGCGTAACACCTGCAGTGACCAGTATGCTTTAACGATTGTTAAAAAAAGTAAAAAACTTAGGGTGGAAATAGTGTGCTCTTCCAATATCACTCAAACAGCTTCTACTGTTTCCTTCTTCTTGTATGGAAATTTGGTCTTACTTGGTCACACCTCAAAGATTCAGTGTGATCATAAAGAAAAATTATTATCTAGTACAAATCTATTAATGTAGTGTCACAATTTAAGTAATCGTTTTTATTTAAATCTATTTTATGTAGAATGACACTATAATCAGCTTTGGTGTGCCATTATGTATATCAATAATTCATCTGGGTTAAACCTTTTATGTGTACGTTGAGATAATATGGCCATTAGTGTGCGTTTCAGAAAAGCAAAATAATTAATGAAAAATTATTCGAAGATTGACCTTTCCCTCGAAAGGTACGTTTATTAGCAGTTTCTATATAGTGTTGAACTAAAATTATAATCATAATACCGTATGTATTTTATTAAAGCAGCTGTTTACAATGTCAGGCCGCAAAATGGCACTAAGATTCATGAAATATTTTATCAAATTTGCCACACGTTCATCTCCTGGTTCCTGTGCCAATAATAAGTGTACACATATGTGACTCATTTTCGGTTATACCAACAAGCTTCATACACCCTGAAGAGTATCAACTGATTTTGTATGTTCGGACCTGTTTAAAAGATGCTCATCATTAGCACAATGATGCAAGTAGTTCAACCCCACATTCAAATAGAATCATTGACAATATGTACATCATAACCAACACCAACCTTGAACAACCATACCATCATATATACAATTATTAAATTATCTTGTTAATTTATATTAATGTACACTGCCTACTACACACAACAAACACGTACTGTATCATAAATAAATAAAAATCAAAATAATCATAATTTGTGAGAAATATCCAATTGTCAGCATTCAGTACATCATTTTCCTTAATTTTGTGCCAATTATATTGCATGCGGCTCAGATATACTATGATGATGCCCTGTGTGGCGCCTTTGTCAGCATTAAATCCATTGTAATGTAGTCGGCAAGAAGTGGTATATGTAGAATCAAGTTTTGTGAAGTGTGAATTTGCTCAAGTTGGAGCAAAGGTCATTAAAAATGAAATGATTTTACCTTGGTTTTGTTCTCTGTCCATTCTAGAAAGTCTAACTTGTGTGTAGATACAGTTAGTGCTCTAATTACTGGATAGTACAAAGGACCAATCACATTTATAATCTATATATCAGAGCGTAACCCAGTCATGCTCATTGCTGAAATGTGACAAAACACCATCGAATATGAATAAGAGGCTAACCGACTATGTGAAAATTTCAGCTTGTAAGTTGCTAAAATAAATACTTAGAAAACGCACCTCCAGGTATACATAGATGTCCATACATGTAAATATGCCATTGAAGCTAAATCTTCAATGGTATCCAGAGGAATAGTGATTATCATAGGTCTTATGTTCATTATTTTTTATGTTGGTTGTCCTGTGATCTTGTGAGTTCTGATAGTTAGTTACCTGTAGAGGACCCGCTACCATTTTTAGGCTTATTTATCCTTTTTTCAAAATTATTTGTGGAAACCTGCGTTTGGTAAAGACTATAAATTTTAAGAAAAATTTCCGTGTTTCTGCATTTATGTTTTCCAAATAGGCAGTGACAGGAATGTACACGGAGAGTACATAGCGTGGCTACTGATTGGGGTATTGATATGATGGAAGGATCGAGGACTTCCTTTAACTTTTTTATAACGTTAAGAATCAAAACGTCACTCGAGGCCACAAGCGTGATGTCCTGTTTAAAAAAAAAAAAAAAAAAAAATTTGATGAAAAAAATGTTAAGCATTACAGTCTCGTCTATTGTTTAATACCAAAAGCAAATAAAGAATAGTGTATGCATAAATTATCTTTAATTTTTTTACATACAATATAATTCAAATTCACCTGTGACCAAATGTTAATGAACGGCAGGATGTGATAGATGCATATACCTTCCACTTACCCATGGAGAATCTCTGTCCACACAGGAGAAGGAACAGCAGGCACACATACAAAGTAGAATTCTTGTCCAAATTCATCACGTCAGCTATGATGGTCGCTGCAAAATAATGAATATTACATCTATAATTGAAATATTTCTTACAATCACAAATAATATAGACGTACATCTATGAGTATGTTACAGATGATTTGATGTTCTCTGATGTTCAGTAGTTTCATGGATTGGCTGAAAAAATAAAATTATTCCACGTATGTTTTGTCTTCATTCACTGACAGTCGATACGTAAAAAATGTGATTCAGTGTAAAACAGCAGCAATTGAGTTAAAATCAGTCTGTCAAATATTAAAGGTGTAATTAAAATATGTCACCACACGACGCAGGGCATTTCTGTTCGTATTGTCCATGGAATTATACCGGCTGCTACACAGGCTAAACACTTTCTCCCGGTGTTGTATCTATTCCATAAGTGCATCAGTACTACAAAAAAGTGTTTCTGGCATAGAAAATTAAGGGTGACTTTGCTGTCTGCACTTGGCGCTAACAAAACAAAGCCCTTGTCTTTTTTATTCTGCCCATAGATCTGTATGAAAAGGACAAGAAACTTAAGTCTGATTCGCAAACAGTATAGCTGCTTTTGTCCAACATTTATCTTTTAAATTTACAAAAGAGGCAACATATAATATTAGAAATAACACAACTGACGACTCAAGAGACAAAATGTACCCTTTTTTTGTTGTTGTTGTTGTTTTTTTTTTTTTTTTTTTTTTTTTTATTTGTTTTTTTTTTTTGTTTTTTGTTTTTTGGTTTGTTTGCGTGTTTGTTTGTTTTTTATTTTATTTTTTGGACCTATTTTAATACGACCTGGTTCTGGTCAAAACAATGTATATGTACCTTAATACCCTATGAATCTCATTTATAACAAAAGGTGACTATGACCTATTTTGCAATGTACGTGGTTCGATCGGGCGCCTGCGCTGCTGTACTGTGTATAGGTCTTCAAAGAGGCCGTAAATATTGAATGATATCCACCATCCGTTCGTGCTTTTTAACCTTAGTTGCAAAGTGTGACGAACTCAGCTTGGAGATGGGTTGAAAATGACGGATGGTATGGTGCCATGCATGGGTTGGGGTATTGATTAGAGGAGGACACGTGTATGGATATCATGATGTCACGTTTCGAGTAAAGTTAGTGCCCTTTTTATAATGGGCCTGTACACTTATGGAATTGCTTTCATTCAAACGGCAAATGCCACTGCCTACACAACCGCACCAGGTTTCGGTGTCAGCCATAACGTGCCTTTTTCCTTTGTTACTGAAGTGTGTAATTCTAATTGAAAGGCATACTGCATAATGTACGAAAATTTCTGAGGGTTTGTCTTGTAATTTCATGACCTTGCCACCTGTCCCCCATCACAGACTGTTTCCTGAGATAATAAATCACTACCCCTCAACAGAAATAAGTGGCTCAAAGCGTAGGCCTTTAACCCCATGATGATAATCAGTATTGTTCTACGTCCATATATGTATGCATAATGCAGCCACTTAAATGTGGTAACGCAGTGCTCTACTTGGATTTCCATGGATTCGGATATTATGTCCATGCGTTGTATGAATAAGACTACAAGGTAAAAGTTAAAAAACAAAGCAAATGTTTTGACCCACAGGCCGGGCCATAAAGATGTCCACTGATAATTCAATAGTCCAGCATTCAAAATATATTTTACATTCTAGCTAGATAAGAATAAAATTGATTACACTATGGCTAAGTCTATTTTAGTGCAATGATAGGGCATTTTATATTCCATGCAGATACAGATTTTCGAGATATTGAAAAGTGTTCATTGACACGATATCAATGAACGATTACGATGTTTCTGCACTGATACGCTATTCTGTGCACGCTTGAAAGTGTCTCGGTCTGCCACTAGGGGGCGTCAGCTTCGGATCAACATACACAGCGATGTCGTCTGCCACATCTACTTCTGATGATTCCACTGCTGCGCAAATTTTGGCGTGAGGGGAGTACATAGATAAAAAATTATCATATGGTTTTCTTTGTTTATTGACTTTACCTATTGATATAGTGTTACTGCACTCATTCGCTATAGCTCACTCGTGCAGTAACACGATACCGTACTCGATGGTAAAAATCAATAAACAAAGAAACCATATGATACACTAATACTTCTCGTTGTGCTAGTATTCTTTGTAAAAAAAAACATCAGCAATCGGATGAATTGTAAACTGGTGACCTGGATTGAGAGCTTGGTCTTCTGGAACGTATGCCGGTATTTGCATTGAACGTTTTTTGTTTTTGTTTTTTTTTTTCTCAATGCATGCGAATCTCCAACGATTATCCATATTGGCAGGACAGGTTTAACGATCTGCAGGAAAAATGTTAAGTCAAGAAAATCTATGAATTAGGTAAAAAGCTGAGCCCTGCAGTGGACTGGATTGCAAGGATGTCTGACTCAATGGAAGCACAAAGCCCATCACCTGTCTATTTTAAATAATTAGACCAAGACATGTTTTTAATGCATTTTTCATTCGGCAAATCTGTCCTAAAATCAATTATGCATGGGTATTTTGGAGAAGCTTGTTCATTAAAGGAATCATGTTAGCCTTTTCAATCCTGGTCTTGCTTTGTAAATGAGATGCTTTGTTAAGTGTAATAATGATAAACCCCTGCACGAAATTGTGCGTACATGCTGATCAATATTTCATTTGCCTCATTCTTATTGTCTTACAATTTAATGCGAGTGATATGATGTGCAGGTGATCAAGACTATTGTAGTCTGTTTTGTACAAATATTTAAAAGAAAATTTGGTCTTACAATTTTGAAATACTCAAAAAATGTATGTTTCTCTTTCCATCACTTGAAACAAAGATCTTCAATATGTGTAATCTATTTGATATTCAGAAGTCGCAACGGATAAATCCGCATAGAGTTAAAAGGTGGCATAGGTGTCTTGCGGTGTATCGTATTCCCCGTTAATGAACAATTAATCTTGTGTCTCCTTAAGGAAGAGAAACAGTCACGCTTGTGGTTAGGCATGCGGCGTTCCTCTCCTGTCCATAGAATATCTTCTCCATTAACTCGGACGTAACAGCCTGTGGGGATTAATTATAAAGTTTCGTAAGAAGTATATAAAAATAAATAAATAAATAAAATTCCGCTGGGTCCTTTTTGAAGTATCCCTTCTTACAGGTTCGCTCTGAATCATATCTTCTGGCATAATGCAGTTGTGCAGTCCGTATCACGATTCATCTTGCAGCGAGGAGTGTCAAATCTTTAGAGATATGCCGTCAAAAACACGCAGTTAACAATACGGTTATATCCTCGTGTGTCCATTTATCAACATGCAATGTTTTTCTTGTTAAAATAGGACAACAAAGTGCGCTATGTTCTAAATGGCGTCCGCTTCTATTTGTCCTCAAGAAAGGTATGCCTCATTCATCAGCTTATTTCCTTGACATATTTCGGCCGCATAGCCTGCCAAATGCACCAAAGCAGTTGTTAATTCATTTCGTAAAAGGTTACTCAGCCAAATATGACAAAATGTGTCATCTGTGAAGCGTACCTTAAAAATTTGGTAAGTTAATGCCTGACTTTGGTACAGTGAACTCATGATAAATTAACTCTTCCTTCAGTTTAACGATAGTTGTATGTCCTATTTAAACTACATACACAACACATTTCAAAGATTTGCCCGTTTCTTGTTTTGTCATTACATTAATCGTAACCTTATTCCAAGTCATTCCGTTTCCCTAGGAAACATGGGCTTGCAATAACTTGCATGTAAAGTGCTTTAAATGTGGATTTATTTAAGGTCCTTTTACTCGGAATCTGAACCTGATATCAATAAAATGATTCTGATCGGTGCAATGTCTGTTTTGTTTGTTACTGGAAGGGTTAATTTGGTGAAAATTCAGTTAAAATCTCCATATCCGAGGCTCTTTAGCATGTGTGACTGTATATCAAAGTACTCCTCACGTCTTCTGCTTGATCAAGATACATTAGGTTGAATTACGTTTATGTCTCCATATAGGTCACTCGAACCAAGCACTACTCTATAAGCATTTCTTGCCGATTTACATAATTGACACTTCATGTGTTAAAGGGTGGTAAATAATGTAGAATTTTATACATGATGAATATATACATATATATATATATATATATATATATATATATATATATATATATATATATATATATATATATATATATAACACAGGTCAACATTTTCACAAAGCTTCGTTCATTTGTGGCGGTAGAGGTCCGCTGCCTGGTTTAATGTGCTCCAAGAGGTCACGCTTGCAGACGCCGTTGGAGAATATCCTGTGATTTTCACTTCGTTGTTTCGCAGAGGCTAGAGAACGTCATGTTTAAAGCTTCCGTCGCAGACTCTGTGAGGCATTTCCATGAGTTCTTAGGAAAATATGTGAGCATGTTCGTTTTTTTACACCGCAACACTTCACAAACAATTTCGTAAAAGCCTGTGAAAAAAGGGACTTAATAATGGTGTGATTCTTTTTCTGTGTAAGCCCTAGCCGACATTTCCAGTATGTTATAATTTTCAGCAAAGTCGCTTCAAAAGGATAAAGTTCTGTGCCAACCAGATTTCAAATGTTATAAAATTAAGCTGGCCTTAATCAAGTGCCATGTAAATTAAATGGCCAACTACCATAGATATCTTTGAGGACGGTCATGCCGATAATTATATCTGAAATTTGTAAATGCGTGTGAATCTTGCAATGTAGTATCATTAGGCGACAATGGTTCCGAATACAGCCATATTGTGTTAAATTCTGCACAATTGCGTACGTGTATGCATTTCTGTCCCATGGATATCGATGTATAAAGTTACCTTAAGGTATTGTAATCTCATAAGATTTATGAGGCCACGGTTGCGTAAGTGGGTTAAAATTTATTTTATTTGGTTGCACGGGATCAGTTTTCCTGAAAATTAGATAGAGGCACTTTGTAACGCTTTGGTATGGCTTCCAATCGTGTACCCCTCTTTTCTTTCCCAGCTTCTTTGCGTTGTATTCAGACAGACCATGCAGATACTTGTAGAGACTCGACATGCCTTGAAACACTGATTACTCTAAAGGTTTTTACTGTTTTGTGTTCTTGTCTGCTGAGAAAAACAATATCAATTGATGAGTAAAACCATTACCACACGAGAAACGTGATCTCATTTATGTCCCATTCATCCAATAAAAATACATTACCAATTTTGTATCAAATCCTGACCAAGAACTTCACTAGAGTTTGAAAGTATCCTGAAGTAAAAACCATCCGTGAATATACAGCCGTTCTGTGGGCAACTGCTTGTTGACATTTAAAATGTTATACAAAAATGTGAATTATGAGAAATGTATATTTTTCAGATACTTCTGTCTTAAAATTTTTTTGGAAAAATATACGCAAATATGTATTTTCTATCAAGCACTATCTTGTATAGAAACTTGATAGATGTCCACTGACAGTACAACCCCAACCTGTTTTAAGATGGATTATGCTAATCGTTATAAGGAAATGTGACTTGTGGAGAGACAACTGTCTTTGTACTGTAAAATGCTCTGAGATGATTGTCGTGCAGCTGAGCTATAGCAAACGTCTTGCCTTTTGTCGGATTTTGCGAATGAGCCGCTGAAATCGGTTAACCATTTGATATCAAATGGTTTAGTAACTATTTTAACAATAAAGTGAAAACGTGGACAATATGCGAATCACAATAAAACCTGCAGGTGCTCATCAGCATATCTACGTATGTTCTTAAGGCCTGCTCCAGTGTAAACGGCGTGCAAATAAGGTCCCAAAAAGCACGTGCAAGACTTTTGTGATGCACCTTTTCTAAAGATGAACATCACACTATGCTTCCACTTTGACATGAAAACACTGTGGTTCATCCAGACATAAATGATGAAGTGACACTTTTTAATGCGACACAGAGAAAAACTGACATTAAAGTCAGGAAGTCCATGACACGACTTCTTGCTATATTTTATCCTCAGATTTTGCAGCAACAGATACACACTCTACAAAAGTTATAATTACAACTGAATTTTCTATTTTGAATATGATTAAAACAATCACCTACTTGGGTGTAATAGCTCCCAAGAAAGGGTGCTGCTTTTGTGTGATAAAAGAATAAAATATTTACCGTAATGTTATTGGTGTTTTGGAAACTGAGATGTGTGCTGCAATAAATACAGTTATTTTTGACAATTGCATTAACGGAGTCAGCAGACGGTAGCTCGTTGTTTTTCAATTTGACCATACTTCGGTCTATTGGTTCGTTTCTCTTTTCGTGTTTATTAAGAAACAAAATAGGTTATTTGCATTTGCTCAAGTTAGATCCCTTCCACTGTGTTTCTAAAATTAGAATACAGTTGCTTCTCCTGCATTACAGTGTGCGCGCTGACAACATAGTCAATATATGGAACAAAAATATTGCCAATTGTTATCTGGTCAGTCTGTGGAACAAAGGCTCACATACGATCGTCTCTATACGCATGCACACCTCAAGTAACACAAACTCGTTTCACTTGACATCTCGGTGGATCTACCAGACAACCCGTGGGCGCATTGGACAAGTCATAACTTGAATAGAAAACTAAAAATGGGAAATAAAGTGCAAGAGGTTCAAATGTCTGTCGTGTCTGCGCCAAAATCTCATCTTTCTCACCCCGAAATCGCTTTATTCCCCAAGAGTCAAAGAAACAGTGAACCTGTTTGGCAGACATGCATTTCTTCTTGTCATATGCAATGTCCCCAGTTGTTCGCTGACTTGAAACATGGCACACAGGGGGCAAGCCACAATGGCTGCTTGTCTCTACATTAGCTACATGACTTATTTTGGGGGGTAAGAATCACACACTGATCTATTATAGCCATCTGGAATAGCGAAGCGATTCGAACAGGCATTGAGATAGAAGAGAGCATTGCATGCCTACAGGCTATTTTTGTTGATTTCGTCCAGAGCCAGGGGGAAATTACTTCCGCACAAGATATGCTGCGATATTGGAATATTACATTATAATTTTACAGTGTCTACTTGGACTTAAGTCACTCGTAGGGCAGACCCTGCACGAGAGATATATAGTGCTCCACTGATCTTTATGTCAAGTGCGCGCCGCTAGAAAACCCTCTAAATGTATTGTTCCATTGCCTTGATCGATTCTTTATGAATTTCTGACGGATTGATGGTTGAGCTAAGTATCTTTGAAGAAGTGCACACAAATAGAAGAAAGGACGAAACATTTTGAGTGCCTCTTGCACTTACTTGTGTCTATATCAGTGAAGCCCAAGTCTGATGCGATAGACGTTGTATAACGAACATTTGGAACACAAAATATCAGTTCACACATGGAAGCAAGTCCTTTTAAATGTTGTCTTAATGTGTCTGGCCCAGGAAATCACAAAGGTTAACCCTGATTTTTTGGGGTGACGGTAAATGTGCTATATCTATATAGGTTAACCGTGATTTTGGGTTCCGCAATGTCCTACTTGTCAATTATATTTATAACATATAACGAACTTCAGCGCATATGTATACATTAACTCTGAAACCTTGGCGTATCATGTAAAGTTGGCTCACAGCGGTTCCCATAAAAATGTCGTATTTAAATTAAGTATGACAAGATCTCACACCCACATTTAGAAGTAGACAAGTAATTCCATATTGTACATGTTGTGGCAATTGTCATTCAATAGAAAGCGTCAGACCTACTTACCGACTCGCCAGTTATCCTTAGTTATCTGTAAAATTAGAACATCCAAGGTGCTTTCTTTTCTGACCAATTGGAAAGCCAAATCAAGATACTTTCAGGTCAGCCTTTCTTTGGAAATAGTCTTGGGGGGGTAACGCCTGTCACTGTAGGTCCAAGTCCCGCGGCATGCTGCCTGTGCGGTGAGAATATGAAAATGATGTCATTATCAATGTAATCATTCTTTAGATAGCCCGGCAGGCTGAGCTGCATGGACCGCAGATTGCTGCATGATCTATAGGCTCCAATGCTGCCAATGCATGTTCCGCACCTCTTTTGAGCCCACCATGGGGCCCAGCTTTAAACTGCGGTGGAGTGAACTCCTGAGCACTTGCAGTTAATTTCAAATTATGAGAAGGAGCTCACAAACTAGACAGAAATGCGTCACTATGATCAAAGCAGTGTCTTTCCCATTGTCTCTGTTTTCGTGCACTGTCTGTACACTGACCGCAAAGCGCGCACTGACGATGAGAAAATTTGAAACAAAGCAAACGATCCAAAAGTATCGTGTCGTTCTGATATTGCTCTATTTAATGACATGATTTTAATGATTTTTTTCTTTTCTGTAATTAATACCACGAAGAATGTACCTTTGCCTGGATTAGCATTTTGGACATGAACACAAATGCGAACTTATTATTCGCCACGGACCAATGGCGCACGACTGACCCTAGAAAATGAAATATAGGCATGTCTACAAATCGTTTAAGACCCGAAGATTTGCCTCAAGGGAGTAAAGCTGGAATTGCAGCCACAGAGACGTCATGACTAGTCCATGTCTTGCTCAGTGAATTAGTAACCGTGACTGCATCAAAATGATCACATCGTTGTGTTCTTTCGTGTCATGGTCGACAAATATGGATAGCTGTTTTTTATTATGTACCAATACAAGTAATGCATACATTGATAATACATTAGTTGCACTGCTATACTTGACAGTTCCCATGCAGCTTGAAATCACATCATTCTAGTGTCCTTTTGCCTTACACGTCACCGTACTTCTATAGACATAACTGAATTTGTATTGCAAAGTCACGTGTAAAGTTGGTGTATGCGGCAGGGAACTACGTGTCCTCAAGGTGGTTAAACTTGGATACTTTCTTTCCATTGGAAACACAAACATTGTCATATCTGACTAGGGACGCGTACTGGGGTGTCAAACAGAAGCAACAAAATACGTCAGCTTTGAAACAGCCCCCAAACCTACATATTTTTAAAATCCCTTATGGTTTAGGAAATTCACAGAGAAATAAAACAAGGAAACGTGATTTACTTGGAGTTGTGGTTTCGTGTGTCGTGATAGTTACAATGAGTGAAGCGGAATTTATCTATCGGATATTGTAAATTAGACACGGTAATATTAAGTGCAGATAAATACGCAGTTTGGCAACAGAGGTATGTACCCATCAACTTCCTCAAGTGCCATGGCATTAATGAACCTTAGCGAAAACCTTCACATCCGGGTCTGTTAGAATAAGAATATTGACATAACGCAACATAAGTACTTTTATTTTTTATTTTTTTTTTATTTTTTTTTTTTTGTTTGTTTTTGTTTTTGTTTTTAAACAAACGATTTTACAACTGAATATACTTGTATAACATCAGTTATGATACAGCCAAACCACATTACCATTTAACTAAGTGCAAATTTTGTTCAGTGCGTGCTGCAATTACTGATTACGCATTAAATTTGCAAGAACTACAAAATACCTGAAAGTGGAATTACATATTATGTTTATAATGGTAGAAAATTTAGTAAGTCAAAGATAAGAATCCAATAAAGACAAACCCACCATCAAATTTCGTGAATATGCGACGATCTCTTAAACATTTATTAAAGTTTCAATTTTGCTAAAACTATAAAAATGTAATTGAACCTTATAATGACACAATATTTTATGAAAAACAATACCAAATGACACAGTAATGACAGTCATCGAGATAACTCGGATGTCGCCGGAGGCCTTGTTTCTACTTGGTGTCACTAGGTGGCGCAAAGCTATCACAACTCGGATATATGTTACAAACACATTAACTTGGTTGTGTTGGTGCATGTTACATCTTGTTTCTCAAACAAGTGTTTTGGAAGTCTTCTGGGATTTAAAACTCATGTCTGAGGTACAAATTCTAAGCCTTCAATGAAAGTAAGTTAGATGGTCGCCTGTGTGAACGTATTCGTTAGGGTGTTTATGCGGAGCGCACAGTTGGGACGGTGAAAACAAAATTGTTTTAAAATCAGCGAGAAATATCCAATTCCTCATCATGTCTTACTTGCTGCTTATAAAAAACCCTCACATAACACAGACTTTGTGTGCATTTTTCAAAACATAAATATATCATAAAACTCGGGCAAATTTGTCAAATACAGTAAAACATCTCTAGCCGAACACCTCTCAATACTGGACACCATTTCTCGGTCCCAAATATATACTTTCATGGTTAAACCTCCCTATATCGAACACCTCACTATACTGAACACTTTTTTCCGGTCTCAAGGGTGTTCGCTATAGGGAGGTTTCACCGTACATGTACATGTAATGTGCATTGTAGAATACCCAACATCACACACACACACACACACACACACACACACACACACACACACACACACATCGCAAAATGGAGTGAAAATACCTTTGGCTTTGGCAAAGAAGTGATGAGTAAACAGTAACTTTTCATAATTAGACGCTATACGTTTGCCTATGTCGTTTTGCCAAAGAGTGACCGCGTTGTATACGAGCAACATGAAAAAAGATATTTCAATGTCAACTTTTGTTACATGGATATGCATTCATTAAGAGAGCAGTAATTAATTTTACGTCGTCACATAGTATTGGATGGCACGTGGTTTAAGAGAACGTGCTTTGTAGATCCAACACCCTGTCGATGAACTCAACGCCAGAAGAGAGAGCCATATACTGCTGACTATACCCTTATTTAGTATGTCAAAGCAGTTGGCAATCTGTCTCCAAAACCTACTGCTAAATGGCCAGCGAAGCGACAGGTCATGCCTGACAGGTCACAGCTTTACGATGACACTGATTTAGGATGACAAATAATGTTGTGAAGCCGTTAATGCTCCGTGACACTAACCGCATGCTTCCCCCAGTAGGCCGGATGGGCCTCATTATATGTACTTGAAAGAAGCCATATAGTCTTTTTTCCCCTAAGATTCGCAGTCTATTTTTTCTGAACTATTTGCGAACTGACAAAATTTTGATTGAACATAGAAATGTCGTGTCGGTGGGCGGATGATCTATATTCAACAAAGGCCCTAAACTTGTTGTCATCCCTTCCTGCAAGTACATTCGCGACGGTTACAGGTCGCATACATTGCAGCGATGTTCCGACGAATAGCTTAATGATTTGGTGGATTATACACCATTATGGAAATTTTCTGGCATTGGGATCTCGCGCAAACACCAACTTATACATGTGATGTCGGGGGGATGAATCCTTGCCTTTCTTAATTTTGATATGTAAATTTCTGCGATTTTACCCATTCAACCCCAGGAATATGATATAAATGATTCAGAAATTTGTGGTATATCAAGGAACAACGTTTGGTTGGTACATTATTATAAATACATTTTGTTCTCTCTCTCTCTCTCTCTCTCTCTCTCTCTCTCTCTCTCTCTCTCTCTCTCTCTCTCCCTCTGTCTGTCTGTCTGACTGTCTCTGTCTCTGTCTCTCTCTATGTATGTATGTATGTATGTATGTATGTATGTATGTATCTATCTATCTATCTATCCATCCATCTATCTATCTATCTATCTATCTATCTATCTATCTATCTATCTATCTGTATGTATGTATGTATGTATGTATACATATACATGTATATATATATATATATATATATATATATATATATATATATATATATATATATATATATATATATATATGTATATACATACGACTACATTCAAAAACAACAACAGAAAGACGACGGTTATGAATGATACAGAACCATTCCTATTTTCATTATTATGGGTTCTAGAGAGGATATTGGACCTTGCACATACACATTTTTTGTTAGTGCTAAATAATATATATATATATATATATATATGTATGTGTGTGTGAGTGTGTGTGTGAGAGTGTGTGTGTGTGTGTGTGTGTGAGTGTGTGTGTGAGTGTGTGTGTGTGTGTGTGTGTGAGTGTGTGTGTGTGTGTGTGTGTGTGTAATGGAACGGAAACCCACTGCAAAGTGCCGTGAGATTAGTGGATCAATATGTTTATAAGCAATACACTGCTCAAATGAAAGAAAGGGAGGTATACAGAAAACATATTTTGGGAGAAATGGAGCACTGCGTCCGTTACCCCTATCCCTCCCATATGTTTCATGCAAGGGAGCTCTTCGCATGAATTATTATGCGTTCTTCGCTGTAAGAGTTCCATCTATATATTTTTCGCTGTTGATTTATCTTACATTTGTACATCATAAAGGCACAAAAAGTAGGCAACAATTTGTAAAATTCTTAATCGCCCTTAAAAGGTAAAAGATAATGCTAAGATGAACTCTATGGAAGACTCTGATATCCCGGAATATGATGAGGTTCAAAAGGAACAATTACATATGTCAGCCAGCAATTCGTCTATATGTACAATTCTGGGCCATTATAATTACGTGAACCTCATAACGCCCCTATAAAATAATTAGATCTGTATACTAAATTCTGACGGCAATTTACGCAAGTATTTATTGCTTTTTTTCTCAAAGATCAGCAGTTCTGTACTTGGAAATTGAATATAATGGATTCTGGTTCTTTTGATAGAACAACTGAGTATTATATTAACATATAGAGAGAGTGGAACAGAGTTTAAAAACGCCTGAATTTTTGAAGCATGATACAGTAGATCTATATACCACAAAGCAACATTGTGCACAGGAGCGAAGATATACCTATCATCATTACAGCTGATGTCATGATACTAAGCAAGCACAATTGTAAATATCCATGCATCGTTTTCCGCAAATCTACAACTGATCATAAATGTAACACAAATGTTGGTATAGCCTCTAACTGCATGTGCCAGGAGGGACAAAATGCAATCTTCGCAAAGCATGTATGAAAGACATGAGAATCATTTTTTTTAATGTACATGAGCAAAAATCACCAAGATGGCGTATTGCAAGACAAACTAGATTGAGTTCAGAAAGACATCCTTATTTGCTTGCGGAAAAAAAGACAATATTATTGTACAGTAAAAGAGCTTGGAACACAATGGGACACCGCAGCTGAAAACTTATAAAATAAATGATTTAAAAAAAAACAAAGAATAAGCATATTTCTGCCAGTCTGGTTCTTGCTTGGTACTTTTTTTTCAAAATTTTTCATTGAGTTCCCAGTTACCAAATAGTCATATACATAGAAAAAATAACAGCAGGCCTGTAGCAATAATACAATCACCCGATGAATTAAAAACTTCAGTGTGAAATATAGCTTTGTGTTTCAGTTACCTAAATAATACACACATTAAATCCTTTGCAAAAATCACATGTAATCGAGTGGTTTAAGTTTTTGACAAACTGCATCCAATAAAGTGCTTCAATTTATACAAAATTGCTGCAATTTACCATTGACTGCATTTATTGTTTATACGCTACAAGTTTTTTTTCAGTAGGTGTAAAAAGCTAACAAAATTGATGTTTTCAGATTTGTTTTTCCGGACATATATATAATATTTCCCATACAATATACAGAAATTCAAAGCAATCTTTTGTGGTTCATTATAATAGCCAAATACAATATTTTCTTCGTTAATTACAATGTTTTCATTAAAACCAGTTTCCCAGAAACGTCTTAGTTGATTCCAGAACTCTTTTGAGGATTTGCACTGGAAAAATGTATGTACAATGGTCTCTTTCACAGTTAAACATTTTTCACAATTTTCACTTTCTGTCCCATCTCCATCTTATATAACCATGAATTTGTAGCAATAATTCTGTGTATTATTTTGAATTAAAAAATTCTGCTGAAAAACCATCATATCCAGGACTTTTATTGTTTTTAAAGTGTTTTAATGCATTAACACATTCACTTCCAGTAATTTGCTCAATGCATTTATTTTTTTCCTCATTTGACACTTTTGAGTAAATGGAATATCGAAAAAAATCAAGAAAAATGGGATTTTCTGGTTCAGATGGATCAATTTTGGAAGAATATAAATTTTTTAAACCTTTTTCTTCGTCTAAAATTTCTTGAAAGTCATTAATTTCTCTCCCATTAGCATTAGCTAAGTTTGTGTTACATCTACGTTTATAATTTCGTTTTTTCAGAGACAGGAAGTATTTTGCACCTTTTTCCCCTTGTTCACACCATCTGGCATGTGATCTTAGCATAACAGCTTCTGTTTGTCTGTTATATATTTCATCCAGCTCTGCCTGTATTGATTTAATCCTGTTTTTTATATCATCACTTGGGGATGTTGCCATATCTGTGTGAAATTTTCTGATGATTTGTGTTAACTCATTTTCTTTCTGGCGCCTCTCCCTTGCTTTTCTTTTGGCATAATCTAATGTGGAACCCCTAATTTTTGTATTTTATAATGTCCCATTTTAAACTCTTGTTTTCTAAATCAATATAATTTTCCTCTTCACTTTTGATTGGTTCCTTGATTTTAGTTTCATAAACTTCATCTTTTAATAGGGTACTCTTAAATTTTCCAAAACCCTGGACCCCTCCTCTTGAAGTTTGAACCTGTAAGTTCTATGCTTATAAGGCTATGGTCATTTTTATTGGAAGGTGCTATTTTACATGTGGTCACTTGTGGACCAAGAAAACCAGCGACTAACCAGAAGCCCAATCTACATTGGATCAATGGGGATTTGGAATACCACGTATGCCTAAATATATCTTGATTTTTAGCTTTCCACATATCCACAAGGTCAAATTCCTCTATAAAGTTGAGTAAATCTGTACGATATGTGGATGGAGTTTCTCTACCACCTCTTTTATCCGTTGTTGGGGATAAATAGTATTTAAGTCTCCTCCAAAAATAAAATTACTGTGCAGGTTGTCCGCCAGGTGAGTTCTCAGATCAGCCAAGAAGGCTACCTAATCAAATACATGGTCCTTGGTAGGGGCACAGAGATTCATCAAAAAAGAAGATTTTACCATCAATTTCTGTTTTAAGCAAAATATACCTACCACTGGGATCACAACTACAGTTATTTGTATTATAGTTTATTTTATTAGAAAACAGTATAGCAATACCCCTGCTGTGTCGAGAACCATGAGAAAAACAATATTTGCACCCCATTCATTTTTTCCAAATACTTTCATCTTCAGAAAAGCTGTGTTTCTTGTAAAATGAT
Source organism: Hermodice carunculata (assembly GCA_964020975.1). Classification (NCBI taxonomy): domain Eukaryota; kingdom Metazoa; phylum Annelida; class Polychaeta; order Eunicida; family Amphinomidae; genus Hermodice; species Hermodice carunculata. The sequence continues at coordinate 1,079,960 of CAXHWN010001740.1, forward strand.
GATGCCTTGACTGAATTTTCTTAACCAGTGGAAAATTGCTCTGCGCTGTTTTACATCACGCAGACCCCTATCATTTATGGAGTGCAGATTTACATTAAAAGAGTCTCATGTCATTTAATCAAAGAGAAAAAAATATTTCTTATGAAAAACAGCATGTACTTGCTGATAAGAAGAATTGCATTTACTATTTATACTTATTTGTATGCTGAAGATTGGTGGTTTCTCTCGTAAAAAACGAGATATTAAATGATACTCAAAGTTTCACAATTACATCACTGACATTTTGAAGAACTCTTTAAAAAAATGATACATATATATGTATATATATATATATATATATATATATATATATATATATATATATATATATATATATATATATATATATATATATGTATATATATAACGAAAAGAAAAGACACGAAACGATTTTTTAAAATTTTTGTTTTCATTTCATTTCGTGTCTTGGTACTTGAGGGATGGAACAAAATGAGATTTAAAAACCAATTCCCATGATATTAGTTTGTACATTTCTCCTGATACATCTGCATTTTCGTATTTTGACATGGGAAAAAAGAAAGGTCGTCAATTCAACATACATTATTATTATTATTAATAGTAGTAGTAGTAGTAGTAGTAGTATTATGATTATTATTATCATTGTTGTTGTTGTTGTTATTATTATTATTGTCATTGTTATTATTACTATTATTGTTATTGTTATTATTATTATTATTATTATTATTATTAATATTATTATTAATATTATTATTATTATTATTATTATTATTATTATTATTATTATTATTATTATTAAAGCTATAAGCCCACGTTTACAGTCCATTCTTTAGGCCAAATGAAGTTTTGTGTCCACAGCTGCCCAACTTTTCCTTTCACACACACGAAAATTCGAAGAATCAGCAAACAGTCTTCATTAAGGGTAAATCGCACGAGTACTCCCATTCCAATGCAGATATACTACGGTTGATGTTTTCGGTTCAGGATGTGAGAGCAAATGACAGCAAAGACCCAACGTCACATTTCGATAGCATTATCTTTGAATATTTGGGTGGCCTGCATGATAGGGACTTTCTGAAGTCTCTGTGCAGAGTCTCTTAGGTTTAAATATCTAATTTCTATTTCTATTTCTATTATGTACATGATTTTTGTTTTACACCAAATAAAGTTTAACTGACAACTATTTCAAAAGGCTTGGTTCAATAGGAATACAATGGCCAATCGGGCTATATTCTCCAAAAGTACGGAAAACAAAGGCAGATTAACGTCACTTAAACATGATTCACTGAAAATATAGAAAGGAATCCAGATCGAACCCGGGATCCAGTTTATTTCGTATCGACGGAAATAATGTTCCTGGTAGTACCAACTGCAACATCAGCATGAAAACGACCTTACCTGTTTGGTTTGCTGTGACACCCCTCTGAACCTTAAACCCCACACTATTCAGATTTGGGGGTTATTCAATGCATTGTTCTTACATTGCAACTGCAAGAAGCTCCATTTCGGGCTAATGCTTTATGCCCATATAGAAAGAAAGCTTAATCACTATGCGCATTAAAACAAATCACCTAAAACTAGGTCGGACGTGCTCATGATGTCTGCCGAAGACCCTCCATATGTCGATATACGCATCCGCCCTGTTGTTATTTTTGGTAATGACGATGTAACCCTTACATGCTACTCGAATGTGTTTAGTTGAAAGCATTTATTCTATTTGGTGGGTGGATTTGATGGTATTTATGAAGAGATTGGCTGTTCTCTTTATGTTTGCCATAATGAACTGAAGCTCAATGTGGCATGCACAAAAAAATAAATAAAAAACAGTTCTCTCTCCATTCCGATTATAAGCTGCCCATCCACGATGTTTGATTCTATACCATTTAAAGGTCCAATGCCATTGGAACGAATAAAAGTAATGCAATTTTAGTCACGTGAGTCTTTTGTCAACAATTATCGATATAAACAAAACCAAAAATAAAACCAGATATGATTGCTGCATGTTGTGGCGTCTTGCTTCGGTCCAACAGACGAGGTACCTTCATGGAAACGTGGTTGCAAAGGGTTATTCATGATGATGATGATGATGATGATGATGATGATGACGACGACGACGACGACGACGACGACGACGACGACGACGACGACGAAGGAAAAAAAGGTGAAAGAGTGTAACCTCTTAACTTGACAGATGACCACAGGTTCATTGTTTAGCGTGAAGGATACATCAGTAGCTGAACCCCAACGTCTGCTGGGCCAACCACTGAGTGTAATCCTATTCTACTGCCGCCGACTCAAGATTCCATTTAAAGTAATATCATTCTCGTAACATAATTTAGTAGGGATTCGACAGCAGGCAATAACGCCTATTACTGCAGATCCCTTAAAGCCAATCTCACGTCTTTGGTTGATATCTTGACAGGAAGCGGGAACTAATTCACTAGGGCAACGAAAATCTCTGGATGCCCCGTATAGCATGTAATTAGACGAAATCGGAGTCCATTTGCATGCATACACAGGAAATCCAACCAGATTTAAATGTCCCGTGCTCTCAAAGTCACTAACTTGAAGGTTCGGAGAAACCATCTTTCAACGCAGCCATACTTGATACGACTGTCTGCCATGTCAATAATTACAAATCATGGCAGCCATCTCTGTAGCTCCAATAACCGTTTCGTGTGTGTTTACGACAGAAAAGCTTATTTGATTCGCAATCATATGCAGCACATTTCAAGCGTACCCTAGGGATAACTTTCAACACAGAGCTACTAGTATTCGGCCGTTATGCAACATAAGGATTTTGTAACACCTTACCCACATCAGTCACAGCGCAGTGATTATATTGTCATAAGGTAAACTGGCATGTCAGGGCTGTTTCCTCGCAGAGTCGTTTAATGTAACTTTGACAAGCAAAAGAAACTGCAGCTCAATTTGTTCATTAAAGAAGCTAGGTCCCTTTTTCATCTCACCATGGCTCATACATATTACTATTGCCATTAGACTTGGACTTAAAATCAACCACATTTATTTACTTCTAAATATCCAAAGTTTAGTAGAGTAGAGTAGAGTAGAGTAGAGTAGAGTAGAGTAGAGTAGAGTAGATAGCTTTATTGGGTTTTTGTAAGAGTCCTAGAGCGAGGTTACTAAAAGGTCAGTTTGTGAATATTGCATATTTAAGATCCAGCGTAGTCACGTATTGGATAAGAAACTCATATCCCATTTAGGTTCGTGGGCAGTACCCATTGATGAAGAGGCATACAGAACGAAACCATTTAACAATAAGGAACCTGTCCTGGACATATCTCTAACCATCATCTAATGATAGCCGTGTGTTAAATATTTCAGTGCCTTTCGACCTTGAGGTCTATTCTTTGAGGACGGGAGGGGTATAGAGTTTGAAAAGCGGTCAAATGGAGAGGTGTTCAGTGCCACACATGCAAGATTGGCCAAGTAGTGACTGAATCGTAAGGACAGTTCTGCAGTTCCCTGGTGTCATTTGTGTCAAACACCAGTAGAATGTAACGTTAACGCATCTCTTTAAGTTTTCTCTCGTATCTGGAGACCCTGAATGTATTGACATTGCGTAGAGACAAAGTGGAATATAAATGCAACAGCTAAGGCCGTTTTACATCTCAGTCACATTTACATTGTAATCTCAATTTCCGATTTCAATCACCAGAGATGCTGAATGCAGAAATGTATTCTTCCGCGACGGGTTATCATCTTTTTGCACGGGCCCAGATGGGTCGCTTCATTATTGACCGGTAAATTGTCTTGAAAGCGTTTCGGTGTCCTACCGCCATGTACAGGAAGCAAAATGATTGGTTCATCAATGGGTCGCCACACCCTTGCATCTCTTAAATACATAAATTAACAGCTTTTGAGATTAAAGCTGTCGATACCACATAAAGAATCAACAGCTGTAACATAAACAGCGTTCTTATCAGAAGGGGGAAATTTTACACAATGTTAAGTGTCCTTTGGGTTTCTATTCAGGGGGGGGGGGTATGTTTGATGCAATTACTGTATACTTATTATTTACATTTATTGCCCTGTTAATGAAGGAAATTAGTATGCATGCCCCATAAACATTTGCCAAAAGCACAGCTCTATGTTAAAAAAAAGTTCACAATTATTATTTCATTCATAAATAGTGTGGTTTATTGGTGGGCTGAGATACTGCACTGCCAATATCATCTACACTAAGGAAGAGAATTCAGCAAAGCTGCGGTGACGATGCTGAGGAAAAGAGGTGCAGCGCCCACAACAATTTATTGAAATGGCACCACTAAGTGATCTGCACAATAGGGCGACCAACAGAGCGTAACATTCGGTATCCTGTATGTTTTTTATCCAAACTCACTGGGAATCAACAGTTCAATAAATAGTTCAGTTCATTCTGTCAACACACCTGCCTAAACTCCCTGCAAAAATTTGCAGCAGTTCTATCTCTGCAAACCAGCATGAAGCCATTGACAATAGAGGCAACCTAGTGTATTATAAAAAAGAAATTCTGCAGTGATGAAAATATGACCTCAGAAAGAAGTCAAGGTCATAAGTAAAGTATGCTATACACTAGGTGAGCCATCAGTTATGGAATGTGTGTTTTGTGTACCGCGAGCTAGATGTATTCAGCAGTGTGTGTCCCTTGATATCAAAGCTGAATAGAGCATGTAATGTTACATACGAACATTCATTCGGCTTTTACTGTAAGATAGGAGATAGTCACAGTTTTGTTGTGTATCAAAAAAAATAGAAAAAGGCACGTTTACATTGTGATTGATGACAATAAATAATACTGAAAAAAACCGGCAGAATGACCACATATGTAAAATTGTACTTCATCTTTGAGCCTTTTCTTTTTAATTGAAAAAGAAAAAACCATTATCATCACAACAGAGGTAAACGGATTAGGGGTGTTTCACAATGTTGATTTATATGATAACGCCCGCAAAAATGCAACATGCGGTGATATGAGCGCAACCAAATTCCTGGGCTAAATAAGCGAAAACGCCATCTTTTGTATCTAGAATTAGATATAAGTTGAGCCAATATAAAGATTCTAATGTGGCCGATCTTTTGGAATTACACAAAATCTGGAACGAGGCTTAGTCTGCAAATCAAAATATCTTTATCACATTTCAAAATTTCTCAAAACTTTTAAAAGATAATATTTGAAGGTGCATTGATTACTTGACATTCATTCATATGTGCCTTCATTCCGATTTGAAAGAATGTATCACGTCTTTCATATATAAAACATACGAGAAAAACAACTTTCAAAGAATGATCATATCTGATAAAGGTGTATATTAAGGTTATGAAATAAAGGATGGCCAGTATGGATATGAATATGATTAGTTTGTTGAATTATTGAACTTTTTGATTGGCAACATATGCAAATTTTGGAGATTTCATCTGTAGGCACATAACTGGTTTTCCAATAGGTACCAATTGCGCACCTCTTTTGGCCAATTTATATTTATTTCACTTTGAGGACAAGTCTCTTGTAAAGCTGTCAAAAGAGACGAAATTTCATGATAAATGTTTTAAGTCGACATTTAAAAAATTTTGTTGCCCCCAAAAGCACGAGTTGCTTTACGCAGACATTTCAGGTTCAAGAACCATGATTTACCAGGAATAAAACCTTAAATTTCAGATTCTAGTGTGCACGTCCAAACAATGAAAGATAACGGTGATTCCCATCACTTGATAACGATTGAATTGAGGTTTATTTTAAATCGTGTTGGATGCATACGACTTTGAAGTCATTTTTGTAAGAATCGTCAGCCTGAGCATGAATCTTGATCGACCATTACTAGAGCAAATTGTTATCCTTTCATCCAAAGTGTGGAGAAGAGTTATTGATCTAGCTATGGGTGAGAAGTTACTTCAGATGTGAAGTCACTCAATTCGTTTCAATGGGATTTGAGTATTTGCATTCATGAACAGTTTTCCATTTAGAGGAGAGGACACTTTTTTTCCTGGCAGTGTTGCTATCTTGTCTAATGGGACCACATGGTGTGCAGGTAAGGGCCGCACGTTTTACTTGAGGCACGTAACTCTGTCAGACGTATCGTGGGTAAATTGTAATTGTTGGCAGTCTCTTGATACATGCATATTTTATGCACTTAATATGACAGTGTATTTTTTTCATTGGATATAACTTCACAGTTACAATCTAATCCCAATGTGTGTCTGAGTATTCGTTTGCGTTTTCCTCGTACGTTTCTTTCTCTCATATTTGGTAAATTTTATAAAATATTTTTATTTTCTGTTTTTACTGATCGTAGAATGAGGATTAACCATGACTTCATCTATCCCTTTACAAACTTGATGTTTTGTGTCGTTCAACAATAATGATGGAAGCAAACGTCTTAACCTCAACCTTCATAACCATTTCTCTACATAACCAGTGTTCATGTGTGATAGAATAATTGAATGACCTTTGAGGGTATGTTAAGTATATTAGGTTCACAGCTTGTTTTGTTGTAACCGCAATTAAACGTAGCCCTACATACTTCCAAAGAATATCCGCTTTCTTACGTTGGCGATACGTGTAGTTTATTCTCTATACCTGCCGTTAAACTGAAACAAGGAATCCATAGGTCTGGTTTAATACAGAGGAAATCCAACGTACACTTATATACCAGGTTTTATATGCATCTGTTTTGTCAAGATACACTTAAAATTCATTTATCATGTCGTGGATATGGAGATCGTAGTGCCGGCCTTAGACTCTCCCAGACAAGGTTCGACTTAAATATACACTGCAGGTCGGCACGCCCATCTGACAAATAGAATTTGCGGTCGACTTTATTCCTGAGATGAGCCCGAGGAAGACATTATTTTGGACACAATCCTCTTACCAAGAACGGAGCTACTTGACGTGAGACATCCCACCATAAGCCACTCTGTCTTGGTTTCTTTTGGGCGAACGTGGCCTTCGACGAAATTCTAATGGATTAAACTTTAGTCTACTTTGGCATAGTGGGTTCAAGCTCCGGCCTGGGAAACATTTTTCTTGAAAGCTTTGCTTTTACCCTTTTCTGTCCAGATGGCTCCTGAGCGCAGCAAGCACCTTAACTAGAATTCCAAGTTTCAAGTCAGTGCCTGTCAATGTACAAAACTATGACTTCAAGTATTTGAATCAGTTAGGTACAATGAAAGGAAAAATCCTAATTGCAATTCATACTTCTGCATAAAACATGTTACATGACGTTTAAGACTTGTTCATGCAACCGTTCATATATCATGGCGAAATAATTGTGTTATTTTTTCTGTTGCAAATGTGCTTAATACCATGAATCGATACAAAGAAAAAGAAGTGACTGCAAAACAAGTCACGATAAGGTGATGTTTATTTTCAGAATAGTAAGGAATTCATGAAGTTTAAAATATATTCAAATCATGTATATGTAGATATTAAACGAAAGGCTCCTTTGCTGCAACTGGACAATATGGGATTTAATTCGTATGGCCTCCTTTTGGATTATTCTGATTTTGTCCATGAGCCAATGTTTCGGGTGAGCCTCTCCTTTTTTTACAGTATCAGTAACCACGTTATGCATTATGTCGTCAACTGTCGAGACTCAATGATACATCAATGTAGTAAAGCACGGTAATAACTGTCTTCCATATCAGTTCCCGTTTATATAAGCAACCCCCACCCCACCCCACCCCAACACAACAACAACAAGAAATAGGGCTTTAGACGACTAGTTGTGGCTTCAATTTGGACATCACAAAATGTGATTTTGCGTGTTAAAGGATAATGTGGATTGTATATGACGTGCGTACACGTAAGAGGTATATACGTTGGACTGCTGTTCTTTAAGCGTTACTGCTGGCGATCCAGAGCTGCTTTCCAAGTTGCAAGAGTGGCATGTATTTTCTGGTTAAAATGAATTTTTGATATTGGTGACCAAAAAAGATCGAGGCTAGTGAGAAGCCCAAGACTGTGATAAACGATTAAAGCATAATATGTCCTTTGGTCGAATAACAGCAAAAATTATATATACAAATAAAATTAATAAAATAAAAATATCACGGAAAAAGGCATGGCAGCTGCTGATGCCACTCAAATCAACCGTGACAAATGTTTTGTGTAATCTCTATAAATGTATGTCTATACTGAAAACTATATAAAGGGACAATATGAAGCGGCTCAAGAACATTAGTGAGGAAAATAATAGTGTTGCTATTGCAAGTAATTTGTGTTTCATATTGATAATACAAAAGTAATAATTTATTTGTCTGTAGAGGCGAAACTTCCAATCGGATGCAGGGGTCTGGAGCTCGGAAAGGTAAGTATTTTGCTGTCTTAATTGTTTGGTCTGAAACATATATTATGTGGAGCTCATGAACGTAAGACATTAAACAATTATACAGTGGGGTTTCTTCGTGCGGTCCCTTCACCATTGTAAACACCATAGGAACAGATGGTTCGAAATAAGCATGTTTTGTTTTCCATAACAAACGTCTGAAGGAATCGAAGGTAATGGTACACACACACACACACACACACACACACACACACACATATATATATATATATATATATATATATATATATATATATATATATATATATATATATATATATATATATATATATATATATATATATATAAACCACAGCTTCATGTTTGTACCCCTTACGCAAACGGTTATACGGTTATGCAAGCTGTATCTTCTTTGCACACTGGCCCGGCAGGCGCAATACTTCCACCGCGCCATGCAAAATCACCTCTGTGCCAAATGTCTGTTTTTGTGCAGTCTTTTATTAGACAACAATATGGCAGGAGAGGAAATTGTCTGCCCCATTGTCATCATTATGGGAGGAGAGGGTTACATTTCTGCAAATTTGCCGCGGTATTTTTAGCCTGAGAAATTTGTGGCGCCACAAAACAAACCTCAGCACATGCACTTTGGGTGGCACTGTGTCTGCTGATATAACACCTCGCAATAATGTTTTGCTTCACTTTGACTCTATTCTATTCTTTAGCTCTTCCATTCGAGAGGCTGTTTGACCAAATGGACAAATACTGGGATGAAATTACTGGTTATTTACACGAGGTAAGAGAACTGCATTGGTATTGTGCCAATGGCATTCATTCAACTAATACGGGGTCAAAATGGTCTGGGCATTTACTTACGAAAATTATAATTGCTTGCCCTGTATTTGACTTCGTGAAAGCAAAGAATCTGAGGAGAGAATAGTGGATTAAAGAGTCAATGGACTAGACCATAAGTCAGTGTTTTCCGTTCTTATCCTTACTGTATTGTGAGCTTTCACGTAGGGTAGACTGGCTATTTCAGAAGAACCGATACGACACCACATTGAGGTAAAAGCATTTCAATTAGTGCTGCTAAATATTTGACTTCTGATAAATTTAATTGCAGTATGTGATGGATATGTGATTGTAATTGTTCCCTTTGTTCATGTTACAAACCGCACAAATGTCCATGGGATCGATTTGAAGCAGTGCTGCTTTTATGTAAAAAAAAGAAAAAGCATTTTTTATTCTAATCTTAATATATCTGTACTTGTGCGTGGCACTTAGCAATTGTATAAATGGATGCTGATAGGCGCTGTCGTAAAGTGCTTACGATAGGATGGAAATAGAACAATCGAAACTGGCAGGAGATATTTGCATTAACCATAATCGCCGTGTAAAATGGATACAGGCAGACAGAGAGTGAGAGAGTTCAGCTTTCTGCTAGGAAGAAGAAGAAGAAGAAGAAGAAGAAGAAGAAGAAGAAGAAGAAGAAGAAGAAGAAGAAGAAGAAGAAGAAGAAGAAGAAGAAGAAGAAGAAGAAGAAGAAGAAGAAGAAGAAGAAGAAAAAGAAGAAGAAGAAGAAGATATAAGAAACGTTTTAAGTCTCTTATGGCTCTGCAACGTTTGACCGTTTTGCTCGACAAAAGAAATGGAAAAGTTGCGTTATGCCAACTTTTTATTCTTTTCTAGATGGTGTTTGTTCATGCAGTGGTTTTAAGTTACTATGTTCCAATTTACAACGGAGGTTTAAGGTAATATATAACTTATCTTTCCTGGCTAAAGGGCCCACTGCAGGAGGAATACAGGTCGCATTTCCGCATTTATTTAATCAGGCCTACAGCACTGTACTTACAGGGTCGGACGATTTAAGTGTCGGAAATTTTGGTGTCTGTTCTATCTTAATTTTGTGAGTGATCAAATAAGCATAATTCTTTGTAAAATAGGACTATACAATTCTATAATTGTTGTATAAGCATGGAACAATGGACACATACAACCTGATCTGGGATCAAAACACAAGTTTTTTTGTTTTTTGTTTTTTTGAAACTTTTCAAATATGTATAATTTGTAAATTTCTTAAATCTAAAAAGAGCGCGGAATTACCGAATGGCTACTGCCTAATTATGGTTAAATGAATGAACTTTACTACGACTGGTGCTGATCGGAACCACACATATATTTTGGTTAGGCCTTAGGTAACTTGCACATTTGCTGAAACATGTTTAAAATGGATGTTCTTTCCCCTTTTACACATTACCTCCTTTGATGTCAGTTTAATTTGTTACTTGAGCACAGCCGAAGGACCTTGTAAATGTATGGACTGAAAGACTGATCTCCTGATTTTTATCTTTTGACATTGTGTAGTCTTCAGAAACATAGATCAAATATATCTTCATTTTCAATATTTTACAATATTTTTTGTTAGTTTTATTATTTTTTTATTTATTTATTCTTTGTTGATATTTTGCAGTAGAACATTTAAGTGGGGTGACTGTGAAAATGTAAATACGAAATATTACAAGTAACGGTTTCTTCGATAATTATACCTATATCCCTATAAACATTAAAGACTGAAAACATAAGTCAAATTATTACACCACTTCCATAACGCCCAAATATAATTGTACATTAGAAAGTAGATGTATCGCAGGAGCATTTAGTGTTCAGACATGTAAAATCACTTTTATATCCCACAGTACTACTTTCTCAATTTTCGACTTCAAGTTTGCCTGCGTAGAGAGTGTTATACACCGGTGTATTATTACGTAGGGATTTCAACGAAGGGCCTTCGAGCGGACTTTAATAAATCAGATCTCCGTAATGCGGTGAGAAGGATCTGTCTACGCAGGCAACTGAAAATATACTTCAACAAAAATGGAAGCAAGCTCATGTTAACTCGCATATGGCACCATCACGTGTCGGTATATTTGCATAGTAGGACAGAAAGGTTACTGTCCATAGATCCATCAAACTGTGCGGATCACAAAATTTCACATTCAAGCAGCACCACAGCCCTATTTCAAGAAAAATCATGGTAGATTTGAAGACAAGCGTGACTTGGCATACAGTAAAAGAGTTTTCTGAATAGATAAATCATCAGACCGTGATTTTGTGTGCACGCAGCTGAAAACTCTCAAAATCCTACGCTGTTGTGTTCTTGGTCAAACACATCAAACTGTGGACGAGTTTAACACAACAGGTGTTTGTGTTTCAATGCTCTCTTGCTATGTAAAATCCATGTTACCCTGTTAGCACCAAGCAAATTTGTTTACGAATATATAGTCAAATCACAAAGGAACCATTCAAATTATAATGATGTGTGGGTTCTTTAGTGCTGATATATCATATCCTATTCACCTGCAGAGTGACTCTCCTTAGTTTTAACCGGTCTATCGAATCACAGCCTCATTCGTATTGTTTTTTGGTGGCTAAAATGATTATTTTACCAACTCGACGTGCTTAAAAAGATTGGAAATGCACAGTGGTGCGTATACTGCACCGGAAGCCATTCCATTCAGAAAGCACACAGTCTCTCAAAAGGGTACCCGGTCACTGTGTTCGATTTAGGCTTGGTAAGTGCTGCCAAGATGGACATCAGGATAATTACCGGTCGAGAGGAATGTTGCGTTGATGTTCCCTGGTCCTGAATATTCTTGTTAACAACCGGGAGCATGCATTATATAACTAATACGAACGGAGATGTTGGATAGAGGCCATGATCCTCCCTATAGCTACATGGTCGCCTAATTAACAAGGTTTCAGCCAATAACCGAATATATTATGAAAACACGTGTGTTCATATTAGACTGGATAAGGTTCGGTCGTTTACGTGTATGATTTTATTGACAATTAAATGTTTGATAGTATCCATCGCTTTGATCATCATTCATAATTTCCGTATCGTGCTATCATCGGTACGAGAAAACAAGTGGCCTATACGAACATCTGTTGTTGGTTAGTCTAATGAGCATAAATGAACACTATTGTCGCTTGCACCACAAATGTTACAAGGGGCGATCCAAAGAGTTAAAATTCAGACATGTACAACTATCTAATCTTGCGTATGTCTGGCAGTGTCTAAGGTATAATTTTTCTGTACAATTTATAAATTACATTATAAAGTCACTCCCTATAGCCGCATGTACAACGAATATAAGGACACGATGTAAACACTCTGTAATCAGCTCAGCAGGCTCCAGACAGCTGTGATTGCAGAATGGGCAGTCGTTAATGGTGCGCCTGTCTGTACACAATTACAGTTTAGATTAAAGATATTTATTCATGCTGGATTACCAAATAGTACGTCAAGACAGAAAAGGCTGGCTTTTCAGATTATTACAGTTTGAAATTCTCAGAAATTATTCGGACTGACTTCAGACTTCATAAGGATATACCTTGGAGAAATGTCTGCAAGTTGCAACGAATTCACGCATGGAAAACATTGTTGCCCTTAGAATTTACTTCGGCAGTTGATGCAACAACGATCGTCAACTGTCAGCGCAAACTGCAAAAATGCCCTAAAGAGAGGAATGAATCTCTCTCTCTCTCTCTCTCTCTCTCTCTCTCTCTCTCTCTCTCTCTCTCTCTCTCTCTCTCTCTCTCTCTCTCTCTCTCTCTCTCTCTCCTCTCTCTCTCTCTCTCTCTCTCTCTCTCTCTCTCTCTCTCTCTCTCTCTCTCTCTCTCTCTCTCTCTCTCTCTCTCTCTCTCTCTCTCTCTCTCTCTCTTATCAACGTCCGACGTTCTTGTTGCTTAGCACCTTTGACGTTTCCTAAACTGTATTTATTATCTTCAATGAAGTATACTTTGGCTAACTTCATTTTATATTTAGTAAAATAAAATGGGCTGATACATATGTGTACACCTTCGGCAAATTTCTATTGTATGTCATTATGACAAGTGAGTCATATCAGTAAAGAAACAAAAATGTATACATCATTAACTCTCTCACGAATGCTTGGCAAGATTTTCTTGATCCACTGTAGTGCAAAGTCGCTCGCTACCACGCTCTCAGAGGGCGAAATTGTGATAACATTTCTGGTTCATAGGTTTTATTTCGCCATTCTGAAAGATCTTACAAAATCTGATGATTCAAAACTACTTTACGCAAAGGCTTGAAGTCACAAAAGCACTTAGCAAGGAGTACTTGATTATTTATTAGGCCATCTGAGTTAGCGCTCGCAATTTTTCCTTTTCTTTTATTATAATATTGTGTCTATATTCTTCCAACTAACACTCGGCTTCTGCTGGGTCATGACACTTTGCAACACAAATCTTTCTGCGTGTCAAGTAGCTATTTAATCTGGTTGTCGCGACAAAGCGGCTAACCCGTGCAAACGAACGTGGCGGGACAATGGTACCCATACAATCAGTAAACTTCGTCATTATTAAAACAAACTGTTTACTATTTGGCGAAGAAATAACGTATATAGTTAACAATGACGCGCTTTGAACCAATAATTGTGGTTACAAGTCGATTTTCCAAGTTTCACAGTTACTTGTGATTGATTAGAAAATACTGACTTTTCTGGATTCTTTATTTTTTCTTTTCTTCTTTTATTGTTGTCTGTATGTCTATATATATATGTATATATATATATAGTATATATATATATATATATACATATATGACTAATTACACGAGAAATGTGTAATGATGGTACCATTAAAGTTAATTTTAGTTCACTTTCTTAGCTACTTTTTCAAAAGTTTGGTACCTCTTTCTTGACACAATACTGCACATTAAATTAAATCAATGCGTAGCATCCTCTTCGGGCAATTCAATTATATGTGGAAAAGAAACCCATGGAGAACTTACAAGAGTGTCTAGATAATACGCTGAAAGCTTTCCCAAAAGAACGGAAGTCATCCTTATATGGGTTATTATGTTGGAATAAATCTCTATTGGTTATGGGTGATAATTTTGGGAAGCATGGGGACGCAAGTTCTGATTGAAGGCTCGGTGCCCTTCGACAAAACAACGTTCTGACGAGCGCAAAACTCCCAAGGGGCACTGAGCTATTACTCTGCAAAACTCTCACAAACGCTACATACTTTACGAGGTTGCCTCTGAAGTTCATCTTAATCTCCTGAGAACCCAGAACTGCAAATAACATGTCGAAACCAATGGAATCCTGTGGAGTTTTGGAGAATTTCCAATAATTGATAGTAGTCTGCAATAATGCTCCACACTTACGCGATCACTCAGTCCCTGGCCTCTTACAGCGCTAATCGGCCAGTCACAAGGGTATTACAATCATACCTCGCTACTTCGCGCCACTGGTTGCGGTATCTTTGCATTTCTACAATGCTGCGTTGAGTTGCCAGGTTTTGTTTCCCTGTGGACCCGTGTTGAACAGGACAGTGGCATTGTACTCGACAAAAATGTGTTGCAGTGTAGCTAAGTGAGTGTTCCTTTCAGCTTTAGTGAGTAAATTTAGGTATTGTGGTTCCTAATTCTAACTTTGTGTTATGCTGTTCGAAACAAATTACACTTTTCCAAAGATCCATCATATATATATATATATATATATATATATATATATATATATATATATATATATATATATATATATATAAATATATATATATATATATATATATATATATATATATATATATATATATATAAATATATATATATATATACATAAAGTGCAGCACTGACATTCAGTAATGATCATAATAATGGTGATGTGATGGTAAAAATAATAATAGTGCTACTACTGCTGCTGCCACTAATGATAATACTTATCATACCAATGAGAGGAAGGTGAAGACAAAGGACAAGAAGAAAAAGAAGAAACAGGAGGAGGAGGAGGAGGAGGAGGAGGAGACGGAGACGAAGAAGAAGAGGAAGAAAAAGAACAGGAAGAATGGCAATAACTACAGGGGATAAATAAAAATGAAAAGGCATTGGATTAAATAAGACAAAAGGAAATGACAAGAATTCAGAAACAAAAGTCAGTTTGAAAAAAATATGAACTGTACATATTTGGAACAATATTGTGTACTTAATGCAATTGTGTTAATTTAATTTCTATCTTCACACTCCTTTTTTGAGCATTTATAGAGTAATGATTAACCAATTTCAACAGCTAGGCACACAGAGTTAGGTGGAATAGGGCCTGAATCGTAAATTGTCTTTTACATGTCCTTCGAAAAGAATACAATGATGAATATTAAAGTGAAGAAGTATGTGTATGTCTGTTGTAATTCGCATACTATTCCCATAGAATGTTTGACAGCACCACTGATATATTGGGATTGACCAGGATGTTAAGACAGGGAATTTTTAACCATAACGCAGTCATCAAATAGGAAAAATTTATATTCCATCCAAATGCAACAACACACCTCGCCTGTTCTCCCCAAACAAACAAAACAAAAACAAAAACAAAAACAAACAAAAAAACAAAAAAAAAAGAAAAACAAAACAAAAAAAATCAGATCAGATCCGTAGAGAGCAGACATAAATTAATTAGGTCTCTACTTGTTAACCACAGCAAATGTTTTGCTCATATCGATTATCAATTAAAAATCAGTTGCATTCAAAGCAGCAAACCTGTAGGTCCAGGCAAAAAAATGGTCCACGATGAACATCGCATTTCGTTCAAAGACCGTCGAGGAAGGTTGCATAAAACGGTCTGCTTCTTGGGCCTATGAAGATTGACGTTCAAAATGGTCTCACAATGAATTCCACGCTGATGGTGTTATTTGGGTCAGTATGAAAAGAATGCCATTGACATTACTGGCTAAACGTTGAATTCGTCGTCCACCTAGCGGGGCAAATCAATATCAGAACAAAGCCTTGTGCATAAAACCCGGCAACATTATCTACAACAAAAAAATCTTCCTCATTTGATCATTAATTAGTTGCTTCCCAAAAGCTAGAAATAGAAACACAAGCTCAGTACGGTAACAAAACAGAAAAATACATAAGCCCAACAAGAGCGTAAATTCTTAAAGTATCAAGAAAATATCAGTGCACAAACAACTGAATTGAAATCTCCGATGTGGGAGGTAAGAAACAATTGTTCCATTCAAACAGAAGTGCAAAAGAACCATGTTTATTATTTTTGAGCTCCTCTATGTGCAGAATGACTGAGAACTGATTTTATAATTACTCAAACTGGAACAACTGCCACATCACATCATGCCCCCCCCCCCCCCCCGACTAAAAAAAGGGGGGATGCAATCCAATATCCCCACGCTCCACAACCAATCTATGTCAATGCCGTAACCTATATAGCCTTTAATTAATCGCTAATATCACTTTCGATGAGCAAATTGTAAAACTCTAAGGCTTTATCAGCCAAATGAACTTACCAATGGGTCATTGGGGGAAACCGTCCAGTATAAACATATGTTTCGCACCTAAAATTTCAGGACACGCTTTTTTATGATGACGGTCGGTTGCCTTTAGCATATATATTTGGTAAAGTCAACCCACTTGAATTTAAAGAATGATAGCGTAAAATAATGGCAAATATATAAGTTAACAAACAAATAATGTAACACAACTTTATGTAAAAAATGACAAGACTTAGTGAATTAATGTGAACTCGTTTACAAACCTATAATGTCCTTTAATCACTACAAATAATACTACATTCATGATCATCGTTACCCTTCCAAAAGCAACGTAATAAATCCACTGTTGGTGGGGGGGGGGGAGAGTGGAGAGCGATAAAGAAAAAGAACCAGGAGCATTACGAGTTCAAAATAGATGAGTTTCTATTTGTCGATTGGTTACGGTGCATGGTTGGTAGAATGTGACATTGTAAGGCTAACACTCTCTTGACCTGCACAAGCATGCAGGTCACAAACGATTTGCTCAACACATTGATGAACACGCACGGCGGAGAACTATGACGGCAGCCTCATTCATCACCATCGTTCCTAACTAGTCTGTGAGGCACTTCTACCTTTATCCCGTCTCCGCAAGTCACACTTTTCTCTGACTATGCTTTAAAATCAAGAAAAAATAAGTAATAGTCAGAACGTGTGCTGCTCTTTAAGGCTTTAATTTAACTGAACTTAGGAGCAACCATCCGATTTAACATTTTATCCATTGTCCATCTATCTGAAATGAATCCGTAAGTTTTCATTTTGCACGGTTGTGAAATTTATTAAATTTGTGGATTTTAATGGATTTAGGGATTTTATTTTGGGCGCCCCTACGTGCATTTCACGTGGCTGTTGCATAATTGTATTTGCAGAATCTGTATTATCTATAAGATAAACACGTAACCATCAACTGCGCCACCAATTTGGATTCCCATGAGTCGTATTATTACCTAACAATGCCAAGCTAATGTTACCAATATTGACGGCTGTTCTGAAGGACTCTTTATCTGTCTAGGCGCAGGGAATCTGCGCAGTAATAAGGCAAAGTGCATCATGCATGTCTAGGTTTTTATGTATAAAAAAAATAATAATAAAAAAGTCCATGGGATAATTTTCTGCGCAAAATGATTTGTAATAACGCGTAGAGTGATTGATGCTTTGGTTTAAAATAAGATGGTTCTGTCTTATGAAAGGTTCAGCTTGATGTATTACATGCCGCATATTCATTTTACTTTGGATTCTGTCGTATAATGGGGGCTCATTTTGAGGTGTTCCAGTTCGTAAATTTATGCCCCGTAGGATTCACAAACACGTAATGAAAAGTACAAGATGTATACTGTTTCCATTATGGACAGCATAATTATATTAGTTTACTCAAAAGAAGCATCTGGCGCACAATCCATCGATCTACTCAAACCAATTGTGCAATTTGTTAAAGTAAGTAAATTCCCTTTTTACCACGGAATGACATTTTGGCATTTTAATACCGATGTGAAAAGGATGAATCAAAATGAACTGATTCACTATGTATTTCACATAGGGTTTCTCTGAGTGTAGTTTTCTCAACCCTTTCTATTTTTATTCAGAATGATGAAGACTGCACTTTTACACAGAATACTATCAATTGATTTATCCCTGATATTCAAATGCCCCGCAACAGTCTCCTGCTATTAATGCTACAGATGTATTTTCTACACTCACCATGTCCGCCCTTATCATTGCTTTATTTTAAAATATAAATGCTGCAATAATAGTGTATGTTTTCTCATCCACTGCATTGTTACAAGTGCCAAAATACGTTCAGCAGTTTGGGAAAAAAAGCTATATCAGACTGAGTTTGAAATATAATAACGGTTCGAGAACACGTTTCGTAGCTTGGAATACCTGGACGTATACACGTGTCCTTGAACATCACCTTGTCTCGGCTTATCTATAACAACCCATATGCACTATAATAAGAACGTCGAATTGTTTTGAAAACGCATTTGAATCTGAATATGCATATTCCTACCTGCCTACCTACCTACCTACCTACCTACCTACCTACCTACCTACCTACCTACCTACCTACCTACCTACCTACCTACCTACATACATACATACATACATACATACATACATACATACATACAAACGTACGTACGTACATACATACAGACAGAAACATGCAACGGATGATGCGTAGTTCAAGAAAGGTGTGTGCTTCCTCACACAAAATGTTTGCTAAACTTGATGATGATGATGATGATGATGATGATGATGATGATGATGATGATGATGATGATGATGATGATGATGATGATGATGATGATGATGATGATGATGATGATGATGATGATGATCTTTATACTGGATAGCCTGTTCAGCCTATGGCTGTTCTTCCACAGGGTCCAGTAGGCAAGAGCTTCGCCCAATTATCCCAAACTTAGTGTAGGAGGAAACCGGAGATCCCTGAGAAAATTTACGGTGCTTAGCTCACTACCATAAAGTCTACAAAAAATAGTGAAAACGGATGGGCATACTTACTGACATGTCAATTAAATTTGTTTCTACAGGCAGACAGACACAAAGGCACACATAGACCGACAGGCAGACAGACAGACAGATAGATAGATAGATAGATAGATAGATAGATAGATAGATAGATAGATAGATAGACAGACATACAGATAGATAGATAGATAGATAGATAGATAGATAGATAGATAAACAGACAGACAGACACATAGATAGGTAGATAGATAGATAGATAGATAGATAGATAGATAGATAGATAGATAGATAGATAGATAGATAGATAGATAGATAGATAGATAGATAGATAGATAGATAGATAGATAGATAGATAGATAGATAGGTAGAAGGTCTCTGTGGCTAAACAGTGTATCTTCACAATATCTAATCATGCGCAAAGAGACCTTATTCACTCATGTAAACAAAAAAATAAATAATTTTGAATAAACAAGGGAACCCTTGACCATAGACAAGACAAATGTACGGCCTGTATACATACACACACACACATATATATATATATGTATATATATATATATATATATATATATATATATATATATTTGTCAGCAATGTTCAGTTCTGTTTATGAATGTTTAAAAATAATAAGATAAGCAGCTCGTCAGAAAAACTGTCCATTCAAATAACAAAGTATGTTAAAGCATATTTACAAAAACAGTTAACTATCTATCTATCTATCTATCTATCTATCTATCTATCTATCTATCTATTTATCTATCTATCTACCTATCTGTCTGTCTGTCTGTCTGTCTGTCCGTCCGTCAGTCTGTCTGTCTATCTATCTATCTATCTATCTATCTATCTATCTATCTATCTATGTATCTATCTATCTATCGATCTATCTATCTATTTATCTATTTATTTATTCATTCATTTACATTCTCTTTTAGAAATATTTATATATTTGATTGGTGGTAACAGATATTTCCAAGTTTTCTTTTAATTTTTAATTCAGTCGGTACAGAAATGTAATACTTATATAAAGATAGTAGAGAAGATTTATCACATTTTCTATTTGTCTGCCCAGCACTAAATGATGTGAGGTTACAGGCATATAGAAATTTGGAAGTCACCTCTCTGAATGAGAATTGTAAACAGGCATGGCAGCATTTTTTTCGCCTCTTCGCTGAAAAATAAGGTATGTTGGTTCCTATGCGAACACGATTATGAGCTTGGACAGGACATTGGTGAATTATTTGACCAAACATGTAAGACATATTTGGTTGAGGCTTGGCATTACAGGAGACAGTCACTAAATGACTTCTCGGAATGACAGATTGTATGATCGTTCTACATGTACATCTTGTAAATAGACCTCCTCCAATGTATATACTGTATATAATTTTGTAGTGAAGTTCGGTAACGCCACAAAATAACACGTGCTGGTGCTCTCTTGACTTAAACTTACAGATGGAGTCAAACCAACCGAGCCGGGGTACGCTGCGGCGTACTTGTTACATCTGGCCGGCTTTGCCCCTCCCACCCGTCACTCTGCGGAGGGTTCCCCTGGGTACAAACCCACATCTCCAAGAGTATGTAATAGTGGCGAATTGAACATCTTGTAACTGACTTGTACATTAATACCGTGGTAATACCTGATTTTTTCCTAATAATGACGCTGGAGGCTATATGTTCTGCATTGAATATGAAACATGTACAATGTACATGTCCTTATGCTTTCTAGAGTTTTGTCACAATGAGTGGTTTATCTCTAGTTTTGGTGCGGAGGACATAAATTATTACTTATAGATACTATACTTATTTTAATACACCAAGATTATTTGATTGATAATAAGGATGCCTGATTATTTGTATATATTTTGGACGCATCATGGAATTTCTCCCGTTCTGTTGGTGCCCCCGCTGTATAGGGGACGTTTTCCTAGTATATTATTATTATCATCATCATCATCATCATCATCATCATCATCATCATCATCATCATCATCATCATCATCATCATCATCATCATCATCATCATCATCATTATCATTACTATTACTTTTACAATTATTATTATTATTATCATTATTATTATTATTATTATTATTATTATTATTATTATTATTTGTGCTGAAAGTAAAGGAAATTACGCCTTTGTTAAAAGTTCTGCGATTTATAAGGAAAGCACGTTTTCGAAGAGTTAGGCAGACAACATAATTTTTTGAACGTCTTTTTTGTAGTTGCGTTTTAATCACGGAACGACCGGCTCTTAGGCCAGCAGCTTTCGGCACCAATCGCCTGGCCAAAAATGAGAAATACACAAATCCACTTGGCAACATCCCCATTCTCATGCAGGGGCTAGATACGTGACAACGCCATGATCAGTACGGCTGACTGCATATGGACCAATTGCAATGTACTGTATGCGGTATTATCCAACAATCGAAGATTAAGTCCACCAGCTTTAACGAAAGACCGGAAGATTATTTTTACTTTGATCGCGGAAACGCCGAGTCTTTAACCAGCACACTTTTGCACCTATCGCCTGGCCGAAAACGGGAAACGCACAATGTCTTTTTTGCCACATTCCCATTCTCAAAACTTTAATTCAGTGGGACACATATGTGTGGATGCCATGATCAACGCGGTATACTCGTGATCCAGACAGCTGAGTGGACCGTACGTGTGGATATCTTCATCCGGTGAAAGTAAAATTCTATGGCAAAGCCCCCTAAAACAAACTTATATTTAGGAAATTTTCTCTCGCTAGTTTGATAATTCATGTTACAATTCATGTTTAAATGGACTACCATTCGAGTTATATTGTCGACACATAAACTGACCTTCATGTGTGTGAAGTACATTTGTGTTGTAAAATTACGTCCGTAACTACAAATAACAGGTATATCCACGTGTCAAGGAAAAAAACTACCATGCGAACCGTAATATTACAATAATTAACATACTTGTTCACATGCGTGTATTTAAATGTTGAGACACAATGCAATTATTTTTTGGTATTGAAAGAACAGACTAAATTGTATTATAATTACTCACAATTATTGATATTTCATAAATATCCCAATCACTTTTTGCATTAGATCGGTTAACTAACTCCAGTCCATAAAGAATTTTTCGAAGACATGAAACGATTAAAATCATATATAGAAACTATCAAGATAGAAAATACATTCTGAGATTTGCAAGAAATGCAACATCCACAGACATTGGTGAAAGGTTCAGAAAAAATACCCACATTTATAAATGCAAACCCAACAATGACAGTGAAATCAAATACAGCAAAAGACAGAGATTCAAAAATCACCTGGTCAATATCCCTTGTCAACCCTTCACTTTCCTAATAGTATTTTTCTATTTTTTCAGTATGTTCATCAGCTTTAATTTTCCCCAATCTCCCCAAGATGCACCTGCAAAAGCAATTGGCACAAGTTCTTTGACAGCTTTAATCTTGAAAAAATTATTTCTATCGCTATAACATGCTTCACCTTGGTCCATACCAGCTGAATAGTATTAAATTCCCACTGACAGGCGGGGGTGCGGAGCACCACATGTCCATGTTGCCTGGCAATGACATCTGTTACATACACTGTAGGAAGCTTGTTTCTTCCAATCATTTGATAACATTCTAGGTTTGTAAATTTCGGATCATATTCAATAGTCCGTGGCTAAAACCATCCCTGCACGACAGCCTTTCTGTGGCTCATGTTAGGAGATACACTGTCTTCTGTTCTCTTTTATGATAAACACCATTATCCAGAAAGGTGATGCTGTATTGGGTCGTGCAGTTGTGATGTGTCCATGTACGACCAGAAATCGATTTTTGACAACACATTAATTGTATAAAGGTCTGGAACGTCCAAGTACACTTCATGTGTATGGTTTAATACAATACATAACTAGGATGCTACAATAAACTATATATATATATACTTATATATATATATATATATATATATATATATATATATATATATATTGATATATAAAGGAATAAATATATATTGTATTATTGTTTGATGCATGTATTTTCATTCCAAGAACATATGATTAAAAACATTTTGTGACTCACCATTACCTTGGGCCAAAGTGTCTTATCCCAGATAGCGAAACGTAATGAAATGGTGATGTGTTTGGCATGTATCGTGTGTCCTGGTCTATTTAGCTCAATATGCAATGTAGTTAAGCTTGAGTTCGTCAAATTGTGGATCATATGCTTCCTTATGCCACAAATATATATAGTACCATCCTCGTGTTGTAACTATTAATGTTTTTGGAAGTCTCAGGATCCCTTTGTAATTAAACATAATACTCTAATATCACGATACGGCTATAAATGCCGCGTAGGGAAGAAAATGTACATGTTCATGGAATTAAGATGTTTCAAAATTGGCTAATATGATAGATAAGATTAATATATTGATATGAATCCCACATTAAACATCTGAGAACAGTTGTCACTTTTCTTCTTCATAAAATTTAATTAACTCTTTGAAATTGTTTTCAGTGACAATGTTTGGAAGCAACCATCACCAGTAATTTTGCAGATCTTAAATGTGATTATTTTGTGAGCGACATCTGGACACAGACAGGTCAAACTCTCGGAAGTAGGATTTTAAAATCATTTCAATTGACCTTATCACTTTTTAAGAAGTTCCATTTATTTTGAAGAAAATGTATATTTGTGGTGTACATCAGTTAAGAGGGCCTTTATTGCAGGGATCCAGTTCGCATGTCAGACATTCCGGTCAATTACTGACTCGCGTTTGCAACCAACTATATTTAGCTTGATCAAATTCCAGTTCGTCCCGGTGTGCACAGACGGTCTGCTTTCTTTTCTCATTATGTCTTACATCAATGTTTTGTGGCCCTTGGTGCGAGGCCCAAGCCAATGAAGGCACCAATGTGGCCATTATCTTCGGTGCTGTTCTTTATAAGCCCAGCTGTTTTAGGCATCATGGCACACCATACATCATATGTGTGACCAGGACATGATGCCCTGCTTCTGTTTGAATCCTGCTATATCAGATCTTATCCTCAAGGACAAAAACGTTACTTCACTGTATCCAGAGATATTCCACATCGAATGGCCTTACGTGTGTTCCTATAGACCAATATGAGGAACGCTGCCATTGATTTCTGATATATTGAACCGTTTGTCGTTATTCTTCCAGGACAACTGAACGAGGCACAAAGTGTAACCTTACGCGCACATTGGCGTGGTAATTACGCCGAAGATAAATGGTAATTTGAATTGATATTCTCACGGACAAGGAAATTGAGGTCAAATTAGTAGTTTGCTTCAGCTAAATTACATGGCATTTTGCCCGACTGTTTGTAAATCTATCTTTCTTGCTTTATCGGAAGTAAATTGGATAGTATATTTATACCATAATAAAACAAAAGGTACAAGTAATCAGTTTCAATAATTTTAAAACATTAACTCTCAGAAATTATACATTACTGTCCTTCCTTTCTTGCTAACGAAAATGCCTAAGCATGAACCATTTAACAACACAGGAAAGTCAACGAGAAACACGTCTTAATAGGTAATATGACTGACGACAACGTGACTTGAAAATGACCGATCCTCTTCAGTGAAATCATCACAGCAGCCGACGCCATATTTCAGGAAATTGAAGGTCCGCTGGCTGAATCAAGTAAGCCTTGGCCATTCAAATTAGCGTCGTATCATCTCGAGGTACACGTCTTGTAGTAAAGTAAGGCACACAAACACTTTTTTTCCTCTAGAAATGTCAGTTACATTGTTGATGCACAGTGCAAGCATGTCAAGTTAATTTGTGATTGTGATGCAGGCAAACTGCGTATTATATTATATAAAAAAAATAACACTGAAGGCAATCTCGATTTTTCATACTTTAGAAACTGATCAAAAGACAGGCTAGCTGTATGATAAAAATTATCTTTTTACATGTTAAGATCAGCGGGATAGCAAATTTCACCCTTCTTGCCAAAATAAAAAGGACTGATCTGCCACAGATTTGTCTTGTTGTTTCAGGGTAACTTTTTCCGGTTATATTAATTTATTCGATAGCTCATCCACGGGGCACGCCAGTGGCTTCTGATTTAGTTTAGTGCATTCTACATTTAGGTTGACGGTGCACCATTACCAATATTGAAATGGCCCGCATAAGCCCTCACAGAAAATCACCATGGGTTTCATGTCAGGTCCAAGACAAATGTGAAAAATCGCTTCAAACAGGCTCGCGGTGATATTGTATGGAACTTCCATTATTTGCTCATTGAAATGCTTGTCAACTGAACAATAGCAGCTTGCCTTTGGCTGCAGATGTAGAGCTACTTGACTTGGTACTTACCTTAGTTCCAATACAGCAGTTGTTGGAAGTAATCGGCCATTGTCTCTGTTGGCCAAAGGGTTTTAATTCATGTCACTACACTTTGTTCCTGTGATTAGAATCCTTTAATCTCCATGTCCTGCACTGACTTATGTTTTGAAGTGTTAGGTGTTCCAAATTCAGTCCCATGCACCAAATGTATTCCCTTTCACAGAATCACCACATGTGCAGTCCTAGTCGATTAGCTGCGAAAGAATGTTCGAACAATAGAAGGGTCTAGTTTGGCAACTCCCTCTATATTGAATTGTGAGTCACATATGCCGTCCTTGCATAATTTATCATTGCATCCATGCAAAACTCATAAAGATGTGACAAAAGTGAGTGAGGATGTGCCGTTAACGAATACACATTGTGGCAACCACCCTGGCTACAAGTTCTATTGCCTGCGAATATTTTTGTCACATTTTTTACCATGGTCGTCGACTCAAGTGATTTCAATTGATGAAAATTCGTTTCTGTATATATGTCACACGGATTGATTTAATGCTAATAAAACCTGAAGCCATCAACAGTACAAATAGATTTTATGAAAATTGCCCGCAACGCCTGAGATGGGGTCATGGCACGTGGACCTAAATTTGACACAAACAGACAGATATTTCATTTTCATCACTGACGTGACACGTGCCTGCCTTTACATCACCATGCTGGCAGAGTCTTGTTACCAGCTTTTATTCTCTGGTAACTGCGTGTGTACGTTTTATAACTGTATTTAATGAACTTTTTGTGTCCCGTGATTACAACTGTTATCAAATGTATTATACTGGCACAATTTATAGATAGCTGTATGTACCAAGTGAAAATTGTGTGAAAAAATATAATTTGAGGGAAAATCTTTATGACAACAGCAAATCCATGGGGAACATATGATTCACAAAAACAAGCTGTTACATTGGGAACATTGGGATGATCAAAAACAAGGATACTGTCAAAATTTATTGGTCGTGTATGGAAAATCTGTGTGGCACTTTTTTTTTTACCTAAATAAAATAATAGGACAAAATCGCACTCTTTTCCGAATAGCATCATATTCCAAGAAATGAATCATTTGATTAAAGAAACAACTTTCTTCTACTCTCATTTGACAAAACAAAGGTACAAAACAACGCTTTCCTTTACTCTCATTCGACTGATTATTGGTGCAAAATAGTCAAAGGTGAATAGGGGTTTGCCTTACTTCGTTTTTGCAGGTAAAACCAGGGAGTGTTTATTATATGGTATAATAAATATGTCACAAGCAATGGTCTTATTACACATAATAGCATCCTGAGTAGTACCTGACTCCAGAGTTTCCTTGCCATTTTTAACCCCGCACAACCCAAAAGAATAATGGAAAGCGTTCGAAACACTCCAACCCTCATTATCTCCGGTTCTACCTATTCATTTCACTTGGGTAAAGACTAATTGTACTTTTCATTGCTAGGTAACCGAATTATTGCAACATGAATATATGAACTGGTCGAACTGGAAGGTACTGGCTTTGATATGTGGACATAGTGTGGCTGAACCTCCAAACCAAGAAACTACAACGCTTTTATTGGGCTGGTGGGCGGGAAAAACAAAACAAGAAAGAGTTCCTGAAATACATACGTGCATACGCACATGTATTTTATAAAAAATTCCCAAGACTTAAGATACAAGACAACAATTCTACAATATACAAACTATTTGATGCTTAAACTTTTGTGGAATAAACCGATTTCCATATTTTGTTATGCTGATGCAACTCTTCAAGTGAGACTGTTCCGTTTTTGCCCTGAATGGGTTTTTTTCAGTGCTCATGTAATCATTGGTTCATACGGGTTCCAGATCACAATCAGTTTTACAGTGCAATTTTTACGTTTGCATACACGTAAAAATTACCTAACCGGCCCCCAGACCTGTCTATGACATTCCATTGCAGAGAAAATGATTGCATGATTTTTTTTTTTTGCTGAAAGGATCAACTCATACAAAGGGGGAGGAGGAGGGATACAAACACGTGACTTTCATATGCGCTTAAAAATGCACCAAGCGTTCTACAATTTAAGTGACACAATGGCTAAATAGCAGGAGAAGTTTGCTTTTCAGGGATAACATGAATTAGCTATTTTTAATCTGGCTGTTGTAATTGTGACCTTCCAGCCAAAACATCTTGACCCTATCAGACTTTGTTCTCTTACGTAAAAGAGTAATTTTCATCAATGAATGCTGGCAAGAGTTCATGTTCTGACAGTTGCTGTAGATACTCATGTTTTCTGCAGCTTTAAGTGTGCCATACTTTCGCAGTCGTCAAATAGTTTTAACAACTCTTGAGCTAATATGAAATATTGAAAATATATGAACAGTAACAACTTCTCCATCACTCACCAACGCTTAATATATGGAACCATGATGTGGAAATAATCGAGATGATGATGATGATGATGATGATGATGATGATGATGATGATGATGATGATGATGATGATGATGATGATGATGATGATGATGATGATGATGATGATGATGATGATGATGATGATGATGATGATCTTTATACTGGATAGCCTGTTCAGCCTATGGCTGTTCTTCCACAGGGTCCAGTAGGCAAGAGCTTCGCCCAATTATCCCAAACTTAGTGTAGGAGGAAACCGGAGATCCCTGAGAAAATTTACGGTGCTTAGCTCACTACCATACTGCTCTTTCAGTATTAGTAGATAAATTCACAAACTATATACTAGTCCAATAGTTTGAAGCCTCTCGTTTTGAATCTACCAACCTCATTTGTAATGCACAGACTTGATTTGATGGCATGGGTTTCTGACACTTCACCACAAAACATGGTGATACACATTTCCTATGGTAGTCTTATTATGCAGAGCATCCTACCCCCCCCCCCAAAAAAAATGAAACTCATGAAACTTGTTATTTTTGCATTAAGTACACTACCTGTTGGTAAAATCCACCTAAGTACCCCAACCTTCCTGTAAGGAGCTTGTAGTTCAAAGTAAAAAAAAAAACAAAAACAAAAAAAAAAAAAACAAACAAACAAACAAACAAACAAACAAAAACTCACAGAAAAGCACTTCACATGTGAATGACATCTCAGTCAATTGGTTTTCAAGAGCATGTTCTTCCTTAAAGATCCTGTAATTGTAACATTTGGGTGTTCCAAATACCCTGTCGTGTCTAATTTGATCCGTAGACCATGTAACCAGTTTGTCCTAATATTATAATATTCATCCCCAAATGTTACAGAAATCTGTGTTTTATTCACTATATAATGTACAAAAATATGCACAAGGGAGCACATTATGTTATTCTCATAAAAATCGAATATGTTTTGCAACCGACACGAATATTCAGTTCTTACCAGTCAAACTTTGTCAAAAGCAGCTGTAGACATACTTAATCACCATACATAATACAAGCAGGAATTGATTCTTTGAACCCACTGATCAGTATGCGCCTGTCAAGTGAACTAAAGGTGGCACAAAAACGCCATCCGCTGCAATGGATTTCATTGGTCGCTACTCACCCCCCCCCCCCCCTGTATAAGGATGCCTGTAATAAATTACTAGATAACCTAATTATCACAAATATGTTCATTGTTTATTCAAGCCATACATAATTTTGTGGATTTCCTAAACAAATTTGAGACTGGGTTCAAGTTGTTTTCTGCACAATGTAAACATGAGACTATTCTCTGCTCGGTGCAATCATTACGTGGCGATGGTGTTTTCGGACATACATCTTCATTGTGCTTATGGTATATATAGCACAGAATCTTTGGTTGTTATTAGAGACATTCTCTTTATGTTTGCATTGTCTTAAAAGTAAGTATACGTATTATTGTTCGATGTGACCATATTTTAACATGATCATGGTAAGATTTTTTTTGAGGGTGCAGTCCAATATATCAAGACATTCATCAAAAGCCACCCGCAAGGTGTCGCATTCTGTTGGTCTTTTCAATGGATATTAAACTCGTATAGAAATTCATGCTTTTGCCCATTAAACACTGCCCATGGTTATAATCTTTCCATAAACGTGGCAAAACTGCACATCTCAGATGAAACCATCTGAAAGCTAAGGGTAGTTCTAGGAAGTATTTTTAGTCTACTACGTCACTCTTAGACTTCAAAGATAGGGTCCACACGTATAAAGCTCTATGCTGCGAGAAACTATAAGAATACCAGGGATGAATTAGATTATTTAGCTCACGCACATTCAATTTGAGACAACTAATATGTTGACATTTGACTTTTGAGAGTGTGTTGAGTCATAAAAATTTAGACTGGGTGTAACTTTTGGGATCAGGTTAGTCTTCCGATTAAGCGAACGAAATGGATAAGATTGTATTTTACGACCACACAATGTGAACGTGAATATTTTTGCCGAAATAAAACTATTCTTGTTGTCTCATTTATTTATCAATCCCGCAAATTTGCATTCTGCACTTATTGAAATATATTTGTGTCCCAGAACTAAGACTAGCAAATTAAATGTGTAGTGGAAGGTGAAACGGCTGTTTCTGACAGTTTAATTAAAAAATAAGACCTGTAAATAGTACAATGGAATGTGTAAGTTCTTAACCAAGTGTTTTTGAATGAAAATTCTGCATTATAGTGCAAACTATTAAATGTAAGATGCCAGATGGAAGACGATCCGTTTTTCGTCTGTTTTATAAACTTGACAACACGAGTTCATAAAGAGATCTTACTATAAACGCCGAAACGTACTAATACATTCAAATAATATTAACGTGTTAAGCCACTAGGTGTGTGTAGTTATAGGAAAACAGTATGGTTGATGTATCACTGAATTCAAGTTTTTTTTCCATAATTCACATTCGCTTCCAGGGGTAGTATTATTTTGTCATCTTAGTGTCCTTTGCCTGTATGTCTCTTTACAGTGTGACATCGAATTCAAGTTAAACAATAGAATTAACGAATTCAAACTTGTTGATTGAATATATGCCTCTTATCACAAGTGATCTGGCATCATTCACTCACTTTGCTGAATGCCTTCGACCGTTACAATGAGAAAAAAATAATAAACAATTAAAATAAACGAAAATGAAAATGAAATGAAATGAAATGAAATAAAGATACATAAACAAGCTATGATATTCACATACATCATGACACACAACTCCTTGCTCAAAATATACACAGGTAGCACGTACGGGGAGTTCAGACTATTATATTTGTTTTCTGAAATCAACAGACCCACATATTTAATTTTGCAAACCTTCATGTACTTGTCGTACGAACTAAAAGCGAGGGCGATATATGCTAGGTCTGGGCACAATATAGTTAGCCTTAGTCCCTGAATTTTAAAACAGAAGGGAATGTCACTTGTGTCTGTGCGCTTTTTTTCCCAGATGGATTATAGCTGCGACGTGAGCAAGGCATGTTTCCGAGTAGCTGCTTGTCAGATGAATAGTGAGTATGTGTTGGTGAATCGCAAAGGATGCAGGCAGTTGATGATAAATTACTCAGAGAAGCTTTTTTGACCCGTCTGCAGGATAGAATATGAATATGTGTTGGCTGTTGTTTGATTAAATTACTTTGCATGAGTGGCTCCATGTGGAGTATGGAGATTGTCATGTTCCAAAGTTTTACATATCATTACACTATTGTTGACTTTCAGCATGAAATCAAGTTTCATTTGTCATCTTCGAATGAAAATTGTAGCAGAGCATAAGGACGAAGGTAATGTGAAACAGTTTAAACACTGGGGCTAATGCCTCAATTTTATCAAAATAATTAAGATTTTGTGAATTCGTTTACACTTGAATCTCTTTAGTTGATGTAACAATAATTATTGATTAGTAAAACGAAATGCTGGTGCTGCTGTGTGTCTGGGTAATTAATTTCTTATGATGTCAAGCAAAACTACATCAATTTAGTTCTACTAAGAATAAAACTTGTCCTTTATATATTATGAAAAAGGGAGTCCTTAGAGAAGACTTGTTTTTGCAGTAACCTTATAATTGACGAGTGGAGTGAAGTATATATTGAGCAATGTGAATGGTGGGGGATCAGTGCCATAAACATAGTGGTTTTCACGCGTGCTATTTATTGAGAGGGCTTTGAGGGTGGGTAAGGGGTTTCCCGTACTGGCGTACTGGGACTTTTTATTTACCGTACTGGCATACTGGAAGCCCTCTTATTTTCCGTACTTCGTACTATCCAAAATTTTGAAAGATTCTTATTTTCCGTACTGCGTACTTTAGAAAAATAATTACCTGTACCAGCGTACTGACCCCCCCCCCCCTTTACCCCCCTTGGCTTTGTGCCACAAGCGTGACAATATTTTCCACGTCTACTGAATTCGATGAAGTGTACTCGAAAATGGAGACGTATGCTCTAAAAATTGACACGTGTATTCTTTTTATAACATGTAATAAAATTACAGACGTGTGCTCTAAGTTATATTACATGTAATTAAAAAAAGTGAAGTGTAAGGTACATTACGTGCAATCAAAAACACCGGCGTATAGTCCAAGTTATATTAAAAAGATGTCTTTGAGTCTGTCAAAAATTGAGATTTTTTTTAAGCTTTTGGTCTAAAATGAGAACTACTCTATGGTTTCCGTCTTTTGGTTTCACGCCAGCCCAACCACAAAGAGTTTGGGCGAAAGGGGCGATTTCCATAATCGGATTAACGCCATGGCAATGGTGTTCCAACATGCTTTATATTTGCAGCTGAGCAGTTTGATTGACAGCCATCATTAGCATGGGTTCAAAACATTGTTACAGAGTGGCCCCTGTGGAGAGACATATCTCTTTAATCACAATTTTTGCTAATATGAAAATGGCTGGCACCGTAAAAAGCGAGCGAACTTAAATACTTATGGTATATATAATATGTAACAGGCCAGCCAGTGGGAGCTCCCGAAGGCAGAAACAAAAACCAAGCGAAACGCCAACAACAAACTACATCGTGAACGTTTTATATGTGGGCATGCACATTTACTGCAAGGAATTGGCTTATTCGATTGAAAACTAGAAGCACATGTAATCCTATGGGACACGACAACGGTCGCACCACCCGCGACAAAAACAGAAACAAAACCAAAAAAATCCAGTTCAATCGAATACTTCCGAGATATTGCAAATTGGGCATGCGCATTTACAGCAGACGAGATATTTGGCTGCCATCATCATGATCAAGCAGCCATCAATTATGGTGACGACGAAATCGAAATGTGAAATATTGTTTTGAGAAGCCAGTTTTGTCATACCAGACTTGCCTCTTTTTATTTCAACATGAAATAAAACAAAACTACTTTAATATAGTATGTGCAAGTCAATTTTTTTCATATCTCAAAATGGATGGCTTTAAATATGTACTTTTGATAACTTGAGATGAATGATTGCTACAACTACTTCAGTTTTTTTCAGCGATTCACTGTGGTATGTATGCAGATAACTAAATTTTCTATAACAAGTAAAACAACAATTTATAATGAGTACAAGACAATTTCAATACTGAAAAATGAATGGATTTAAACGTGTATTCTAAATAAGTTGTGGAATTCAGCAGAATATTTTTACCACCACTAGGTCTTTTCGAGTTAACCCTCGAGTGTGTGTAAAATTTGGAAAAATGCCAAAAGTTTTTCAGTACTAAATCAAACAACAATGTTTATTATATACTATATGCAACACAATTTTATATGCCCCCAAAGAAATGGTTTTATACACACATTCTAAATAACAGTACCACAATAAGTTTAACCAGCACTTGCCTTTTTCAGAGTTTTACTGTCTCTGTGACATCAATACACCATATAACACGAATGGGAGTTGAAAAACTGAATTTCCATTATACAATAGAGTGAAAGTAGTTAAAGATGATCAGATGTTGTTTGTTTTCACTGGAAATAGCAATAATGTCCTCAGTTTGATTTGTTTAAATGGTACTTTTGCCCGATGTTAGTAATTCTGATATTTTTTCCTATCTCTTTCACTTGGCTGATGAAAGAAAAACCAAAAAATACTCGGTTCATTCATGAAGACGTTTAAGAGCTATCCAAATTAGATGCTACCCGCAAATGTTAGGTGTTGTTATTCAAACGAATGAAATAGATTTAAGATGAAAGGGGGAAAAAACAAGAACACCTTCATAGTTGGAGTAAGTGAAGTACAACTGATGCTCACCGATATGGCAAGCATCACTGTCCAGAGTGGAATGACAATATTTCGTCTGCTCATGACTACGGATATTTATAATGCTACGACCTGAATATGTAATGTATAATGTATATGTAATTAATAATGTAATTTCTATTTGTTTGGTTCCCCTCTCCCCCTCCCCCCGTCAGCCCCCACTTCGTATACATGTGCGGTATTGTTATAGGCCTATACCCGTCCATCTAAGTAACAAATCACGTTGTCATTTAATGGGGGGGGGATGAATATCTTTTTCATTATTCGTTATTGGACCTGTTTACTTAACCGTGATTTGTGATCAGGGTAGTTCCTTGTTATGCGTTATTTATCAAAATAAATACACGTGAAATGTAATTGTACTTTTACAATTTGCCGATAGCTGTGATTGTGATAACAATTTTGTCGATAAATGTGATTAAGATTTTGATGATTGACATTATTGTGATTGTGATGTGGGCTTATGGGTTTACTGTGATCTATGAAAAGGGCCTTAGAATTAACTGTGACACGTGATCCAGAAGGGGTCATCCTGCCCCCCTTTAATGATAATGTGTCCCTTTAGAAAGAGATTCGGAAAGAAAACCAAAAGAGAATGCCCTTGCCCTGAATATGTAGGCCTAAAACATACGGATTGAACTTGTTGGTCGTCAAGTCGACCCATTTAGGAATCAATGACAAGATTAGTCCATGCCCGACGAAGGCGTGCATAGCCGTTGCCAAGCCTTCAATGGCGCAGGGCCATGTTTGTTTACAAATGCCTGGAATGGTTGGTACCGTGGGAAAGACCAAAGTCTGTTCTGTTTTGGTATACTCAGACACTTTCCTCCGATTGGCTAAATTTGATGTGTGTTGATATTTCTGCCACATAAATCAGTCAAATTTAACGATAATATCCATATTTGGAAGCACATTCGAGGAAATCATCGACCCAAATGTGGTTAGTTCGGGCTGCTGACCATAACCGAAAAGTACGCACATGTATATTTGCGACAACTGCCGAGCAATGCATTCAAACAAACAGGTATGCTGTTCTCCGATGAACTTTCCAAAACGGGCGAAATAAATGTGACGCAACAAGTTTATTTTTGCCGTCAATTATAAAATTTTGACAAAAAACATCTCATATCTACTGTACTAAAGGGGAAAGATGCATAGTGAACAAAACATGTGGACACGAGCCCCGGGAAGAGTCAAATTCATTGCATGTGCTGGATATCACTGTAAACAGCGGTGATCGATGGTCTTCTTCGCACGATCAGATATTTCACCGAACAAACACTCCACCCTGCTTTTTACTCACAACGTTGATGTGGCGATATGAAGGAAATGAAGCAAAATTCCTACTTCAGCATATGGCTTTCATGATTTTCCTAAAAATAACTTGATAAAGAAAGGAAAAACGATTTCCGTGCATGCATTGAAAAAGGCCGGATTCGGCTCAAGCCCCAAGTGCAAGTGTTGGTTTAGCACGCCACCTTGCAGGAAACAATGGAACTGTGGAAGATACACCATAAGTCGCTCGTATATGGTGGCACAAAAGTGCCAACTAAAATATTTTTCTCTCTCCATAAAAATGCGAAGGCGAAAACAATAAAAATAAGAAAACAGGACAGCGAAAACAAGAAAACACGAAGGCGAAAATGCGAAAACAAGAAAACACGAAGGCGAAAATGCGAAAACACAACCGCGACAACACGACAGAAAATATGTCGTGTTTTCGCACTCGCATTTTCGTGTTTTCGTGTTAGCGTTTTCTCGTTTTCTTGTTTTCGCATTTTCTGCCTTGGGCTAAAACAAGAAAACAAGAAGGCGAAAACACTAAAATATAAAACACGAAGGCGAAAATGCGAAAACACAACCGCGAAAACACGACAGAAACTATGTCGTGTTTTCGCACTCGCATTGTCGTGTTTTCGCATTAGCGTTTTCTTGTTTTCTTATTTTCGCAATATCGTGCTTTGGCTTGTTTCACTTCCGTTTAACAACTTCCCATATGTTAGCTAACGGAATTAATCTACTGAATGATCATGACGAGGTGACGACTGAGACAAGTGTCCTGTTAATGATAAACAAACATCAATCCCAGCATATGCTAGAATTTTAAAAAGTGAAAACACACACACACACACACACACACACACACACATACACACACAGAGAACGCCTTATATATGTTGAAAATCGATTAGTTTCAACGTTGCATCAATGATAATATTGTGCATTGTCACATATGAATAAGTAAGTCTATCCGTTTCCTAGATTAGACACAGAGGTTAATAGTACACCATGACCGAGGTGATGATTTTACAGTTTGGACGCATGGGTAATTAAAGTGTGTGTGTCAACACACACTTTTCTGTTTTTCCTCGAATTCTTTCTTTCTTTCTTTCTTTCTTTCTTTGTTTCTTTCTTTCTTCTTTACTAGCAAATTTGTCCGACACTTTTCTCGGACACTATTATATGTAGAAACTCCAAACTTGGCATGATCGTACCTCCATACAGGGAGTTTGACCGTTTTACACAGAGGAATGAAGATGTTTAAAATTATGCAGATTAGGGGCATTTGAAATTTTAAATCTTGAATATCTTCAAAAGTATAATAGATAGAGATGTCATTCCAAGTTCTACTATGGGGTTATTGACCATTGCGCATCTAATGAATCTAAAGCAAAAGTTGCAGCCATTTAAATTATGCTTTTTAGCAGCATTTGAAATTTTAAAACTTGAATATTTTCAAAACTATTATAGAGAGATGTCATTTCAACTTCTACTAGGGGGTTGTTGACCTTTGCGCATGTAATGAATCGAAAACAAAAGTTGTAGCAATTTAAATTATGCTAATTAGCAGTAATCGAAAATTTTCAATCTTGAATATCTTCAACACTATAATAGATAGAGATGCCATTCCAACTTCTAATCCTGTGTTATGGAATAGTTGTACATAGCCATACCAATATGCTTTGAAGACACACACACTGATTTGCTGTGCAGCAAATCATCTTTCCTAGTTGCGAACTGTGTTTGCTTACATAATTGATCTGACAGTGCGACACGCACTTCAATCGCCATTCAACAATAACGCAAAGTAAGTCTGTTTTACAGACAAGAAAGTTTCCAATTCCCTCAAAACGGAATTGGAAAAGGGATGGGGCAATTAAGGCAGAGTTCGGTCTTCGTGGCTTTGGCTTGGGTGCTGGTATATAAGGTTGTCAGGAGTGTTATTTATATGCCAAGCCTATTTCACTGGTTCTTCTGCAAATTTTGGTCTTTCTCGTGATAAAGGGGACCATACATACTGTCATGCTTTCCCCGGGTTTTGCCATTTATATAATTGGGCCTAATGTATAATTTTATTCTGTAGAGATATGTAACCAGTGTTACTTTACAAATGAAGATCTGCAATAAACTGATCGCGACACAAAACCGAAACTTCGTGACTGTGATGCAGCGATAACGCGACAGATCGCTCACACACACACACACACACACACACACACACACACACGCACGCACACACACACACACACACACACACTATACATGACCGATCGACCAAGCAAAAATCAGTGCGCAGAGCCACTTTGCAGACAGACTACGAAAAAGAAAAGACATGAGTCACAGCTCTATGGTAGAAATTTATATTTACCTGTTGAAACAAACGTGATATCGTAATTTTTTATGATGTATTGTACTTTTTCTGACACGATTCTGGGCAGCACACATGGTGTAAGCTGTAGTTTGGCATTTGAATGTGGGTGGGTTTCCGTGTAGATCTCCATGTGCATTCTTTGGAGTGACATATCTTTTAATATATTGGTCTCCTGCTAGGGTTTCAACCCCCAAAAAGTTCCGATAAAGCAAAATCAGATAAAAGATTCTCAGTTGGTAAGTTAAATGCTTCATCAGTAGAATTTAAAAAGCGATGTCCGATATGGAAGCAAGTTTGATCATGCACAGCCACCTCAATTATGCTTAATTCCGTTCTTTAAATTCCTTAAACATATATAAATCGTAAATGCTTTACAAACTTCCTTGATATGATACCAATAATTGATTTAATATTTTGCCCGATGATAGATGCATATAAGAGCATGCACTTTAATCACATGCAGAAATGTTTTGTTTTTTTGTTTTGTTTTGTTTTTTTTATGTTTGTTTGTTTGTTTGTTTGTTTTTTGTTTTGTTTTTTCGTATGACATGACATGTGGGGGGGGGGGGGGTATTATAACTTT
The DNA here is from genome assembly GCA_964020975.1 of Hermodice carunculata. Classification (NCBI taxonomy): domain Eukaryota; kingdom Metazoa; phylum Annelida; class Polychaeta; order Eunicida; family Amphinomidae; genus Hermodice; species Hermodice carunculata. Next base: position 1,117,854 of record CAXHWN010001740.1, read on the forward strand.
TATGTCAAAACACTGTATTAAAGTCCCATTTTTTCACCGAACGATTATTTTTCCACACGAACACTACTTGTCCTCTTGGTCCTTGGCGCTGATAATTTTGTCACCAGGATTTCCATGAATCAGCATCAATTTCCTCAGACATGACTGGCTTTAAGTTTATTTGTTTGTTTACTTATATGCTTGTTGGCTTGTGTACAGAGTTTAGTTCAAGGATCAAAGTCTAATATTTACCGTAAATATTACCATTAATGCAACATGTATTAAAATGTGCTTTCGAATACCAGTTTTTCCTGTTCGCTCGATCTTGGTATCATGACCGTCCGCTAAGCAGTTCTGTTTAGTACTAGCAAGATATAGTAATAATGATAATAGTTATATTATTTACAGAGGAAGGTGAGCAATATGGACAATAGTAATTCTATATGTATATAGGTTAGACAGAGATAGGTTAGCTTATGGAGAGTAAAGAGTTAGGACTGCGGAATAGGGTATTGACTACTAGATAGTGGTTCTGGGCAAAAAGACACAAATACAATAATGATAATGATAAAAATAACAACCACCACTACAACAACAACGAGATATAATAATAACAAGAACAATGAATTTGGAAAACTACCCCGTTACAACAGGGGCACCAATCAAGCGGGGTTATTTCATGGTGCGTCCGCACATTTCCTTTGAATTCATTTGTAAAATACAAGTATAAACCAAAAAAGTTAAAGTATTCAGTAGATTAATTCCGTTAGCTAACATATGGGAGGGTGTTTAACGGAAGTGAAACAAGCCAAAGCAAGATATTGCGAAAATAAAGAAAACAAGAAAACGCTAATGCGAAAACACGACAATGCGAGTGCGAAAACACGACATAATTTCTGTCGTGTTTTCGCATTTTCGCCTTCGTGTTTTATATTTTAGTGTTTTCGCCTTCTTGTTTTCTTGTTTTAGCCCAAGGCAGAAAATGCGAAAACAAGAAAACGAGAAAACGCTAACACGAAAACACGAAAATGCGAGTGCGAAAACACGACATATTTTCTGTCGTGTTGTCGCGGTTGTGTTTTCGCATTTTCGCCTTCGTGTTTTCTTGTTTTCGCATTTTCGCCTTCGTGTTTTCTTGTTTTCGCTGTTCTATTTTCTTATTTTCTTGTTTTCGCCTTCGCATTTTTATGGAGAGAGAAAAATATTTTAGTTGCCACTTTTGTGCCACCATATTTCGCTGTTCTGTTTTCTGATTTTCTTGTTTTCGCCTTCGCATTTTTATGGAGAGAGAAAAATATTTTAGTTGGCACTTTTGTGCCACCATACTCGTAACTCGACAGCACATGCACACGCATGGCGTCTATGCAATTGCTCAAACAAGATTGTCATTATTGGTGTTATCCAAGAAATAATGACGAACAGTGGATAGAAATCTTTTGACGGTTTTTCTGTTATAGCGAGCGCCAGAGAGCTCCTACCATAAACGCATGTGAATATAGGATATAACAGAACAGTAAATTATTCAATCAAAAGTATACTCAGTATCCAGCCAACGAAGTCGATTTTGTCCGACACCCCACTGCGCATGCGCACATGGGTGCAGCCATTGTCTTTTTGTGTATCCCGGGAAATTTTCGCAGTTTATTTACACCAAAGTCTCAAACTTATCGGCCTTTATGGAAATTATGTCAATAATTCAAAACTGTTCAGAAAACGTTGTCGATGAAGTGTACTAAATGATAACGATTCCCAAACTTGCATCGTTAACACCTGGATGGAACGTGCACCTGGCAAACACACTCCTGGGGCTGGAAATGGGTTTCCCTGGAATAGAAAAACTTGACAGGTGTGAGGGTAACCTAAAATAAACATCCCAACGTATGTAGTATTTGTTGTGCATGTTGCGTGGTCTCTCACCTTACTAATATCCACACACCGTGCAGTCACAAAGTCGCTTCTCGGGACCTTCCAGATTGCAACTTCCAGTCACATTTATCCCCCAGGGGTCCCAAAAAGCTATATTGCCAAAGCCTGCTAAGATTTAGTGTTGTGGCGCGAAAACCCAACAGTCACTCACTTTCCGTACGCACTACCTCTCTGCCACAGGATACGGCACTAGTGCAATGCCGATATAAAGATCTTGGGAACAATACTTAAATTTGTGGAACAGTGTCTAACAAACAGAAAGGCTATGCGGCAGATAATTTCGTTCAGCTGTCCAAGGTACTACGGCATAGCCCTCTAGACTGGTTTAGGAAATGGCCGCTACAGGGACCTAACGAGGTGCTACTGCCTGATCTACCCGACGTTATTATCGTTACTTTGTAATGCTGATGCTTGCATCTTAAGCTAGGTTTCCATGTGCGCGTAATGTGCATTGTGTACAACGTATTGCGTAGTTGGAGGTGCGTATTGCGTACTGCGGATACCATTGTGCTTTATTGCTTCTTTTGCCCAATCGGGCTCATAGCATACAATTAAAATACATACAGTAAAATTGCTCACCATACATATAATAAGAGCAAATATATACAGTTTACATTTCAGAAGTACAGACAAACTAAAATTAGCAAGAAGTTATATACATGAAATATAGGTACTGAAAAAAAAATTATAAAAAAAAAAAAAAAAAAAAAAAAACACAGAAAACCATGTACATGAATAATTGTACAGACTATATATACTCGGCCGTTGGGTTCAGGAGACTTGCTCATTTAGGAGACGCATTCTCCTGAACTTGCATTCTCCTAAACTCGACGGAACGGTATATGTAAGATGTTACAGCTCCAACAATGAGAGTATCAGGTTTCATAATAACGTCTAATTTTTGGTCGTCAGAGAAGTCATGAAAATTACGGTGGTATTTACGTATTGTATCATATAAAGGAATGCGAAATTTATCATACAAAGGACAAGAGATTAAAAGATGTTTTTTCGTTTTCTATAACGTTTTTATCGCAAAATTGGCAAACTCTTTCTTGTCTCTCTTCGCCTACATATCTCCCGGTATCAATTCGCAAACTATGATTACTCAGCCTTAAACGCGTGAGACTACGTCTGTATTTAAAATTTTTTATTTCGTCCAAATAATTTTCAAATTTATATGTGTCTTTGTATGATCTATAGAAATCCAATTTAGTAGTTTTTCCGTCGATATCATTCCAAAGTTTAGAGAAAAATAGTTGCTCACTTTGACATGTGAGAGAGTATGCCATTTTTGTGAAAAATTCGCTGCTATCTACATAATCCGTAATTCCCTGTTTGAGCCAAACATAATTAAATCCATTTTTATGGAGAATCATCCTTGGAGCAGTAACCCAAGTGGTAAAACCTAATCTGTCTAACTCAAACGCTACATTATAGGACTTCCTTAAAATATCATTTTCCGGGAGAGAAATCAGTCTAAACCAGTATTTAATAATTTTCATTTTAATATCAATATCCAAGTGATATTTACCTAGCTCAGCCAAAGAAGCATCATTTGAGGTTGTACGTCCAACGCCTAAAATAAATTTACAATAATCAATTTGAACAGAATCAACTGCATGAATTTGTACAAGATTTTGAGTATGTGGGTCTTTTAAGGCCTTAGTACGATGGCGGTAATTTGCAGGTGACCAGATTTCACTCCCGTATAGTAAGATAGGTTTGACGTATATGTCGAATAAATGTAATTGAGTACTCGGTAACAAATTAACGTCTTTGTCACCCGTACATTTTTTATTCAACATATGACAAACTTTCCTTGCTTTATCTGCTAAAGACTGTGATGCTAAAGTAAAAGTACCATTGCATGTGAAGATAATACCGAGGTAGCAGTACGAATTTACCACGTCCAACTTTTTACCATCATACTTAAAGGTGTAATTACCATTTTCCATGTATCCGCAAACCAGGCGTATACTGTACGTATGAATGTTTACTTTGATAGGATTTGGCGCCATTTTGTGTATGTTACGTGCGTCTACCTTGTGTAATGCGAACAAAATCGCTACACAGAGCGATTGAAACGCATAGGCAACACGCAGTAGCCTACGCACTACGCATACATGGAAATGGGGAAGTTAATCTAAAGTCAATCAATTATCACGCACTACGCAATACGCGCACATGGAAACCCAGCTGAAAGCTAGGTTTCCATGTGCGTATTGCGCATTGCGTACAACGCATTGCGTTGTTGGGGGTGCGTATTGCGTACTGCGGATACCATTTTCCATGTATCCGCAAACCAGGCGTATACTGTACGCATGTATGTTTACTTTGGTAGGATTTGGCGCCATCTTGTGTATGTTACGCGCGTCAACCCTGCGTGATGCGTACAAAATCGCTACACAGCGATTGAAACGCATAGGCAACACGCACTACGCACTACGCATACATGGAAATGGGGTAGTCAATTTCAAGTTAATCAATTATTACGCACTACGCAGTACGCAATACACAGTACGCATTACGCGCACATGGAAACCCAGCTTTTGGCTTTATCTGCGTAGCTCACATCCGGTTTAAATGGAGATTTTTTTTTTTTTTTTTTTTTTTCAGAAGACCGGAAACTCGCGATTTTCAAGTTGGACGGTATAGTACTGAGTATTATTGTTTTACTATAGAAATATATATATTTTCAATACATATATTTGTGTGTGTGTGTGTGTGTGTGTGTGTGTGTGTGTGTTTTCCTAGAAGACTGCCTTCGGTCGCTATAGGCCTAATAGCACCGCGACACCCCCATAAATCAACAACACTCTTTTTGTGTGTAATGTCTGCGGTGTGTGTGACGAAATTCGCCGCGAAACCCCAGCCTGGCCGGGCGGTATTTCCTCCAGCCTTCCAGGCAGGGACACATTCTAGGCCTAGGTTTCTCTAAAATCTATCCTAACAAAGTGATTTTATGAAGAAAACACAAACAGAGTATCGAGTTTACTGTTTGGTCTTGCGATATACTTAATTTTGGCTTCTAATATGTAGGTAGTGAATTCAGTATTTGTAAGTAGCATTGGAATCGTGCGTAGCAGTGAGTGTGGATCGAGAATCCGCCAAGCAACACCAAATCTGACCTGGCAACATGTCATTTTGGGGCCGCTAAGGAATATACATGTAGGCCTAATGTGAGTTGCGATCTGGAAGGCCTCCAGAAGCGACCTGGTGACTGCACTGTCTGATGACATTTTTGTAAGACGCAACATGCGCAACAAATGTTACATGAGCCTACTTTGCGATGTTTATTTAGGTTATGCTCACACCTGTTAAGTTTTTCTAGCCGGCAGATACCCATTTGCAGTACCAGTAGCGTGTTTTTTAGGCGAGGTTTTTAACAATGCGTGTTCGTGAATCGTTATCATTTATCATACTTTATCTTTTTTTTAATTAATAGACATGTATTATTGGCATTATTTCCATAATGCCGCTACGTTTGAGACTTTGGTTTAAATGAAAATTTGGACATTTCTTGGGGTGCATAAAAAATTTGCGTTATGCGCAATGGCCCTCCGCACGGCGAAAAATCTCTTTCACTGAATAGCCGCCAGAGGTAGACCGTGATTTGAAATCAACACTATATACTCTCCACCATGAAAGGAACACAGATCATGTACGTACGCAACCATGGGATCTCGCTTGCCCTCGCCATATAGACAAACATGTAGAGGATTTGATCCAGCTTCTATACTAGAGGTAAAATTGTTGCATCTTTTCCATGTCAGTTCCCCAACTCTTGAATAATTGCAAAAAAGTCAATCTTTGGTAGAATCAAGAAATCTATAGAGCAAGTACTAGAGATGCAAATTAACAAACGATATTTATCAGTAACAATACACAATTTTTTTAAAAATGGTTCATCCACTTTTTAAGTATGCTATATAAAGAGGGAAACAGCTGCTGCTTAAGTTTCAGTGGTGATTTTATGCGAGGGCATTTACTCACTTAACCATTCGTTTAGCACACGACTAAGTCATAAGGAACTCAAATTGGACACTAGTGGAGGGGGGGGGGGTACAAATGAAAGGTGCAAACAGCTGTCTGCCTGATTTATAGGGTGTAAAACTTGCCCAGTTAAAGTCCCCCAGCAGGCCTATACATTTTAAACTAATCTGTTCCAGAGGTAAGATAGGTTAAGTATAGGATTGTGTTTTTACCGGTATTAAAAATGATATAAATTAAATTTGCATAGTTGAAGGATCCTATCAATAAAAAAATAGAACGATTCCGGTTAATCGCTGATTTTTAATGTGTCCACTGTGTGGGCCATTGTCATTTTTCTGTTCAAATAAAAACAAACCCACCAACAGCAACAACAGCCAAATAATTTAAAAATCAGGCCAGAAACAACCATACAAAGATACAAAAACTGTAAGGGAAAACCTGGAAAAGAGGGACTTTTGTATTTTATGGTTATACGTCTTGGTGTTCATCAGTCTCTTCAAGGTTATAAAATTTATGCGAACTTACCCCTGTTAATATCAGCCTGTGCTACGGAGCAGTGGTCCATAATAGATAAGTTAAACTACCGGGCATGAGCGTTTTCCTTTTGGAGGTTAATTAAGGTGCAGCTACAGGAGGAGCAAAATTCAAACATCAATGTTTGTTCCGAAGAGAGCAAAATCACAGTTGATGAAGACAAATATAATATATGTAATTTGAATGAATAAACAATTTACATAGTAATAGGCCTACCTTGTTTGGTCTTGATGAAAAAAATGACTTTATTCTAATGAAAACTGAATGAAGACCGAGTTAATTTATGCTCATTAATGCATCGTTTTGCAACCATATGGGGGCCTTCATACATATTTCTGTGCTTTTGTACTTGGATTCGAAAGCACTGTAAAAACTGTTTTGACAGATATACCGATATTTTGGACCTGTCCAGTATTAATACCATGAAGATATTTCAAGGTCAACAGTCTTTTTGTTTGAATTTGTCATACATGACAGAACAGACCATTGTCACTTCTGATTTATTTTCAATTTTTCATCCAGCCTGTCTTCAATGCAAAGGCAATCGTGATTGGCTAATATAATTACGCGTAATATAACTTAGAGCACACATCGATGTTTTTTTATTACGCGTGATGAGGATTAGAGCACACGTCGGTGTTTTTAATTACGCGTAATATGATTTGGAGCACATGTGGGTGTTTTTGATTACACACAATGTAACTTCGAGCACACGTCGCTATTTTTAATTACGCGTAGCATAACTTGGGGCACACGTTGGTGGTCTTAATTAGGTGTAATTAAAATGTAACTTAGAGCACACGTCGGTGATATTGGTGAGGCGTAACGTTACTTAGAGCACACGTCGTCTGTATGAAGAAACTGGCTGGGATCCATTGTCAAATCGGAGGGAAAAATCTAAATGCTTAATGACGTATAACAATAGTACACAAACTAACACCTGCTTATTTGTTTGCTGCCTTACCCAATGTTCCATTAGTAGATGGAAACCATCGTCCAAACACCAGAGGACGTTCTGATCCTAGTAGACATTTGGACATACCATCTTTTAATTCTAGAACAGTCCTATTTGAGAAATCATTCTTTCCATCTGCAATTACTTTATGGAACTCACTCCCATTTGAAACTAGAAATTTACCGACTTTGTCACAATTTAAACAGAAAATTTCAAATCCAAAAACATGTTGTGTCGCTTATCCAGAACTTTTGAACATCGGCAAGAGATACTTGTCTATTTTGCATTCCCGTCTGCGTATGGGCTGCTGTCAGCTGAATGAACATCTGTGTAGGATAGGCGTAATTGAATCCGCAAGTTGCACATGTGGCGCTTCCACCGAAAGTGTTTGGCACTATTTCTTAACTTGTCCACGATACATCATTGCTCGCGATGTCCTCCATACTTCTATCAGTTCGGTAGCACCATTTTCAATTAATACTGTTTTATACGGTAATGATAAATGTTCTCTACTAGAAAAAATCCGTATCTTTTTATCAGTACAAGAATATATTGAACAAACTAAACGCTTTCAAGGTGAAACAATAACGTAGATTTTTATTTTGTCTCAGTTATTACTATTTTGATTATTGCATTATTGCCCCTCTATCTGTGCTCTGTTTAGTCGTGTCTCTCTTCTATGTTTCCTCCTTGCGCCCCTCGTCGAGCCCTCGGACGACACGAGCGACGTCAACCTGGGACGTATGTTACGTATGTCCTGTGCTCTTGTCTCTTCCTTGCAAGAAGGATTTGTATAGGGCTCTGCCCTCCTTCCTGATTGTTTTCTTTTGAATAAAATATGTTTAAACCAATATGCCTGTGAATGTGTTAATTAAAAAATGAATGTGCCCCCTTAAAAATGCACACGTCTGATTTTTCCAGCTCGTGTGCCACATTTAGTGTTCGTGTGCACTTATTTTGTGGTCATGTCCACTTATTTAAGACTCCTGTGTATTTTGATACACGTCAAAATCAAAACATTTACGGTACTGATCACCCACTAATAATGTGTGCACTGAAAATTGTTCTGGTACTGATCACCCACTAATAATGTGTGCACTGAAAATTGTTCTATTTTACGTGTTTTAATCCCCCGTGGTAATACATACATGAGATCGTCTTTACAACTAACAAAAGGAATGATGATGCAATCAATGATATAACTGCATGGGTGTGAGTGCCCCGCTGTACTTCCTGTATTGCACTAGCATACCGATGGATCGAAAGGATAAACGAGGTATAGCCTGCCGAAGGTGGGTCACCGAGTGTATCCTTCCGCTCCACCGATACGCAAGTTCCATGCAAAATAGGCCATGCATTATTATGGGTGTTGTTTTACATTTATCCTATACTCTTGTAGTCCGGAATAGCCGTACTTTGATATAAAACCTGCATTCTACTGATATGTATATAAATTTTTCATCACGTGCTGACAAAATAGGTCGATGGAGTGTGGATCGATCGCGGGAGTGTGGAAGGGCAATGAATTGTACATGGCTCAGATTGGCTACTCAGGACTACACACACGTGAGATTAAACATGCAACATGGTTTTACGAATGACTGGCATAGATATGGATTGCTCAGACGAGGTTTATTCACTGGAATTGCTAACAAGTACACACTATGCTACCTATAGAGAAGAAAAGAATGAAATGACAAAAAAATAACCCAACCATCACGCATGTGGATAGCGTCCTCAGACATCCAGTGCCCATATTTGATACACAATTGCATTCAAACTTTATTTCTGCCACATTGGAACACACCAAAGAGATACCAGCACGAAGTAGAGGAGAATAGCAAAGAATTTCTCCATCATGTTTCATTCATTTTTAATTGTAGTGCATCAGTTTCAATAATGCTGTATTGTCTGTGTTATGGATGTAAGAGCACATTCCCATGTGAAAAAAATAACATGGACTTGCGTGGAAGTACCCAATTATTCACTTAAACAGGAAAACCCTAATTCCTGGAAGGTAGTAGTAGTAGTAGTAGTAGTAGTAGTAGTAGTAGTAGTAGGAGTAGTAGTAGTAGTAGTAGTAGTAGTAGTAGTAGTAGTAGTAGTAGTAGTAGTAGTAGTAGTAGTAGTAGTAGTAGTAGTAGTAATAGTATATAATCAAAGCATATGAAGTACGTGTAAGGCCTGCATAATGTCACGTAGCATTCTCGGACCAGATGCAGACACTGAAAAAACGTATATGTTACATTTTGTTATATTCAGGGAATGCAGTTAGGCACCCTCCAATACACCCACCCACACACACACACACATATGTATATATATATATATATATATATATATATATATATATATATATATTTATGATTTCAGTTGAATTACTTCTAACATTGACACCTATTATAAATTTGTTAGAGTATAACACGGATCTGTACTTTCATCCTCTATTTTTGTGCGTCCCAAAGTCTGCTTGAACGTTGTGTTAACATTCCATAAGGCTTAATATTCCAAGCTCCTTAGTAAAGATGCTTTAAGAGCAAATGGGAATGCCACAACTTCAAGTTATAAAGTACCGCGTTAAGTATAACAACGATCCGGTCACCTATACTGCCATTCAATATAATATCGGTCATGGTAGCAAATATTCAAAGTAGCACTGGTGGCCAAGCATTTCAAACAGTGCAAAGATTATCAGAATATAAATGGCCATTGATTTAACATAAACATGCTATTGATGGACGAAGCGTGGTTCAAAACGTAACACGTGTCCCACGTGCAATTATAATACACACAGTATTGATTCTAAACCATACTGAAACCGTTGCTTATACCGTGACATATGTACATGTATGAGCCAGTTGTGAAGAAATTGTGAGATCTATGTAAGCCACATATGTTAACTAATACAGAAAAGTTGAATTGTCATGTACGCAATAGTCCCCCCACCCACCCCACCCCTCAATTGACTCCTTTCACGCAACCAGCAAAGCATAGAATTTTCTCACCTCCAGCTGACTGAAGAGGGCATCGCGGGGGTGGACACTTGTGGGCATAGGGTAATGCATGTTAAAAGTACCAATCTTAAAAGTAAATTTGATGTCAATTACAGCAACATTGACATAAATTGTAGAATTTTTTGATAGGTATGCCTGTCAATATCGGTAATGTACCAGGCATTTTTAATTTGAAGATGTTAAAAACTTTTTACAGGCAATGGAACCCTCATACAGTATCTGTGTACTGGCCACCACACATGCATAGGTGTCAATTGGTTTCTGACACATGTGGGGTTCATCACAATAGTAGTTTGTGAAACCTTTACACTGATTACATTTTGGCAGCATGTGCTCATTATGCCACAGCATATGGCTTTATTTTTAATTTAATACAAAGAGAAACTTAACAAACCTAATTCTGTAAGCCCATGTACCGTTTGAACACTATCAAGTCCGATATTCTAAGAGCAAAGTCCTATTCCGTACCATTCACTGAAAAACTGTATTGTTCTAAATCATAATAGCAAATCAATTTATGAAAGGAACAAATCATATTCATAAAATTTGAAATTTAGAAGAAAGTTTTAGGCATTATTAGCCTTTAAAAAATCGGGTCATCAGCGGGGAACCAGCGCAAGACTTGTTTCGGTGCCATTAATCCCCGGACAAGTCATTCTGCTAACTGGCGGCACCATGTTTGCATTTCCAATACAAACATCCCGAGCTGATGTATTACGGAATAAAGCGAATATGATGTTCCTTAGTTAATAGGCCTACTTAAAAACGTAGCCCACATGACATAAATATGATAAAACTACACCTAACACTCATGATTAGGCCTAGCAAAAATGAATAAAATAATAAACCATCCCACACTTACCTACAGCGCCTGGTCTTACAACACACCCGACGAGGCCTACCTAACGGACTGATCAGATCAAACTCATTTAACCAGCCTTTCAACTTCAAAGTTCAAGTAAAACGCAAATAAAACGACGTGACGTAAAGGAGTCACGCTATTAATTGCGTCACACCTGAAAACTGGTCAGATCTTCGTTGTCCCGTTTCAGCAATAAAAATAGGCCTATTTATTATAAACTCGCTGTATTTCACAGCCGATGAAATCACTACTAATGGGTAGATCTGTGTTAATAACGAATCAATTACATAAGATTTAATGTAATTTTTTTTAATTCTAGGCTTAAAAAGCCAAATGAATTAACAAACGGGTCATTAGTGGGAAACCTTGAGCTGAAATTACCGTCATGAGGCATTTTAACTCTTAATCTCGAATCGTCTAAGATGCATTACAAGTTAGGGGTTGGGTTGGGTTGGGCGGTGTGTGTGTGTGTGTGGGGGGGGGGGGCACTATACCTTTTGGAGCAACTATTCATCTATTCATGTACCTTTTTTCTTTCATATTTTAACCAAAACCTTACTAATTATATCTGAAATCTAAATAAATGAGCAGTTCTATGTAGATATATAAATTGGTAAGTAAAGCTAGGAAATAATAATAATAAAAATAATTACAATAATAATAATAATGATAATAATAATAATAATAATAATAATAATAATAATAATAATAATAATAATAATAATAATAATAATAAAATACACATGTCTGATACCCTCTGCGGCTGGGACCCAGCTCGAGGCATTCTCCCAATTATATATGATGTAATAGAGAGCCAGAACGTATTAAAATTGGAGAAGCCATATTTCAAAACAAATTCTGGATGTCTGCAACAAAAAGTGTTAAAATATTTTTTCAAAAGCCTTGTTTCATAACCTCTTGATATAAGTTTATTGTAAGTAAATTTAACTCTAAATGCAAAATCTATAAATTTATCCGAAACACGACTGAAACGTAATATTTGAGATAAAAAAGTATTATAACCCAATTTCACCGAGATATTACTATCTGGAAAAGGATAATTAACAACTTCAAAATTGAAATCATCTATTTTGTGATAAATTTTAGTCACAAAACTATTATCAATTATCTTAATATCTAAATCTAGAAATACATCATGATAAGAATCGACATCATTGCTCTTTAAAGGAATTTCTTTGGGGTAAATTTTAGTAGCAATTTGGAAGAAATTTTCAACGTTTGGGCAAGCGATATCATCAATATATCTTGAAATGAAGGACAATTTTTTAGCCGGGTGAAAATCTGTTTTCATTAGATTTTGCATGAATTCAAATTCAAGCCATGTTAAATACAGATCAGCAAGTAAAGGAGAGCAATTACTACCCATCGGGATTCCATTTATTTGTTGAAATATGTGACATCCAAATGTAACAAATGTATTATCTAAAAGAAAATGAATTGCATCTATAAGTTGTCCTATAGTGTAAGATTTCCAGTTATTTTCCTTCTTCATTTTTTCTGACCAAAATGATGTTTTATTAAAAACATTGATATTTATATATTTGTGAGCCGAATGTTTGAACATTTTGATAATTATTTTTTCCAATATTAATTTAACTTTTTGAAGAGGTAAATTAGTATAAAGTGTTGAAAAATCAAAAGTATATATACTCTTAGCTTTCAAATTTTTTATTTTTGAAATAAATTCCATAGAATTATTAATACTCCAGAAACAATTGATACCTGTGTACGTTTGAATTGCAGAACAGTATTTATGAAAATGTTTTCTGATAGTAATTAAACAAAGAGTTACTTCCACTGATAATTGTTTAGTGCTACAATTAGATGCTCCTGCTATAAATCGAGATTTATAAGGATTTTTATGCAGCTTAGGAATCCAGAATATTAAAGGAAGTGAATGATCTTTATCAGATGTTTTGATATTGCAATTTTGTAACATGTAATTTTCGTGAAAATTTAATATGTCATCTTTATGTTGGTGCACTGGTAAGTAAACATCATTACCTTTTATACCTAAATTGTTGTTTATACCTAGTTCTTTCTTTAAAACGTCAATGTAATATTTTTTACAAATAATTCCAAAGTTGTTACCAGCTTTATCTATAGGACAAATGACAAATCTTTCATGAAAATCTTTCAAATAAATAGAGACCTCTGTCTTTTTAAAAATGCTTGATGCAAATTTCTTATTTTTTGCTTTGAGGGCGAATAATTTATCTTTAATGACTTTTTTACATTTATTGACCATAATGAGATATAACCATTCACAGAAGTGTTGGTGTTTAAAGGGCAAAATGTCACTCTTTCACATATGGCAGAGACTTCACTGATTAGGCAAGCTTTACTGCCCTAAATAATCTTAACCTATTGTTATAAGTTCAGCATATTATTAAAGGTTTTATTAGGGGCTATTTTTCTTCTATGCTTTAACTTTTTTCTGCTGAGATATTCATGTTATTTCACCATGTAAGCCTTGCTCTGTGACAAGTGCCTATGTTAAAACTGTGCAATCAAGTAGTCTTATCCCAGCAAAGGGGCTTTCTCTAGGCATTGGAAGTGGGAAAATCACTAGGCACAGTGGTCCACCTGTGGGGGAAAGTCCTGAATTGGAATCGTATGCGAGGACAATGCTTGTCATTGTAAGCCACCAAAACTGTTGGGCTCCAGAAACACCATGGTCACACGGGCTGAGTCCAGATGTGCATTGACTAGCTGGAACAAGCCAATGTGTGATTGGCTCTGAAGAAAGTGCAGGAGATGTGGCAGAAGAATTGCTTCTATATACCACTCAATAGTCAAATTGCTATCTACCACCATCACAAGGGGAGTTCTATCTTGCGTGACCACAGGAGACCAAAGCATGACGTTGCCCGCTCCCCCCCCCCCCCCCCCCCGATGCGGTTGGCATGATATCTGGCTATCTTTTGCCACTGTGGCTACTGTTCCTTGCTCTGGACGGAACCTAACGTCCGTAGACCTTGTTACCCGTGGAAGAACAACCAGCCTGCTGATGGAGAAATGTGCACAGCCCATTTGACGCGCAAGATCTGAAAAAGCCCAACCTGTATCATCCCAAAGGAGCAGCAGTGATTAGTACGTCCTGTTAATCGTGGCTAGGTGCCATTTGGAGGTGTCATTTCTGTGTCTGTGGCTTTTTTACTGACAGCCTTGGGAAATGGAAGCTTCTACCAAAAATCACCACACAGGTGGAACCCAATGACATGTCGGCACTGTTGCGTGAAATTCTGCAATACGTTTGAATTTGGCGCTGAAATGTCGGACTTTTTGCCCGAAATGGCTTTTGTGTGACACTTTCGACAATTATATGCCTGTTGCTGTGGATATATGCGGATTTCAATGAATTATCTGTGTGATATACCTGTAGAAAATAGTTTTGTAATAAACTGGTGAGTTACAGCTTGTCGGTGTGTTCAGAAACGGAGAAATCATGCCAAACGTGAAGCGGGATGGTGGTCCAGATGTGAGCTTCGTTTCATACCTTTCTATATAGGAGCTCCATGTGACGACGTTGTGGTTTTAGACCCATCCGCCACCATCTTATTAGCACAAATAATTGACTGCACAGATGAATACACAATATTTTATTGCAGTTATGGCCCTATGTGGGTTATTGAACGCACAGATGTTCCAGGTCCACCTTCTTAATCCACTACCCCCCCCTCCCCGCGTATATTAGCACGGAAGCTTGACTGACTGAACGTTACGAGCGCCTGTGAGTGAGTTATAATGCCAGCATGCGGCAGTGTTATGTGTTCCTGTAACTGGATATATATTTTGAGACGACTAAAGCCGACATGGGATTTGGTACATGCTGGCTTTTATCACCAAAGGTGGCACATTCAGAATGCCTAAGTTATTAGGCCCTAGGCCTATATGGAGTATCCTTGCTTTGCTGTTACACTGAGCTGATACTGAGTTTGGAATGAGCATTAAAATGAACATTAAATGACCTACATGGAAAGCGGAGGCAATTGTTTACCCATATTTTCACCATTTAGAAGCAAAGAAAGTGTTAACAGTACAAAATACGTCGATTAAGCAGGCTGGTATTACAATGTAAATAAACAGTATAGGCCTATCGACCTACCGATGTACCTTCGCCTTTTCCCGCTAGGTGCCGCATCTACGTAATGATAGTGTATTTGATCCTCGCAATGTTCAAATAGTAAAACACGCAAAAGGTACAATCTCGAAATGTCCGCGATATCTTCAACACGGACTTGGTGGACATTTTATGGCTTTGTTGAGAGATTAAAGCGGGTGAAGCCGGCCGTGCACAATGCATCATTATTATTTATCATTTAAATATGATCGTGTTTTGGCGTGATTAAATGTAAATATGGACGGTGGTTGCATGATCTTTCGTTCTTGCTTTTGGGATGGATGTGACGATTTTTTTTCTCTCTCACTCTTTCTTTCTTAGGTTAGGCACTGCTTTTTGCCATGCCTTTTATGGTCATGGACATGTGCCTTTTTTCGATCACTTTTTTTTTCTAAAGTTTAGTGGTAGGCACTGCTTTTGGGAAGGATGTGGGCATTTTTTCTTTCTCTCTCACTCCCTCCCTCCTTCCCTCACTTTCTTTCTTTCTTTCCTTCTTTCTTTCTTTCTTTCTTTCTTCACAAACGATTATAACGTGCCTGTAGCTAGAAATTTGATTTTTTTTCTCCAAATGTTTTCAACTAGTAATTGGAGCCTAGAAAAAACAAGCATTGTCAAATTTATGGGATTCTGAAACAGTGGATGATGACAACTTAACCCTGTGATGTACTTCGATCCGTCTCCCGGCCCCATACTTGTTGTTGCTATATATAGAAAATGTCAAAGATCGAGATTGTACCTCTTGCGTGTTATGGTAACACAGACAAATATAACGAAAGTGATGCGCGGCATACAAGAGGGAGTAATTATTATCTGGTAGCGGAGAAACTTCTGTTTATTCAGGAGATCAATTCGATTCGATCACGGGAACAAATATATTTGTTCAGGTGAATAAATCGGGATACACCTTATTCTATTTGATCAGAAGAACAAATGGATTTAGTCATGTGAACAAATGCATTTGTTCATGTGATCAAATTCATTTTACTTGTTCCTCGGAACAAATCTATCTAATCTTCTGATTAAATAAATTTGTTCTTCTCATCAAATTAATTTGATCAGAAGAACAAATTTGTTCATAAGAATAAATTTATTTGTTCTTCTGATCAAATATTAAATCACCTGATCAAATACGGAATAAAACAAACTACGTTCCATAATCTCTCTCTCTCTCTCTCTCTCTCTCTCTCTCTCTCTCTCTCTCTTTCTCTCTCTCTCTCTTTCTCTCTCTCTCTCTCTCTCTCTCTCTCTCTCTCTCTCTCTCTCCTCTCTCTCTCTCTCTCTCTCTATATATATATATATATATATATATATATATATATATATATATATATAATACCTATGCGTTTATATTGACTACAAGTATATATCTGTATGTTATGACACAGTGGCCCATGATGGGGACTAATAATTGAACTTAAAGTGTGACATGGGTGCAATATTCTGACATAAAGAGCTTAAACTTATTGACCGATTCATTCTAATCTAGGCGTAATTGGATTTCCGATGAAGCCGTTTTAAAGGCACACTAGTACAGAATACCGAAAGTGTCAAATCGTGCTCTGTTTTCACATATCTTCTTAGTGCAGTTGCTTGTTTACCTCCATTCAACATACAAAATAATTTCAGCATGAACATATGTTGAAACGCTATGATAAAAAATTCAAAAGTATTCGATTTGTACGTGTACACATTTACAGACAGAGGGCACCACGTTACTAAGTCTCGTTGCATGAATAAACCTACGTCTGGGACGGAGACGAAGAACGAGAAGTCTTGTTTTGAGTTTGCCTGATTGATTTGTACATAACGCTTCCATCAATCATATTATTTTATGTAGTCATTAAATGATTGATTTTTACATAACGCTTTCACTAATCATATTATTTTATGAAGTAATTAATATAACTCATCTCCACAATATGTGCATGTTATACATCATCGTGCAATATTTACCATCGGCAGCGCCGATTTTACATTGCTTGATCTTCTTTGTGAAACATTTCACATTTATCTGCCTTGTGTTAGTATAAAGTATTGGCATGTTCCTTTTATTCACTGCTTTTCGTATGTGACAGTATAAGTCTAAGTATCACCAGATTAATTACTTGTCCCCGACTGTAGTAATTCTAAAGGACTCTTGGGCCCACGCATGAAATTGTTGGGGGGGGGGGGGGGGGAAGGAGTAGGGTACATAACATAGTTTTACAATGCCAAATGTACGTGGGGAATAACCATAAAAATAAAATGACACGTCATAGAGAGGCAAATGCCAATTACTTTTAAGCTATGATTTGCATGCTTAAAAAAAGCAGATTTTAGAATTAAGTGAAAGTGTATGGACATGAAATGCGATGAGAAACACTTTGAGCTTCAAGGCTTCTATTGATGAATGATGGATGGTAGGCAATGGTGTGCATTCCACTCCCATCGCCAGGGCAGGTGCTAGCCTGCCTAATAGATTGCACAAAATTACACAGTCGACTGGGCTTTACGGCATTAGCTTGTTATCACGATCTGACAGTAGCTACCGTTTCCCACTGTAATATACTCCTTTATTTTACCTAATTCCTCAATTTGATCTCCACATGTCCAGATGAAAAGGGCTATTAGGCAAATAGAAAAAGGAGATCAGGGAGCGAGCTGTTTATGGATTAACTGCTAGGAATGCGAATAGTATAGAAGCTGTATCATATACTGTGGTGAGTGAAGTTGGGCCATTGTGTTACAGTAAAATGCAATCAGGTCGCCACCAGTATGAAAAAATGGATGGATGTCATCACTTGCAAGCTGCACATCATTCAAGCATAATGGATTCTGGATGTCATTTTCCGACACACTTATAATAAGCAGTTTAACAGATATTTTAAGTCCAACGATATCTTCTCATTATGCCAGAACAAGACCTGTTAACGTGCATGAATTAGGGTCTTACTAACCATGTTTTGTTATTATTATATTGAATCGTACTGGGTATATTGGCCATAACTGATTCAGTGTTTTATGAAGCACCAACTCAGAATGATCAGAATGGCAAAATACAGACACTATTGCTGAATTGATGATGTTGTGTTTCCCACAACATTGGAATCATTTAGTTATACCTTGTAGCAAACGGATTGTGAGCACCAGGACGAGGTTAAAGTCTGCAGCTATTGACGAGCAAGTTCACGTGCATCTTTCAGTGAAACCTTTCAACAATCTCCAGTAAGGCAAAACAGTAGCGTATTCCACGTCTTGATGCATACACACAACAGTAGTGGTATTCCCCACCTAGGTGTACGGACATACTGGCAGTTATATTTCAAGCCTAACTGAACATACCAAAAATTCCCACACATTATTATCAAATGATGATGATGATGATGATGATGATGATGATGATGATGATGATGATGATGATCATGATGATGATGATGATGATCATGATCATGATATTATTATTATTATTATTATTATTATTATTATTATTATTATTATTATTATTATTATTATTATTAGCTACACGTTGGACAGAGCACCACTCTCAATTTGTACACATCGGATACCCAGAGGAGAATATAAGAGACATGCATATTTAATTCCCGCCACAAAGCACGGCGATCACCCCAGTCAATCACGGAGGACACACGGGCATATCGCTAGATACCCCTTTTCACAAAACTAGTCTTTTAGGGAAATTTAAGTTTACAAATACCAAAGTCATATTCATTTAGTGCTTCCTAAATTGGTTATAAGAATCAATTTTCATTTGGCTCTACAAAGTTTTCTTTGTTTCCAAGATCTTAGTAATATCCCGCTTTCTCACACAGGCAGTCGCCGGTATCTCGCCAGGCGAAACCATGGTTACAAAGACAAACAATTAATACAATTATGGCGGGAAATTAATATGCATGCCTCGTATTAAGAATTAATATGACTGTATGTTTACAATAATTAGACAATCAGCATTCCGTTATGATCTCCCCACTTTCCCACGGGAGTCGAATTATCTCAAACCAGTATAGCCCTGCACTACAGGAAGTGTTGAGTTGGGCAACCTGAACTACATTGCTATGACCTACATATTGTATTTGTGTCTTTTTGCCCAGAACCACTTTCTAGTAGTCATTACCCTATTCCGCAGTCCGAACTCTTTACTATCCATAAGCTAAATTGTCACTGTCTGACCTATATACATATGGTTTACTATTGGCCATATTGCACACGTTTCTCTGTAAAAGTTTGATACAGGCTGTATCAGCCCAAATGAATTAAAGGGTGTTCAGTGGGTAACTACTCAACATGTTTCGGAGCCTATTACCCGTATATGTCTCTCTGACTAGCGGCTCCTTGTCTAAGCTAAATATTCAGCAAAGACAACCCACATAATAATGAATAAATATGAACGTAGCAAATGATGAATTACGTGACGTTTTGCTTATAAATGCAGAGCTTCATTATGAAATAAGAATACCTGTCAAACAAACCATAATTACTAAATTTGTATAGTACAGGTTGAGATAAGAACTATTTGACTTTCCGCTGAACCAATATGTACCCTTTCTAGCTGGACAGCTTATCATTGTTAAACCACACGCCAGTGTATAACTGAAGTGGAAACAAGCTGGGGCATTATATTCAGTCCCAATGATTGTAAAATAAAGAATTGCAGCTAGACCACCTGTACGAGCCAAGGGAAATTCTAACAAGGACTGCAACAATGGACATCCTGCACCAGAAATGTAAAACAAACTCCATGATGACACCTACCCCTCAAACAATTAAGGTCTATTTCACTGCCAACCCTGAGTCAATGTAGCAAAGTAATGTGTCAGGTTTGTGACATTTGAGAAAATACTGTCAATTTTGAGTATTTTTTTTAAATTGAGTAAATGTGCATTTAGGCATGTCAGAAAAGAATGAAAGTCATTAGCATTTATGCTTAAAACATGTTACCAAACAATTTTTCTTTAATAACAGGATTTTAAGTACAATCAGGCAAACATGTAACTGTCGCAGGCCGCTGCTTGCTACCGATACCCCCCCCCCGGGGGGGGGGGTGTTAACCTGACAGAAAACATGCAAGCCTAAAATATCCGAAAGTGAATATTAAAACCGAAAGATGCCAAAAGATAAAGTTAAGTAGCAAACCAGACAAGTCTAGAAACTGTAAATTATTGTAGCCAAACTTTCTAATAAATTTGGATATTAACAGCAAAATTAAACCTACTTTCAGCAGGAAATCTAACTGCATGCCAATTGACCCTGTGAATGGCGTACATATGCTACCAGGACCGTATCTTAAGTAAATATTTGGGACTACTGCGACCTATAATCGGCAGTATAAGGTAACTGCAAATCCCACTTTCTACCCACGGTTAATCCCGAAAATTGTCTTCACTGCACTTTGTAGTTGTACCGGTAATGCTTGAAACACCCACCGACCTCCGCCATAAGACTTCTGTTCGCATGGATTTGATGCGGAATATATGGTTCTACACGTGAGGCCGAGGCAGCACGCATAAGGTTTGTGCAATTTTGCCACTGGGGTATAGCTGGTACCATGGCGTTATTGGAGAGCAGAGGTTAAGATTTACATAAATGGCTAAATCGTTCAGTCAACCTGTAAGTGAAAGAGCAAGTTTTAGGACATTAATGAGGGTAAACAGATTATTGACAAGGAGTGACCATAGGATGTTAATACCTGTCTGTTTGACGGCTTCCAGGAAAATAAGACTTCATGCGTAATATATAACACCGTTGTGGGCTTACCACGACCAACCCCAGCCATCGTACCAGCCCACTTATTTTACGTAGAAAAAACAGTTGTGCAATGCACAGATATGCATCATTTTTCTAAATGTAAAACAAAGAGCGCACCCCCCCCCCCCAAAAAAAAAAACAGACTAGCACAAGCTAGCTTCTCGTGGTTTGCTAAATACACAGCTGACACTCACTTGCTAAAATGATGAGTTTAATATAACTCATCAAACATCAAACAGTGTTATGTATAAATTAGGTGTTCTTTAAAATGTATCTGCTGACCATTTGGTGTTGCGCTTGTGTCTCAAACCGTGACAACAGTGTATGTACCCGTTCATCGCACTAAGTAGCTCACTTTGTCGCAGTATTTCAGCATACGTGTAAATAATAAAAGCGTAATATTTATATATATATATATATATATATATATATATATATATATATATATATATATATATATATATATATGAGCTATGAGAAGCCTATTGATGGTTGCATGCGCATGTAAAAAGTAAATTTCAAATGGTAAATGGATGCTGTTCCACGTACGGCTCAATGCTTAACGTAGATACAGCCCTACCACACACAAATCTTTACTTTGTAATATAGACGAATTACTGTAATATACTTGGGCGCATCATGGAATAAACCCCGTTCCATTGATGCCCCCGCTGTAAAGGGGTAGTTTTCCGAATAAAATTATTATTATTATTATTATTATTATCATCATCATCATCATCATCATCATCATCATCATCATCATCATCATCATCATCATCATCATCATCATCATTATCATTATTATTATTATTATTATTATTATTATTATTATTATTATTATTATTATTATTATTATATACCGGCATTTAAAAAAAACAACTCTAAATTAATGTAAATGGTGTAATATTTTTGCTGCATACTACTCAAGCAGTGCCTGTATACCTTTTTTAGAAAAAAAAAATATTGGAATATACAACCATATTGGAAATGTGAAGTCGATTGAGACAAAATTTTGGTTTGGTTACGCCATAAGATGTAACTAAATATTCTTCCAAGCAACCAAATGATAAAACTAAGCAGCAAACGTAACATGGAGCACATTGTACTGGCAGGCTGTCCGTGTGCTTTTATTTCAACTACAGTCGTGGGGAGGGGGTAATTTTACATGTTTATACATTTGTTCTCTGCTTTCGATGAATGCGACTCTGTTTGCATGGTTCCCAGCAATTCGTTAGATTCACCCCTGCTCCGCTCCAGAATGTCCGGTGTGACCGAACAGTGGTTTTTTTGGTAGTCACATACCATTATATAAGACTGAAATAACGGTGTGAAAAATATAGGACGAAACACAGGAAATAATATTGTTAGGTAATAAACATTGTCAACTTTATTTGAATGATACAGTGCCATCATTACCCAATGTCTTCTTGCAACTTTACAAGGACCTCCACCAATATATAATGATAGTATACGCAGAGTGGCGTGCTGGACGGCCACGTCAACAGCAACCAATGTTTCCAGGGAAAACACAAGACAATGATCATTTAACCATATGGAGTATATCATTAATTTTGTATTTACCACATTTGTCATAAGAATCCGCTTACCAATTTGACACTTATATCATTGGCATGTTCACACGTCATCACTTTCTTACTTTACGAGCCCCCTATTGAACACTATTTAATATAGTACACGAATTTGTGATGCATCGTGAATTTTATTAATTTGTTTATCTATTTGCGTTTGACGCAAATAGACCGTGCTTTTTTCAGATATAATTGTGGCAAATCAGGGGGGGGGTGTAAACTTAAAAAAACGCATGTTAAAATTACACGTGATGGCGTGAAATAGTATGAAATTGAATCACAACAGGTTCATATGCCAAAGTCAAAAAAGTCCATGGTTAACCTTTTTATTATGCTGATATATATATATATATATATATATATATATATATATATATATATATATATATATATATATATATATATATATATATATATATATATATATATGTGTGTGTGTGTGTGTGTGTGTGTGTATATATGCACATGTACAAACATAAAGACATAACATAACAATTACGTGTTTACTGAACATACCTTCTTAAATGAACAAACATAACTTCATGGACGTGATATACGCCATTGTATTGTATATCCATTCGGTAAGCATGCGGTTACACACATATTTGCCGCCAGGTTTCCGATATACAGCCGAACAGGCTTGCTGTTGTGAATACAAATGTTCAAATGCCATTAGTTTGTTTCGGTTTTATCAATGTCTGTATTGCCTTTACATCCACAATTGAGTCTGACGTGGTGCTATCAGCTAACACAGGCTCGTTGGGGACGATACATGGATCCAAAGTCTGCTGACCCCAATTTTCATTGTTGAAGTATAAATGACCGTGGCGTCGTAGCGGTAATAAAAAGTTTGGGCTGTCGCTGCTGACTGCAAATTCTCATCAAGGAGGCGAGGATCCCCCCCCCCCCCCAACTGTGCAGCCAGCAGCTGAAGACTGATCCTCGTATCTGAAGCTTAGTGGAAACATAAAAGTGAACTGCTTTTTTTGGTAACGTAAGACAGTGCATTTATTTATTTATTTATTTATTTATTTATTTATTTATTTATTTATTTATTTATTTATTTATTTATTTATTTATTTATTTATTTGTTTGTTTGTTTATTTGCTTGTTTGTTTGTTTATTTATTTGTTTATTTATTTATTGTTTCATTTATTTGTTCGTTTGTTTGTTTATTTGTTTGTTTACTTATTTATTAAATTTATTTATTTATTCATTCATTCGTTTATTTATTTATTTATTTATTTATTTGTTTGTTTATTTATTTTTTCATTTATTTGTTTGTCTGTTTGTTTGTTTATTTGTTTGTTTGTTTATTTATTTATTAAATTTATTCATTTATTCATTCATTCGTTTATTTATTTATTTATTTATTTATTTATTTACTTATTTATTCATTTATTTATTTGTTTGTTTATTCATTTATTTATTTATTTATCCATTTATTCATTTTGGTAGCCCATTCAGAAAATTACAATATCTGTTCTTCTATGCAGTCCAGGAATAATGCATCTAGATATTTTGATCGAAAAAGGAAAATATAAAATGTGTACAACATATATAATAAACGCATGGTAGAACGTTCATGCAAAAATCTTGACATTTCGTGTAAAATTATGTTGTTTATATACTATCAAGTAACTATTGGTTTCACATGTATTAAATTTGCTGGTATATTATCACACGCTTTTTCAAAAATTAGCAATTCACAATGTCTTTATTCGGATGAGGCACCGAAACATGAAAGAGAACTGCTTTTTTGGTGACGTAAGGCAGCGCATTTATTTATTTATTTATTTATTTATTTATTTATTTATTTATTTATTTATTTATTTATTTATTTATTTATTTATTTGTTTGTTTCTTTGTTTCTTTGTTTGTTTCTTTGTTTCTTTGTTTCTTTGTTGATTTATTTATTTATTTATTTATTTATTTATCTATTTATTTATTTATTTATTTATTTATTTATTTCCTTCGTTCGTTCGTTCAATCATTCATTCATTCATTCATTCATTCATTTATTCATTTGTTTAGCCAATTCAGAAAATTACAACAGCTGTTCTTCCATGGGGTCCAGGAACAATGCATCTAGATTTTTAAATCCAAAAGGAAAATGTAAAATGTGTACAACATGTTTAATAATTACAAGATAGAACTTACATGCCAAAATCTTTACATTTCGTGTAAAATTATGATGTTTATATATTAACTTAAAACGTACTCTTGGTTCCGCATGTATCAAATTTGATAGCATTTTATTCCACGCTTTTCCAAGAATTAACAATTCACAATGTCTTTATTCGGCTGAGGCACCAAAACATCCGTGTTAATCCGTAGTTCATAACTTAATGCGTCGGATCTGAATATTATTATACTCCTCAGCGCCCAATTTCTATTGTTTTCAGCGGAGTCTAATTTTCATAGAGCTCCTCTCTTCCTAGGAGTCTAATTGAATTAGATCCGCTGAAGTGCAAGTGACCTCATGACGGGACTTTGCAATGGAACTTCGACAATTTTTGTCTACACTTTTTAATGAAAAAAATATTTTGTCCCTGGCAGGGTTCGAACCACGAATTCTGTGATATGTGCTGTCCATTACGCTAAACAGCTGAGACGATGCTTCACGGATTTTACATAATATTTATTCCAGCGTGTCTATTGTTGACCAGCATTGAATAGGGTCAGGGAGCGTGACAGGTCAAGTGTCAAAGGTCGTTACATTATGTACTCTTACTTGTCGCTTTTCTCTTCGAAATCAAGTCTTTTAACTTTGTTTCAAGTAGGAAATACTTTTATAACACCCATCTTTTGGAGTATAAGTATGTCAGACGCCTCGTAGAGTTTTCCAATTGAATTAGAAGACTCGCGCTGCGCGCTCGTCTTCTAATTCAATTGGAAAACTCGACGCGGCGTCTAACCTATACTTAGACACCTTTCGCTGGATCCGCGTTTTGTCAGTGCGCGGGTTGTTAAAAATGGGTTTCACCAGGGACGTGTTACAGCACGTCCCTGGTTTCACGGAGAAGTCACCCGTGACTCACATGGTACAAACCACCACGTGCGCAGGCGAGGAGCCAACGCGGCAGATACGAATCATGTGAAGAAAGCAGTTAATTATACTGCTTTTTCAATTGTGTCTCTTCAAATACTATGTCACATTTTAAGTTGATTATGTAAGACTTGTGAAATGATACAAACAACCAAAAAATAGGTGATAAGTAGTATTACCAAAATATAAAATAAATACATGGGGGATCCTAGGAACTGGTTGACTCTTGTGACACAACTTAACCATGGTTATTTTTACGTCCTCTTGAGATTCAGGTTACGTTACCGTTCTTGGCAGTACGGAAGAACACACTTTCTTGCGTTCTTGGCCAACGGAAGGACC
>CAXHWN010001740.1:1146482-1158982 GCA_964020975.1 Hermodice carunculata
ACGTTACTCTATTTATATTGTCGTGCGATGAGAGAATACTACATATATATCCATTTAAGCGACTAAGTTTACCTTTCAAGTGTTGCTTTATGTGTGGAGAGTCTTGTAATGACTGGGCAAATATAATACCTAAATATTTATACATAATGCATTCTTCAAGTGTCAACGTTCCCAAAAACCATTTCCTTGTCATATCCATTTTTTACCTATTACCATAACTTTTGATTTTGTGTCATTAAATTTCATTCCCCATTTTATAGCAAATCTATGTGCAATATTAAGCATTTCCTGTAGTTGCTTATCATCATTTGCCATCAGAACAATGTCATCTGCATAAAGTAAGGCGGGAATTAGTTCATCTTGATAGGTTATTCCTAACCTCTGCTCATTAAGCATAAAGAGCAGATCATTCATGACAATAGAAAATAGCGTGGGTGATAGAATGCATCCTTGTTTCACACCATTAACACTTTCGTACCAATTACTTTCAAAAGGACCAAATATAACTTTGTTTTCCACCTTCTCTTACAATCTATGTACTAATCGCCATGTTTTACCTTGAATTCCACTATTCCACAGTTCGCACATCATCTGATTTCTGTTTACCGTATCAAAAGCTTTGCTGATATCAAGAAATGCTAACCATGTTTTCTCTTTTCTGTCCTTTCTTAAACTACATAGACCTTTGAGACTAAAGTAGTGATCTTCTAACGTACGACCTTGTCTATATGCACCTTAATTTAAACATATTTTTTTATTCTGGATCACCTAATAGTATACATCGAGATACTAAAAAACAGGCTCTCCAGACATAGAGAGACACACAGAATATATACAATACACACAGGACAATACAATTCACGAAATGCTTTGTATGTACCACTCATTGTTACAATAATATTGAAAAATACACTTTCCTGAATGCTATGAAGTAAATACTCACAAGCAGAGACATGTCGATTAAAGAATGAGTACGAGTTATTGATCCAGAAAAATCCACTATGTCACTAGCTCGGTAACCAAAAAAAGAAAAAATGACGACAGTCTTAGCCATAAACCGTATATTGACAGGATCAACATGTTAATCAAAATATGAATCGTCTGGAGTCAGAAATGAATTTTTGGACAGCATCAAATAATTTAATGTTAAGGTTTGCAGAAAGGTCATTGTTACCATGTATAAGATACCGGATAAGTATATTACTTGCTAGATAGACTACAAGACTAGGATTCACACGTGGAGCTAGAATGTAACAAACCGTTTTTAAAAGGGATTTCCTGGGAACTGAATAATAGGGACATTCTAGGAAAAAGTGAAGAATACTTTCGTCAGGATTTAGACATTTACAAGCTGGGGACAGTATTATATTAAATCTGTGTAGGTGGGAATTTAGTCCGGAGAAGCCCAAGCGCAAACGAGTATGTATGATATTAGAAAATCGACTACCGTGTGAGTAATAAACAGGAACAGGATCTACAGACAATAAAGTATTTTTCAAAGTAGATTTAAATTTGGATAAAGTTGCAGAACGTCTTATGTCGTCGGGGAGATCGTTCCATAGTTCAATAGAGGAAGGAATGAACGAATTTCCGAACCGTAAGGAGTTAAACCTGATTTGTCTTTGGCTGCGTCGGTTTCTTAACTGGACAGTGGGCTGACCATTGTTATTCGGAACGAGATCCGAAAGATAAGCGGGAGTTTGACCATTAACAATTTTATAAAACATGATTAATTTGAAATATTGGCGTCTTTTAGCTAGAGTAGGCCAGCCTAATTCCTTAAGCATAAGATGACGGGGAGTGCGTTTCAGGGCTCCTAAACAAATGCGAGCTGCTTCATACTGAACACACTCGAGGGAATCAGAGAGAGTCTGTGAGCAATTGTCAAAAATTATACATCCATACTCTAAGATGGGTCGTACCATGGATTTGTAAAGCCGAATCAGAGTATTGCGGGATAACCTAAATTTAAGTCTGTGGAGGAGAGACAGACGTTTCCTCGCTTTTTCCACGATTCTGGTAATATGGGCATCCCACTTTAGATTACTAGAAAGTGTAACACCCAAATGTGTATGGCTAGTACCTTCTGGTATAACAGCATTGCCAAGGAGTAAAGGTGGGTGATCTGGCTTGTTATGTTTAGTGGAAAACAAAACAGCTAGAGACTTAATAGCATTGAAAGACATTTTCCACTGTTTGCCCCATGTAGAGATATGAACAAGATCTGCGTTCATCCGACCTGCAGAGGTAACGGGATCATGGATTATCTCCAGAATGCTAGTGTCATCAGCAAAAAGCTTAATATCACACACAATATTATCAGTTATGTCATTAATATAAACTAGGAAAAGAAGAGGCCCCAGAATAGAGCCCTGGGGTACCCCTGCCTGTACAGGAAGCAAGGAGGACGACTGACCACCAATCGTAACTCTCTGAAAGCGATTTGATAAGTAACTACCGATAAACTGGAGTAAAGCACCTTCAATACCCAGCTGTCTTAATTTGAAAAGAAGACCCTCATGCCACACGCGGTCAAAAGCCTTACTGATGTCGAGAAAAACCATCCTGGCTTCTTTTCGTACTTCCAGGCCATTATATACGTCATGAACGATTTTGATAAGCTGGTTGATGGTAGAGTCGTTTTTCTTAAACCCAGAGTTTTTGTGCGTCAGTAGATCGTGACGAATAAAGTACTCGTACAGAATATTAAATATTAAACGTTCGAAAACTTTGGAAACATTACACAGTAATGAAATAGGGCGATAGTTGCTTTTTACCTGCTTATCGTTCTTTTTGAATACAGGGCACATATTAGATTTTTTCCAAGAATCTGGAAAGCACGAAGCAGCAAGAGAGAGGTTAAAGAGTTTGGTAAGTGATGGGGAGAGGCCAGAAGCCGTATTCTTTAGGATGAGGTTACCTATACCATCGGGTCCCGTAGCAGAGCTGGACTTAAGAGATTGTAAAACCTTTTTAACGTCGTTTTCATCAATTTGGAATTCACTGAGCCTCGCATCGGTGCGATATGAGAAGTCAGGCAGGGGCATAGGATCGTCTTCATGAGGAAGTTTACATTGATTGGCAAAGTAATTATTGAAAAATTCACACTTTTCAACGTTACTGGATATTACAGTGCCGTTTTCGAGAAGGGGAGGTATGGAATGATTGAGCTTGGAACCTAGAAAACTCTTGCTGAGGTTCCACCATTTCTTTGGATTAATGATATTAGAATCCATTTCACTGCGAATTTTTGAAAAATATGACCTCATGGAACTACGAAGGGCGCTGACTGCAGTGTTGCGCTTCCGTTTATAGAACATGTAGAGTCTTTCAAGAGTAATAAACTCGATATAAGTAAAGGGACGAATTTTGTTGGTAAAACGTTTGAAACGTTTCCAAGCACGATTTCTCTGTCTAAGTAACTGTTTAATTTTACAAGTGACCCATGGCTTATCTTTGGGTCGTACAAGGATGTCACGACAAGGGATGAAGTCCTTGCATAAGCCGCTAAAAAGATCTGTCCAGAAAGATACCACATCGTTGATATCATCAAAGACTTCAAATCCTGTGTTAAAAGGAGCGTCAAGGGCAGCTTTGTTTAAATCTTCAAAATTAGCTTTCTTGAAGTCCCAAATTTTCCTTTTGAAGGGGTGGTCTACGCGGCGGGAAATCGAAAAAGTACAAAATACAACTGAGTGATCGGATGTAGAAATGGGTGGTAAGATACCTGAATTTAGAACATAACCTGGTGAATCTGTGATCATGAGATCAAGGATACTTTCAGATACATCGTTTACTCTGGTCGGTTCGTTTATTAATTGGAATAAGTTATTTTGGGATAAAACATTGACTAGGCGCAGTCCTAAGTCGCTATCTGAATGATCAGTATTCCATAACTGGCACCTATCATTAAAGTCACCGGTTATGATTAGAGTTTTAGGATTACACTCGAGGGCTGAAGTAATAGAAAGATCGAGCTCCTCAATAAACAAATCTCTGTCTGCGGCATATTGCCCTGGTGGTCGGTAGTACACACCTAAGAGAACTAAACCGTATTTGAGTCGAAATTCAACCCATAAGCATTCACTGTTGGCAGATCCGAGGTCCGCTCGGTGAGTACAGGGTAAGTTGTCCCTTACACAGATCGCCACCCCTCCCCTTGCAGTTCACCAAAGGTTTCCTGTTCCTCATAGAAAGACATCATTTGTGTTTCAAGCATGGATGCAAACACTTTATATACATTAGAAGTAATTGTTATTCCTCTATAGTTGCTGAGTAGCTCTGGCTTACCGTCTTTATATATTGGTTTAATATAACCTTTTGACCAATCGTCTGGGAAGCTTTCTAGTATTTTACATAGCTTAAATATTTTCGTAAGTGAGTTAACAATTGCCTCACCGCCATGCTTTAAAAATTCGTTTGGTATATTATCGATACCACAGGCTTTACCGTTCTTTAGTTTGCTAATGGCATTCCAGGTAGTATTTTCATCTATTACTATATCTGTGAGGCCAGACATGTCTACTTTATCTCCGTCACAAGAAAGATGTTCCATCTAAGTATTGTTTAGGTCTTTATCACCTGTCGGTGACCCAGAATTTCCCAAATTTTTCCAATATGTACCTAATATTTCACTGATTCTCTTCGGAACGTTAATAATTTTGCTTATGTCATTAGGGTCGCAGATTTTTAGGGGATGTCCATTATTTCCATTCAAACGTTTCAGCATTCGCCAATATGAACGTGTGTTTTTCGTTCCTTTTCTAGAATTTAAAGAGATAACTTTTATTTTATTTTGGACTTTAATGGTTTTGATTTTTTCGTGAACATCTCGCTTTCTGCGCAAATATTCTTGCCAAAGTTCTTGTAAAATTTCTGGGTCACAAGTTTCTTTGCCTGCCCAATACCTGTAGAACCTATTTGCCGTTCTACGATTTTCAATGAGTTTCTTAGTTTCTTTGTCACACACACGCTTTTCATCGTCTTTTATTTCTTTTTTACCGACATATTGTTCACCAACTTCTGTAACAATCTGCTTCCATCCTAGCCATGTTTGGTTAATAGGTTGGGAAAGGTCACACTCGAAGTTTGCAAATTTAGCAGATAAAGCTAGTCTGAAAGCACTCCAGTCTTTTACCTCATTGATTTTCCACTTCATGATATTTTTTACCAGGGGGGCATTGTTTTTACACTCGGAAGAGTTAAACGAAACACATATTGTATTGTGATCACTGCCTAAGTCATAATCACCAACTTCATCAATGATGACACTGTCTATGTTATTTTCCAGAGAGGAGCTTATAAGTGCATAGTCAATAGTGGTCTTGGTGCTACCTCTATGCCACGTATATTTTCCAGTGCATAGGGGAGATTTGTTTAAAACTTTCATATCAGCTGTCTCTATCAATTTTTCTAGCAGGTCGCCATTAAAACTTGCTTTACCTTCAACACGATACTCTCCTATTTTACCGTTGAAATCTCCCAACAAAATACAATGGTGACCCTTAGATTGCAATTGACTGATATTTTCGATCAGTTCAGTATCTTTATCTATTCCATCGTTAGAAAAGTAAGTTACCCCGACCATAAAAATATTCTGTCCAGCTTTGACCTTTATCCATAAACGCTCAAATTCATCATTTTTCGAGTCGAAAACATTGTTATCTAGAACTTCAATACTTTTGCTAATTAGGAGACCTAAACCACCTCCTGTCTTTTTCACAGTGCTTGTATGTATGTGTGTGTGTATGTATGTTGTATGTATGTATGCATGTATGTATGTATGTATATATGTATGTATGTATGTATGTATGTATACTTTTGCCTGAACGAAACCGTTGTGCCCATAGCTAGCAGCACGAATTATATTCCGATATCAGAATTTAGAATAGGAAGATCGTGGAGCAGACTGTATCAGGAACATATAATTGTAAACAATGAACTTCCAAAGCGATAAGTGACCGATGGAAAATTATGCGTACGTATTTCAAATTTTTGTATGAAAATGGGAAACATCATCTACCTTGGATCCTGGGGTTTACAAGGCTGTTTACAAGGGTATTTTATTGATTTTCTTTGACAATTGTGAGACTGTTTGGGGATAATCCATGTAAAAAGTATCAACAAATTTTACATACTGCAAAACCAATGCACGTGGATAATCACGGATACTTTTTATTATACAGTCAGCCCAGAGTTCTTACTGCCACAATTACGTTAGCAGTCACTTGATACACGTCGACATTTTCATATGGCAACTCTAGCATACAAATGTCTTCAGGGCTTGTCTCACGTGTATTTGGCTGACAAATTTCAATTCATTTATGACACTCATAGTTTCAATACAAGAAGTTGTTACAATAGAGAAACTTTATGTACCGAAGTGTAACAAAACGAACTCCAGTCTCTTGCACAAGGCGGTGTCAATTTATGGAACAAACTAGAACATGAGTTATGGTCAGCTGTTCATTCATAAAAAATCTGAAAACAAATGCATTCTTATGACAATGTAGAAAAACAAATCCACTGACAATTCGAAAAAGGGAAAATCAACAAATCGTCTGTGTGGCGAATAAAGTTGTGGTGAATGAATGACTTTATTACGACAACACCATATCACACGATACAGCTTCATGGTAATTTGTCCGTCAATACACAAAAACAATACGATAGAATACAATATGTCAATACAATGCACACGAAGAGGAGAAAAAATAATACAATACACGTAACTGCAATAGACTATACACTGCATTCCTCAGTGTCAAGTCGAGTGTAATCCTGCGCGTGGTCACCGGCCTGCAACACGGTGCGGTGGGCCAGCCGACATTGCCCCCATGGGCCGTCTCATGCATTATTCTGAATCGAATTAGCTGGGTTTTTTTTCCTCTCGTTTACGTTCTTTAACACAGTATTTTTTTTTTAAATTTGAAATATGATTTGATCATTGAATATGTTGTTAACGTTTTGTCGAGTAGGGCTTGTCGGGAGATACCACTCTGCCATGGGATGAGAAACTTTTCTGGTAACAATTTTTCTATTGATTTAGGAGAGAATTCACCGAATTCATCACCACCATTGTTCGAAATATATTTGCAGTTATTTAATGTTAAAGTAGTTTTTATTGCATTCAGCCAGTTCGAGTTGTTCGCGAATACAATTTCACAATTACACTTGTAAGCATCATACAATATTTTATTAGGGTCAGAATTTCTAATTCGATACCAGTTTTGCAAACAGTTTTTAATATTTTCTAGGTATATGGATTAATTCCTAGCTCGCTTATTACCGCCACAGTACATGCTTTGTTATTCACTCCTCTGAAAAAAATTTTTAAAAATCTCAAATATGATTTTTCAAACTCCACCTTACAATAACCAGCTATATCGTCCCTGCCAATACAGTATATGTATGGATGTATCCAGACCATATTTCAGATCCATAAAGAAATTTAATACCCATTCCTGATTGAAATTTAAATGAAAATTATTAAGTATTGGTAAATAATCATAGAGATGCCTGACAATCATATCATAAAACTCTCTTTACGAGACAGTGTAAAACTAGATTCCAATGCTAAGAGGTAAAATCACTTAGGCCACAGCAGTGCGCAAGATATCACATGTACAGCTCAATGGGTATGGCAATGTCTGGATGAGCCAGGTACGGCATGTCCGAAGAAGACATATTTTGAAACAAATGAAAAAAAAAACAAACAAACAAACAAACAAACAAAAATACGATTATATGATCAGTATTAGCAACTTTTTTCTTCTTCATTTCATCCCGGCATTGATACTGAACACCCTTTACCAAAATAACGAACGTATGGGAAATTCAAAACAGATTTTAAAGTGGAGGATTACTTTAGATGTGTCAAACATTTTAAGTGTGCCGCAAAGTATTATCAAAATTACGTTTAAGTAGCCATAGACTTAGGGTAGAGACCTGAAGATTTATGAATGAACCTCCAGAAAATATGATTTGTATTTATTGTAACACTAAACTGTAGTCTGAGGAACATTTTTGGTACAAAGCCCTGCCTTCAACCATTTGAGAAGCAACTACTTCTTTTAGCCTAACAAGTAACACTTCCTCATATCTGTTTTATCCTGATGCCAATGTGGCGGAGCAGATTTGTAAATATTTTATACATTATTTGTACATAGGCAGTCATGCAATGAGCCAGTTTTGAGTGCATTGTTTTTATACTGTGAATAGGCGATATGCATATTAAATTCCCGCCCCAACTGCATATCTGATTGACCAGTCTCGCTTTGTGAGATATGGTGAGATATGGCGAGATACGAGTATATATATATATATATATATATATATATATATATATATATATATATATACTCGTATCTCGCCATATCTCACCATATCTCACAAAGCGAGACTGGTCAATCAGATATGCAGTTGGGGCGAGCCATATATATATATATATATATATATATATATATATATATATATGGCTCGAAAGTACTAGAAGAATACCAGTTTGGCATTTGTGAATTTGAATTTCTCCAAAAAAAAAAAAAAAAAATGCTAATTTTGTGACAAATGAGCATATGGCCTGTCTCTGACAGTGATGCGACCGGCACATCCCCTTTGATCGCCAGGCGTCAAACCCGTGCTTTGTGGCGGGAAATTTATATGCATACTGCATATTGTATTTTATATATGCTGTCGGCCCGTATGGCCATAAGAAGCAATACATTTTAAAATTGCAACAATGCGTTGTTCATCAAAGAAATCTAAATATAACCGAATATCTACTGTTTCACTCAATAAAGTTTGTTTTAAACGACCAAAAGACCTGTTTGCTTTTTCACATAGTTGCTTTATGGCTTCAACAAAATTTCTGTTAGATGTAAGTTCAATACCAAGGTGGTGTTTTCGCCCCCTTCATAGAATATTTGGGCTCATACTTGCATATTCTATTTCAATTCTTTGACCGATCCAGAGTTTCCGAAACTCCCTAATTTTCGGGGGATCTCCCGAGAATTTACTTTTTTTTCTCCCGATCTGCCGAAGCTTAGAAAAACGGAACTCCGAATTACCAGTTTTTTTCCCGTAAAAGCAAAGTTGACATTTTGCATGCTTTTTGTGTTCTGACAGTGTTTTTGTGTATTTACAGCTTATTGACTGTGGTTAACATCATTTTGAATGCGGTTTTCTATTCCCTTCCTTAAAGCTGATTTTGGGAATTTTAAACCACCAGAATGCACCATTTTAACTGTACGTTTACAAAAATGGCACTCCACCTCTTTCCCCCTCCCCCATCGTACTCGCAATCTCCTGAATAACTACTGATAAATCAGGAACATCTCCTGAATTGGGAGAAAATAACTTAAATCCTCTTCATCGGCGTCATCAATTCTGTGTGTGACTGTGATTTAAACATGAAGTTTGATAACACTTACTAGAACAGGCGCCAGAGGGCGGTACTGCTTAAGGAATGTGGAGGTGGATCAAAACATTGATTTTTTCCCACAGAGACTGGCTTGTGTAATTGCAAATCGCCACCCCTGAGTTCAACGTTTCATTTCTAATTGTAAATGATGGTGAGTGTCCATGAGTGTTGTACGTCATGAATTCTAGTTACATGCAGATCAATGTAGTAGCACCCGCATATTCCCATTACGCTTTGATTTACTACTCGACTAGATAAAATGTCTTTTATCTGGTAAGTATGCTCTGGATATACGATCACAGAGAAATTCAATAAAGATCAGACAATATATGGCATATCATACATGTATAGCATTACCCTTGTGATACCTTAAAAGAACAGCCGAAAAGTAAAATCATGTAATGTTGCCTTCCAGGTAAACTAAGCATACACGCATGTCAAATTTCTGTCCAAGATGCAAGCAATACAAACTGAAACCAACTGTAAGACGGAGAGAGAGAGAGAGAGAGAGAGAGAGAGAGAGAGAGAGAGAGAGAGAGAGAGAGAGAGAGAGAGAGAATCTGAAATATGGTACAATTAAAGTTTTATATCCAACTGATCGAAAGGAAAGACAAAAGTTAAAAACCGCAATTCCCAAAAGCAATGTCACATGTACGAGCTTGTGTCTCATGTGCTCTGCGTGGGGATTATTGTTGTTATCGTGAATGTCATTGTTGTTTTAACGTTTGAAATTTGTCCTGTCTTCAAAAAAATCTAACAGGTAAATAAAAAGTAAATATAGGCTAATATCCTTACCCTGTAATGTTTCTTAAGTCTTTGAACGCATAATGTTCAACGCCCTCTGTGAATATTTTACTGTAAGCAATTTCCTTACATCTAAAAATTAAAGTTTCAAGGCAGGCGACTTAACAATCAATCAACTTGTCTACCTACTGTATATTATCTACAATGGTCTATAGTTATCGAAAGAGGCCAGAATGGTATTTCTTGGCGTCTTTAAGGCGTTCAGCAAGGTATGGCACCCTGGACTCCTCTTTGCACTTAAGCAGCTTGGCATATCCGATCATCTTGTTACCTGGGTCGAAAGCTACCTTTCTAATTGCGTCCAAAGAGTTTCTATTCATGGTCAATCGTCTGCCTGGCTTCCTATCCAGGCTGGGGTGCCTCAGGTCTCTATCCGCGGGACCCTCCTATTCTTAGCTCATGTAAATGACCTAGTGAACAATCTCACGTGTGAACTGAGATTGTTCGCTGATGATACTAGCATACTCGAAATTGTCAATAACCCTGTTCAATCCTCCCGCCACCTGAACACCAGTCTGTCTCTTTAGATGCTAATCTTTCTTTGTTGTGTTTGTATTGAAAAGTTATTTTCCCTCTAAATTACACAAACTATCAATTTTTTTACCTTTGAAATTTAAAACACAAAAAGAGAATTCATGTTTAGCGAAATTATGTGACATAATATGCATTTATTTTTATAACTTTTCTTTGTTCTATTTTATCTATCTATCTATCTATCTATCTATCTATCTATCTATCTATCTATCTATCTATCTATCTATCTATCTATCTATCTATCTATCTATCTATGTGTCTGTCTGTCTGTCTGTCTGTCTGTCTGTCTTTGTCTCTATCTATCTGAGAATCTGCTTTTGGAATATAGAAAACAAGATAACGTCATGCCTTTGATAATAATACCGTGGCATTATTCTTTCTGCCACACATTTACGGCTCAATATTTGCTTCTGAAAAGGACTGTCAAATTCATTACATTTGAATGTAATTATAGAAACAGGAGCAACAGTGCCGCATCTTCCGTGTAATTCTGAATTAAAACACGCACACACACCATCCAATTTTTCTGCGTTCCATGTCCAGTCTAGTGTACATCACACCTATGCCTTAACCAGTCACCACCATCGATTTGGATAGAAACATTTTAAAAATTCAAGGTTACAACAGCCGAACGAATTTATCGACGTGTCATCAGCAGGAAACCACCAAGTATATTTCGCAGTGCTAGATTCGCAGACTCGCTTTTTTCGTGATTACAATTTCCTGTTTTTAACTTGTATTTTGAAAAAAAGCCCTACTTAAATTTAAAGAGTGTAAGAATGTGGAATAATGGCAAATGAATACTATAACACAAGTTCTTGTTATTAATAGCAAGACGGAATGAAATTGTGTGACCTGGTATATGCACTAATATACGGAAAAATAGCAAAATTTAAATTCCGACTTACCCCGATAAATGGCTTCTATACATATTCATTAAGTTTGTTCAAGAGAGAACACACACACACACAGACACACACACACACACACACACACACACACACACACACACACACAAATGTCCATCCAAAAGTGGTAGTCCAGTATGGGTGCATTGAACTTGATCTTGAACTTACATCAATCAACCTGATCTCGTGTGTCCACTGAGAAAAGAACCAAAGAACCAATCAAATTGAATCCCTAAATTGACTGTTTTACTTGAAGTGAAACCTTACGCTGCTACATTACTATCCTATAGTCATAAACCAGGCACGAAAACAAAATTTATCCTCTGGCTTCTCTGAATACACCCAAAAACTGATAAAATGATGCGAAGGGTGTTTTAATGGAAACAGTTGCGACTTTCTAATATAATTATTGGGGGGTTTTTTTTGGCTAGTTTGTTTCTTTTGTTTTGCATTTGTTTTGTTTTGCTTTGTTTGTTGTTTGTTTGTTTTTGTTTTGTTTTTTTGTTTTTTTACTACGGGTTTTATTTTAGCCTTTTTGTTTGTTTGTTTGTTTTTTGTTTTTGTTTGTTTGTTTGTTTGTTTTGTTTGTTTTTTGTCGGTTTCTTAGGAAGTGGGTGGTGTTTTGTTTTTGTTGTTCTCTTTATTCCATTTGGCTGTAGATCACTATACAGCTCTCAGTAAATAATACATAAGATGCTTTACCTCGTGACCAATTCAAATATCACATAACACTGACGCCCTACCTTGGGTTTATGGCTAAAAACCTAGCATAGTTGCGGACAAAGGGACCATTTGCTGATAGCAACACTTCCCGAGATGAGATTCAAGTCATAAAC
>CAXHWN010001740.1:1161482-1252482 GCA_964020975.1 Hermodice carunculata
TATCCGGGGTGAAGTTGCAATATCCAGCAGTTCTTCAGATTAATGCAGATGGATGCATTTTAACCACTTTTCTGACGTGCACTGAACAAACTAATAAACTCAGAAAGCGATGCCAATATCACCTATAAGATAAAATTTTAGACACAGGTTGAGGGCAATCTATTCCTAGGTTTTGCGCTACTACAAATGTGGCCACAACGCAGAAAGCAATGAAAAGAAGAGACAAATATTCCAGTTTCACATTAAAAAAAATTAAAGTTTTTTGGCATGAGAGATGAGTCAATATGATCTTGATATTTTGCTCTTACCCCCCTTCTTGACATTTGGATTCAAATGATTACGCATACGCCTTAGTAGACCAAACACGCTAGATTTGAGGAGCTTTGGATCGCTTCAAACTACGAGTTGACCACCACGCTAGATTTGAGGAGCTTTGGATCTCTTCTTCAAACTACGAGTTGACCACCACGCTAGATTTGAGGAGCTTTGGATCGCTTCTTCAAACTGAGAGATATTTTTTACCAACTCGTTCAATTAAGGGCAAGACAAGTTGGGGTATTAAAGCATTTGATTTGCAATTGCATATCTCGAACACATTCACCAGACCAGATGACTAATCGTTCTGCATTAAATTGCATACGGAGTTCATCAAAAGTACTTATTTTATACAATTATACTTTCTTTAGTGTGGTTCCTCCACAGAGACAGGCATCAGTTAACTTGCTTGGTAAGACTTTACCATGAACTCTTTGATATGAAACGGTTAACATGAGCTCTGAATGGCCAGTGCCAGGCAAACGCGTGCTTGCCAGACGCAAAGAGGTACTCGGCACGAACTTGCAAAGCCTTTGTGTACTGACCGAAATGTTTGAAGTGGTTCGAGTTCAGGATAGTATGGTTTACAACCATAACAGCAGCGAACACAAGGCCTTTGGTTCGCTTTGTAAGGGCCACCTGCGCAGAAACGACGAGGTGTGTGTCTTAATAAATAACGCACAGTCTACTCAAAGGCAGTGTACTCCATGTACAGATCTTTTTGCAAACAGAGGGACGTGCGGTTAGCTTATAGTTTCAGCATCACTTGCTGCACAGACCGGGCGCGTTCAGCGTTGGTAAGTGACAGGTCAGTCAGATAGCTATCTTTACACTCTTTGCGTATATAAAAGCTTCCCTGCTCTGGAAAGCTTGTGAATGCCAACCAATGTAATATTCATTTGGTGACACAGACATACAGCAACAAAAAACATGTCAAACTCAATGAAACCTTAATGACATTTGTTAATAAAAATCGTATTTCCTGTCTCTGCCTAAAAGACAGTTGCATTACAGTCTTCACATTAAAAATCTGAAGTGACACAATGTGTACATTCTGCAATAATACTAGAGAGAAAAGTGTCGATCGGCATTCCAGCAAGTGAAATAAGATAAGTCCTTTGAATATCGTATACATTTATTGACAGATTCATCTTATGTGGGAAGCAAGGGTGCAACATTCTCTTCAAAACACGAAACAATGCTTACGTTTTCAAAGAAAAAAAGGTGTAGAAAATATACAGTAAGAAGAATGCTGACTTTGTATATTAGAATCAGGGTGTATACGTATGTGATAGAACGTGTTCTACAAATACCTGTAACATATTGAACTGCCATACATAAACAGTGTACCTGATGCAAACAATACAAGTTAAATTTTATGTCTTCGATTGTGACTTGATTCGTCTCTGCATTTTATGCACAATTTTGAACAGAATGATGGTGGATGAAATTAGCCTAAGCAAAGTAAAATGTTTTTATACATCATTCACAGATAAATGATACGTGCTGTGTATTTTAAATAAAATTTGTGGACACAGTTTTGCCGAGTCCTCTTGTGTATAATTTGTTTGTTTCTACTTTATTATGCACTATGCGTTGTAATTCTAAATTTTGTGTGCTTCAGGAAACGTGATCTCCCATGTCTATTTTCCACACGAAAAGAGTATAGCTTTAAAGTGGTCCTTTGAGATTAGCGTTCCAGAATGTGGATTATAGAGCGTGAGAATCTAATATAAAGTGATCTGATAATAAGCAGAGCTTAACACACAAAATTGCTGACTCGAACGATGTTCATGCAACGACTAAAGGCTCAGGCCTCGACGGGAGCGAAAATGAAGGGAGTTCGGGAGCAATTTTTAGGTCAATGTATTAATAAACCTCTGAAAAGAGGATTTCTGATTTCAGGACGCTCATTGGGCACGGGTCGCCACTGTTCCTCAACAGTTTTAGAATATGGAATCAAAATATACGTGCTAATGAACAGCCGTCTTATAACATTATGGTGGTTTCTTCTTCGTGGTTCAGGTAGCGAAAGGTTGTCAAAGATTCAATAGCGGATTGAGACATAACTTTGCAGCCGTTGCTGTATATATATTTGGTACATCCATCTACATTATTAGTAGCCTTTGCAAAACAAACGAAGTTGGTATTTTTTTTCATTTCCTTTTAATTTATTATTTACGATGCCGTCTGTATGCACTTAGCTGGGATATGCATGGACCGTGCTGGAAGTTTCTGATAATTGTCTAGCTGTAAATGCAATAATAATAATAATAATAATAATAATAATAATAATAATAATAATAATAATAATAATAATAATAATAATAATAATAATAATAATAATAATAATAATAATGATGATGATGATGATGATAATGATGATGATGATGATGATAATAATAATAATAGTAATACTAATAATATAGAAACGTAGATAGATGGATGAATGGATGGACAGATAGATAAAGAGAGCGAGAGAGACAGAGAATTATAGGCGGGCATGTAAAACAAAGAAAAGATTGCTTTGCGGTTCTTAATATTGAAATCTGAATCTAAGTCTAAATTGTAATATGGAGAAATTATTAAACGTGTGCACATAAGACATTGCGCTGCATACATACAAACATAGAGACACACATGCGCGCGCACACACACACACACACACACACACATATATATATGTGTGTGTGCGTGTGTGTGTGTGTGTGTGGGTGTATAAT
This sequence comes from Hermodice carunculata, assembly GCA_964020975.1. NCBI lineage: Eukaryota > Metazoa > Annelida > Polychaeta > Eunicida > Amphinomidae > Hermodice > Hermodice carunculata. The sequence goes on from CAXHWN010001740.1 coordinate 1,164,521, forward strand.
AGATTATGAAGCTTAATGGCGGTTCATCTGTAGCTTATCAATGTTCATTTATATATTAATTTATAAAACAACTACAGTGCTTCGTATATGAATGAAGACCGAACACATACAAAACTAATGCATATTTCCAGGAGGGGTGCAATGGGGATTTCTGACATAGCTTTAGTTGGCGCCTGGTGTGAAAATCTTTTTTAACTCTTTCAAAACCAACTGCGACTAAAATAAATCTACTATAGACAAACTGCTCTTGATTATAATAAGGGTGCTAGAATCATGTTCTTTGTAAAAAAGACCGTTCATTCAAGTTAGAGAATGTAATATGTAGTTTCATGAAATGTAATGGTCCAGGTCAATAGCTTTCTATGGAGCAATTCAACGCCCCAAGGGAAGCTAGCACAGTATAAGCTATAGTGGGAAAAACACAACCTGACTAAAGTAACAAAAAAAAAAAAAAAAAAGAAAAAGAAAAGAAAAAGAAAATTCATTATTTATTCGCCACATCCAAACTACCGACTTCCATGCCTGAGCACAGATACCTTCCAAAAAGAGACCAAAGTCTTAAAAATAAACATATTCCTACCGTAAAAAGAGGAAAAAAATCTTGAAAAATATACTAAATATACTTTATAACCAAATGTCATGATCATGTTCTGCGATATACCGTTGTGCCTCCAAAACAGCACACTCCGCGTTCAAAGTCACATTTCATGTTTAGCGCCATGTTGGTTGTTTCACGCCTCCATTCACACCGACTGGGATGCAAACGGAGAATCGCGTTTCCGCTTGTGACGTCGGTCGAGACAACCCATTCTGAGCGCTTACTGTGTAACGCACTGTATTGTTGTCGCTGGAACGCTCAAGTGACAGGTGATTGTTTACCTTCTGGGGACCGTACCCAAGGTTCAAAGCAAGAAGGCTACACGCTTGCTTGTGCCACGATGCGACAAGCCGCAAAAATAAGAAAGAGAATTTGTCGTGGAATTCATTTCCAAACTTAGGGAGCCCACGTGTTTCTGGGAGAATGGGTTTGCAGTCTCAAGAGACAAAACTTCGTTCCGTCCAATTATCACAAGTTGTGTGGTGAACACCCGGGGGTGAACATTTTAACTATGATTATTGCACGGATTGCATGGCTGTTTCTCTTGGGCAAAAGCCCGGCAAGAGACGAGCATTATAAGAGGGATCCGTACCAACATAGTTACGAAAACAAAATTATGGCAGGTGGATCGTTGGAAGCCCAACCAGCCAGGAGACTGTCACTATGGCAACGAAGTCCCGGCCAAGTCACTCTGCAAGTACAACGCGGACACTCCTGTTTACTGCCAAAACTTCGAGGATCGATTTCGATTTCTGGTTCATCCTGGTAGAGAATGAAACCGACGCTACTTTTTTCAGTGTTGATGGGGTCTACAGCCCGTATTCTTCTTCTTCCGGGTGAAATTCTTCGTCAGAAGCTGCATGCTCCTCATCGCCTACGGCCGCCATAATCATGCAAGAAACAAGAAGTCAACTTCTTGTTTCAGTTACTTGCTTCGTTTTGAGACCTCTCCAGCATCGCAGGAAGAACTGTGCTGTCAAGACTGACGTCACTTAATATGGCAACATGGCGCCGTTGTTGAACTGGAACTTCCAGCCTCATGTTTGCCTGTATGTTGTTCCTAATGAATTTTACTGATTATTACACGCACAGAATCGGGGAGTAAGGTTATTGAAATATATTTACACCAAAGTTTCATATGATGGGGATGTTCTTTTAAGACTTATGCCTTACATCCCTCCCTACAGTTGACGTGACATGTGGTGACCTAGCATGGATAGTACGAGAGCACGAAAATTATTGAGGTCAGTGATCACATACGCCAAAAAGGTTTGCATTTTAAAAACAACCCTAGACACGTCATGTCTATACGATGGTTTGAGTTTAGGCGCCCTCGAAACAAAGTCACAAATAAGCTTTGCTGCGACCATCGGAAGTATAAATTATAGAATGTGTCAAAATTAGATACAAACGATTACAAAAGTTTTTCCCTTCGGAGAACAATTTCAAACAGCTCCAAAAACGAGCATTGGCAATTCTTATGTCCATATCCACCTCTGGTGATAGGCAACAACATAATTACTGATAATTTTGGAAAAGCCCAAGCATTTAACAATGACATCGCTGATCAATGTAAGAGCGTGCTCGATCAGAATTCGACTTTTGATCAAACATATTCCACACAGGGCGGCATCAGCAATCTGTTTATAAATGAATTGACTGTTCTCGGTGTTTTAAAATTCGTTGATGTCAACAAAGCTTCCGAACCAATTATGATTAGATGTAAACTGTTATAGGCCCTTGCGGATAAAATCGCCTATCCCCTGTGCCTAATACCTCAGCAATAGGACACATGCATATTATTAATTTCCCGCCACAAAGCGCGGGGCTCACGCCTGTCAATCACGAACGAAACGCAGGCATATCACTGTCACAGACAGGGATAGATGCCTTTTTCTGACAAAAATAGTGTCTTTTGAAGAAATTAAGTTTACAAATACCAAATTCATATTCACTCAGTGCTTCCTAAATTGGTTACAAGAATAAAATTCCATTTGCCTGAAGTAAGTTTACTTTATTTCCAAAATCTTTGTAACATCCAGCTTTCCAGCACAGGCAGCGGCTCGAATCTCGCCAGGAGATACTTTGGTCACTTAAGTCAGAGATATGATTTCATTCCGGGAAAAAAAAACTAATAAATGTACACAATTTTTTTTTTTAAATGCCTCACAGGTCAATTTTTTTGCCGCAACTTTTGCAACAAAAATTATAATTTCGCCTACATTCTGAAAAGCTGCACATATGTAAACTTTTGAGTGATATTGGATGAACTAATTTGAATAATGGCAACAGTGTCATGCTTGGTAGATAGAACGGCCTGGCAGATGACACAGAATGTGGCCCTGTGACCACCTCACTCATTCCACCCAAAAAACACTATCCGACACAATATTTTTATGATATATATATATATATATATATATATATATATATATATATATATATATATATATATATATATATATATATATGTATGTATGTATTGCATAACACAGAAAAAAACCTTTTAAAATGACTGTGAGCGGGTGTAGAAAGGTGAGCGTGTTGAGAGGGAACTGACATACCTAATGCAGCGATTAAATGCAGAAGACAGCAAGAACTTCTGTACAAAAACATTTGAATTACATAAAAAATTGCATATTTTGCATTGCAAAAAACCCCAAAACCCCAAAACCCCAAAACCCCAAAAGACCCCCCCCCCCCCCCAATAAGAACTACATACATTCCATTCGGCCTTACCCATATCAGTTTAATTACCAGTAAGCTTCAGTGAATAGAAATGAATATTTGCCAAATTTTCATGCTTTAATTCATTTGGCAATCACACACCTATTTAAATACGTGACTCTTCATTGAGGACCGAATAATCAGACTCGCTGTCACTTTCTCCAAGGTGGACAATGATGGGGTCCATGTAATGTTCAACTATGCCATCAGCTTCTGTGAAGCAGTCTTCCGCCAGTATTGTGTGTGTCACAGCTCTCTGTCAGTCTGCCGGAGTAACCTGACCAGATGCCTCTTGGACTAGAGTTTTTACGTAAGTTAATTTAAAAGTGACATTTTATTCTGCTACATAAAGTTTCACTAATGCCCACATCAACTCAATTACATTCAACTCCCTGTGTCGCACAGGGGTGCGCAAAATTTTGTGACCGTATTTCTGTGCAATTGCACTGGCAACATCAAGGAGGTTACCCTCCTTGGTAACATACATGGTTGCGGGTTTGTGTTTTCAATCAGCAAATTTCCATTCTGGCATGAAAAATTTCTCTACAAAATGAATCTTCCTCATCTTCAGCACGCTTGCATTTCAGTTTTGTGGTCACTCATCGTTGGACACTTTGGTTCATCTGTTTTGGTTTAATGATACCTAGCATTATAAATGACTATGCCACTTCGTCTGTCCAAAGAAGGTAATAACTTTTCCTCCCACCACTTCAGGAATACACCAGCATTCACTTCAGAATGGTAGTTTGGATTTTTGAGTTTTTTATTTCCAATAAAAACTAATTAAGTCACAACCATAAACAAATCCTATTTCTGCACTGCCAGCATGTAGGACGATACGGCGGTCACCTTTCCCTGTGGGAATGTTTGGGAGTTCTATATCCCTGTGTTCCAGAAGTTCTACAAGGCCTGCATCTACCAGCACGGGATACCAGCTGTGGGATCGGCAATGATTTTTGTCAACCCACGTTTCGTCAACATAAACAATCTGGTACCCATCCCTGTGGTACGGTTTAATTGACCTAAAAAATGAGCCCTCGGCGCAGCGATATCCGGTCTCTGCACAAATATGTTACGGTCTTCTGCGGTACTTGTCCGTTTGAAACCCAGTTCCTTTAGTACACTCCTCAAGAGAAAATATGAAGTATTCAAAGTATCTTTAATCCTGTCTAGAATTTTGGGTACAGTGTGCAAATCTCTACTTCGGCAGAAGTCATACACTGTACGTCGAATGAGTCCAGTATCAAGAGCATCTAATTTGCAGTGGCTAGACTTGGCATTTTCACTGTGATCAGTGAGAGGTGAAACCTTCAAAGCACGTGCCTTCTATTGGTATACAGAGGGGCTGTATGCAGACTTCTTCTTTTCTTTCTCTTTGAGGCATTTGAAGTTTTTTTAAGTACCAATAAAACATCATCTCTTTTGGTTGGATCTAGTCTCTCACATTTTGGCTCGCAAGGTCTACCTCTCCCCATGCTGAAAACTTGATTCACCTGTATAGTGTCATCTCATGTGCATATGCCCTGGCCTACGACCTATTTCCTGGAATTTCTTAATATCCACTGCCAATTACATCATAACCTGAACAGGTGAACACAATACCTGTGACCTGATTGTTTTGATTTTCTGTTTATTGTGTAACTCACACTTTTACAAGACGCCAGGGCTTGCTTGATTGCAATATTGTATGGTGTCACTGTATGAAAAATTATTAAATTAACATCTCAAAAAATGTTTTAAAAAATGTTAACTGGTTAGGCAAAAAATAGCTACCCGTGGGACAAGTTTTTCATGGGATGGTGCACTGTAATGTAATTTTTGTGAGCTTTATATCCGGAATGAGATCATATGTCTGGCTTTAGGACAACGATTATGTAGTTATCGCGGGGAATTTATATGCATGTATCGTATTCAAAATCCGCTTTTCGGACCCAGGGGAAAGACACAAAGTTTAGGCTACCCCCTTTCATAAGAAACAGTCAAAGCAATCATTACAAAACTTCTTGCCTATATCTATGCTAACTTGAAGCGAAAAGGTCCCATAAGATGCGTGTTCATAGCCTTATTTAATTTTTGAGGAGATTAGAATATTTTAATTCGTTGCCAATTAGCTTACCCCAGGGAATTCTGCTGTTTGCCAGCTCCACATAATTGATGACCTGGAAATGGAAGCTCTGGGTCAAAATAAAGACCTTAATTTTACTTTCCTAGACTTAAGCTGAGCCTTTGACTACGTGTGGCAGAAAGGTCTTTTTGTACAATTTACAGTCTGTATGTAGATGGCGCTCAGCACGACTGGTTTAGAAGATACGTGATGAGACGAAGACAGTGCATGGTTATGAAGGGTGTGTCTTCATGCTGGAAATTTACGAAAACAGGCATTCCCCTACGGTCGAAACTCGGACCTCTCTTACTTTTTATTTACACAGATGACTTTGGTAAATATTCCACTCAAGTATTAGGTTGTTCACATATGATATTTCTGTGTTGTTCATAAGGGAGTCAGGCAATGAAGACCCAGTAACCAAGCAGCGAAATGGGGTTTCATCAGCAAATTCACTGTAGGTGCAGAACTGGTTATAACTCTGAACGGATCGAAATCATGCAACCTAAATCAGTGATCAAAATTCACAAGATTACCCTGTTTCTGAATGGTGAACATGTCTGTACATGTGCATGCCACAGGCACTTAATTAAGTGGATTTTTAATTAGCGAGGGACCTGGACCGATCACATACATTTTATCAAAAATTAGGATGGGCTGCAGCCAGTTGAACCACGATATGCATAAAATTGGTATAGTAACTTCTCCTGCTTGTTCTTGTGGTGCCGAAATAGAAAATTCATTTCATTACTTTTTTGAGTGTACCAAATACACGACTGAGCGGAATTTATTGCACCAAAATATCATAGTATTGGCTCCTTTCACACTACAAACTCTTATGTTTGGAAATCCCAAGTGTTCAAAGGCAGTAAACCAAATTATTTTTGACAGTACCCACACATATATCTTAAATTCTGGCAGATTCAACTGAGGCCCGTACGTTTTCCACCCAGGTTGACGAACAAGCTTTGCTTGTGACTCCTGGTGGTTCACGTGCGGGCCGGTACTTTCTTTCTTTCTTTTTTTTTTTTTTTTGTTCCGCGAGCAGTATTCATGTGAACAGTGTTGGCTGGCCTCGACAGTATTGTATTCTCATAATGTATACTTCTGTCTGTCCTGTAATTGTGATGTCTGATCTTTTTGTATGTATGTCCATGTCGATGTTACGTCAATGTGGTGTCCTGTGGCCCGTCTTTATCTTTTGTACAGCATTTGTATTGTTCTTTTATTTCTTTTTTTTTCACGAGAGGGATTTATATAGGCAGAGCCTGTTTCCCGATCGCTTTTTTGAATAAAATATGTTTAACCCATACATTTTATCTACACCAGTGCAATAAATACAACAAACAGCCTCCGTGAACAGTTACTGTCCACATATTAAACAGAAACTCTTTTGAAGCACTCTCTCTGTATGATGACATACATCATATCTTGTTTAGAAGTCGCAGACGTGGTTTGGCAAAATTATGATAGAGTACAAATTGCTGCCACAAGAGTTGAAAGTAAGGGATAGCTTGTGCAATGATGTGGGTCGAAATAATCTTGACACACGTACAGAGCAGTTCAAATTAATCATGATGTACAAATTCGCCAACGGACAGGCAACCCAGTATTTATCTGATCGTCTACCCACCTAAATTACCCCCACCTGTGTTCTTCGTAACCACGAAAATATCTGATTTCTACCCTTTCAAACTGTCACTACGCAAAATTCCTTCTACCCTAAAACAAGAGCCTTTTGGAACAATCTTGATCAGCAAGTTAGAAATCCCACAGCTTTACCCTTATGCAAACGTAAACCATCTCATCGAAGTCCAGTACCTAACTGTTACTCTCGCGGAGTCCTTCCGAGACAGATACGACGCCTGACAGCGCATGGACTGTAGCCATCAACTGACGTTTACTGTTTTAGTGCCAGCTGCGTCTAATTTTGCACTACTTAAAGACGTTCGGTACACCGCGATATGCGCAACCATTTATGGTCGGAAACCTCCATACAGTTAGAGCTGGTATACTGAGCCAGACAAATAACGCAACCCTTAAACTTTTTAACTTAAATATTTATCGTTACTTTCATATCACAGAAACAAATTAGATCCATATTCTGCAGTCTTTTTGGCATAACATGTGAAAAACAAAAACTTGAAACTGTCAACGAGGGCGCGACCAGCTGGCAATAAACAGGGCAACATTGATTTGTAAAGTTCACAAATTGGCATGTCCACTAATACTGTGTGTGACCACCATCAGCATCTGTAACTGCTATGCAACGTCGCCGCATGGATGACACTAGCCGCTGCACCATCTGAAGGGGCACACGATCCCACTCTTCTTGAAGAGCCTGGCGAAGCTGCTGGCAGTTGGCGGGCGCTGGATCCCGTCTCCGAACACGCTGGTCAAGGTAGTCCCAAAGATGCTCAATGGGATTGATATCAGGTGAGAAGGCTGGCCATGGCAAAACGTTAATTCCTTCTCCTTGCAGAAAATCCATCGTCAGTCTAGCGGCATGGGGTCGAGCATTGTCCTGTTGAAGCAAGTGGAGTTGGTGGTGTCTAATGAAAGGGACAGCAACAGGCTGAAGGATCTCATCCCTGTAACGGGCAGCGTTAAGATTACCTTCAATGAAGATTAGCTGGGTTTTGGCTGTGAATGAAATTCCACCCCACACCATCACTGATGCACCTCCAAATCGATCTGTTTCCAGCACACAGGCATCTGAGTAGCGTTCTCCCCTTCGTCGCCAAACACATGTCCTACCATCTGCATGACACAGGGTGAAGCGGGATTCATCGGTGAATAGCACATCCCTCCACTGTTGATGGGTCCAGCGAGTATGGGCAGTAGCCCATTGTCGTCGGGCTTGCCTTCTTGCCTGTGTCAAAATTTGACCCCTGTAAGGACGCCTGGCGTGTAGATGGTGTTCTTGTAGTCTATTACGGACTGTCTGGGCAGATATTCTGTTATTGGTTCTGCCAGGTGTCTGTTGTGCAGTTCTAGTGGCTGGTCGAGTTCTGTTCCGCAGATGTGACACCCTGATGTGTCTGTCTTGTGTAGGTGTGGTTTCTCTTAGTCTCGCTGGATGCTGTCTGTCAGCTGTGGCCCCAGTCTCCTGGAATCTTGTAGCAAGTCTGGATATAGTGGATTTGTGGACTTGCAGTCTTCTTGCCACCTCTGCTGCAGATAAACCAGCCTGTAGCATGCCAATTCCTCTCTCCCGATCTACTGTTGATAATCGACCCATAGTTCTTGGAATACTGTGCCAAATGAATCCCATGCTGCCCTTTTATTGTCCGTGAGGGGCTACACCCAACCAGTAAAGGTGCAAATGTTTTAGTCATGTGGGTAACACTGAATCCTGCAGTTGTCCTTGATTCAGCACAACCACCAAACTTTGAAAGCCTCATATCCTCGCACACAGTTACGCTTGGGCTGATTTCAATGTGGCCTTTTACTGTCCCAGAATCAAAGACTTGGCAACCTTAATTTCAGGTGTCAGAGACTTGCGTAAAATAGCCTGCTGTAGTCACTCTTGATTCATGACAATGACCCCATGGCAAGGTCAGGGTACTCGACCTTGAGGTCACACTACTTGGTACATTATTTTAGACTGATTTAACAACGGTTTGTATATTTCTGAAGTTTAAATACAGTTCCAATGTGAAAATAAACCCAAATGAAAAAGTTGCGTTATTTGTTTGGTTCAGTATATTTGTCGATACCTGCACTAGCTGCTGTTCGCTTTTCCTATTTTGCACAGTTCCGTTTGAGAAATATGGATTGTTTACGTAGAGTGGAAAGGAAAAAGAATGGGCGGTTTGTTAACAAATGCCAAAACAAAGGACTAAATGCTTTAAAACAAGGCAGAATACGTCGAAATACGGCAGTGGTAGACCAAAACGTATGTGCACAATCAGTGAACGCTGACCAAGCCACCGTTGAAAGTGCCACGCCCCCCTCCCACCAAATGCCACATGCACATGTAAACACTGACAGTTATAACTGGGAGGAAGGTCCTAGAATAGTGGAACTAAGCGTACTAGCCGATAATCTTGTATGCGAGGAATGTATACAAAAAACATTGTCCCTAAAAAATACAGAATCAGAAAAACGATATGGCTTGGCCAGTGTAATTTACATTTCTTGTGAATGTGATACGATAAACGCTGTCCCAACGGGGGGGGGGGGGGGGGGGGACCACAGTTATACCCCAGCGTCAAAAGGTGGCACAGGCATATTTGATAATGTGCTGCCTCTGTTACCATTCGACAATGTATTAAGGCAACTATAATTTTGATATTCTTATTTTTACCTCTTTTTCCACATTGCTGTATTGCACTATGGAGAGAACCTTAAAATGTTTGCCTCTTTTCAGTATAACTATGAAAGTATATATTATGACTGGAATATAAAATTAACGACGTACTGCCGTTTATTTAACCTACATACATGTATATTGATATGGTATCGAAGTTAGACAATGAATTGTTACCTTGTACCTATGAACTTAGAACAAATTAAGTCAACATGCATGAATTCTTTGTACAATTGCGGAAAAAATAGCACCGTATGATATCTTTTTTTGTTAATCAATGAGATCAGTACATATTTTGGAAACCCCCTACAATTTTTCAGGGATTTGCAAATATTTTTTCTATTTCAAACTTAAAAAGTAATGTGAGCACTTATACATTTTTGCAAGACGAGATGAATTTAAAGTCACATTCCAGCATGTTTTGTCTACATATTTGTTATTAAAAGGCTTAATATACATTGCTTACACTCCTATTGAGTTATACAATGCATATTTTTGCATTCTTTATTTATTTTTTTTGCTTTTACCCACATATATAATGTTTGCTATCAAATTTCTGTAGTCCTTACATGAAGCGCCACCTAGCGACAAAAGTAGCACCGTGACATGCCAATTTTTTGCTTGCATTTTGTTTCAAATGCCAATAACTTGGTTTACACCAAAAACCAGAGATTTCTAAATTCTTTTGACCAGTGTACCGAACGTCTTTAAGGCGAATTACAAACTAAAAGTGCCAGATTCGCATTCCTTGTGAAAACACATTTCATTCACGTAACATCATGCCTGTAGTTCCAGAGAATATAATGGTCCGAGTCAACATTTTTCCCAGGCGGGCTGAGATCTCAATTCTTACAAAGCGCCCCTAAAAAAGCTGTTTACTCAGTGTAAAATTTGGAAAAGAAAGAGTTAAGAAAATGTAACAAATAGAATATCCAGTTCCTTAGCTTTCAGACAACGTTTACTTTACCAGACTTTGTACATGTATCTGAATCGAGGGCTATCTACAGCGATTTGTGAAAGTAACTGCCAACCGTACATTTATCCTTAAGTTTATAAATATCGTCACATATTATACCATGCCTCCTTTGTTTTCTCAAGGGATATATATGTCACCTGCTTACACATATACCCCTGCTTTAATTTCCGTGGCTAAATTTGAACACAGGACTGATTTGCTTCGGTGAATACATTTTGAAATGCATTTATATTCATGAAAACAAAGAAGGCATGGTATAAAAAGGATACATCTCTTGTTCTTGCTTCGCTCCGGGATTTAAAAATGCAGGATTCCAGATAAATCCCTTGAACTTGGGGTGTATCCTCTTCATAATACCCCAAGATTGAGAAAGTAGAACCATGACCACCCCACGTGCTCGGTGTTCCACCCGTGTGTTGATAATAATAATAATAATAATAATAAAAATAATAATAATAATAATAATAATAATAATAATAATAATAATAATAATAATAATAATAATAATAATAATAATAATAATAATAATGATGATGATGATGATAATAATAATAATAATAATTTGATAGGAAATATACCATGTAACATTTTAAGTCATTTGAGGTAAAAATTAAGATTTAACTGTGAACTTTTTGTTAAAAGTACTTTCCCAGGCATCCATGCATGCAGTAGTCAATCTGCTAATCAATTTATATATATATACATATCTAGATGAGCACCCTACTGCTACTAGGGGAACAACTGATGTGTGCTTACTTCTATGGTGGGGATTAGTGCCATAAATACCGTATTTCTAACACGTGTCATTAAACGTACACGTATTTGTAAATTGTTGGACGCGTCCAGTAAATAATATGCACGTGTCTATTGAATAAAACCACGTGACCATTAAAATGTACACACGTCATCTAACTTAGAGCACGCGTTATTTATCACTTATATAAAAACTCGCAAGTACTTTTGGACTTGTATCCAGTATCGGGGCAACTTTCTCCATTGAGCCTTGTCTTGGACGCAGCGGGGCGCTTGGCACTCAGCCTATTGCTGACACTTATTAATTTGCCCCAGGGCGACTTCTATGTCTGATACACAATACTATTTCAGGGGCCTACAACTGGTCTCTGTTTGTCGTTGTAATTACATTTTCAGGTAATGCACACGCTGGAAAAGTCCCACTGTATATTCTACCTTACATTCACTCGACAAATTAACCTTCCCTTTACACCGAGCACACATATATTTTGGACCTCTTCAAAATATCCAATCGACTTGGCTGCCATTGTCAAAATAGTGAGTTCCGCACCCAATGCCAATGGCTTGTAAATGAGCATTGGGACGATATTGCCGAGTGCAGGTGGGTAGAGGGTTTTAATATATGAAACAAAAAGTATATATTTTGCAATTATTTCAGAGCATCAATAATGATATATATGCTGTGGCCGCGATTCACTTTGATATCCAAATCAAGTGCACTTTTGTGATACTGTCCTGCAATCAATGCATTAATTACGCAATGTTCAGAAATGGCGCTCGAGCGTGTCGTGTCGCATTTGGATTTGTATCTAACCATGATAACTGCTTCAGACACAACCGAGCGGGCAGATTTAAGTTAAGATAGTAAGTAATGTTTCAAAAGTACTTTAACGACCGTTTACCCTGGTAACTTGTGGAACAGATACCTGGAACCGTGCTGAAAACACGTGGCCACGATGCACTGTGATTTTCCTTTCCCTCAATGCATTACGCCATGTTTAAATGGGCGCTCAAGGTGTGTGTGTGTGTGTGTGTGTGTGTGCATGCCTTCGTGTTGCATTTAGATTCATAACTAGCGACGATAAGTGCTTCAGACACAAACAAGCGGGCAGATTAAAGTTAAGATAATAAGTCATCTTTTAAAGTACGCTGACGACTGTTTGCTCTGGTAACTCAGAGAATGGACACCTGAAACCTAGCGATACTAGATACCAATACCGCACCCATCGTGGCTATATATACAGCAGCTATGCTTTTTTCCCGGCCCAAGTTGACCGTCCAGACAAGTTGAAATAAAAAGCTGTGTTTGAGTTGACTTTACTGCAAAATAAAGGCACACGTTGACCAGCTTTCCTGTAAACTTCGTCTGACAAGTTGGTTACGGGTTGATTTGAACGACCTTTTTTTTTTTTTTTTTTTTTCTGGTTTTTTTAACGGATGGTTGTTGATGGGGTGATTTTGCTGGTCAGTTGCGTGTTGCAGCTGGTCTAAGGTTGTATATTAAAGAGAGTGAATGTAAGAACAATTTCAAAATAAGGTGAAATCATTCTTGATGCATGAGATGGGAATACTGCTACTGGGAGGGACAGCTTTATATATCTTTAGTTTCAGTATATCTTAGTGTTATCAGGGAACTTCAAAGTATATTTATAGCAGGTCCCCACAGTTGTAAAAATTACGTCTTTGGTGCTTATATTTGTTTATGTATTATTTTATTGAAAATTTGGATCAATCTTTTAATTCATAAATAATTAAAATATTTCAGCTACAACCCTGTGCAAGGCAGCTTAATATTTTTCCGATTTCATACTTGCATTTCTGCTATTTTCATGTTGTGGTCAACCATGGAAAAAAGCCAGGGCAAGATTCCCTAGGCATTTGGCACTCCCATTTCATGCATATGAGTTTGGTGTGTTTTCAGCAATTATATTGCACCATTCTGACATATTTGTGCATAAAATATTATCAATCAACATTCAATTACAGAAGTTAAGTCGATCAGGCCTAGTGAGTATATTAATGTATTTTTTTCTTGATTTTGTAGAGAAAATACACAACTTACTAATTGTGAGATAATTTATTTGTTAATTGTCCCTGAGTTAATAACCATAATATGTATGCAAAAATCTCTAAAGCCTTACATGTAGGAATGCAAAAGTTGTCTTATCTTAATTTATAGCATGGCGATTTAAAATTTTTTTTAACTAATTTTTGCTAATTTTCATCAGATTCTGGCACATTCTGAGGGAAAGTAGCCAAATCAGTACAGTAATTACTAAAATGTTGTGATTTCGTCAACCATGTGAAGGCAACATACTAGAAACTCCCCAGATAAACCATTTTGCATCCTAAAATTCATTTTTTTCGAGGGGGGGAATGCCCCCAAATCCCCCTTGCATGCCTTGGGCCCTTTGGGCCGTGTAGGTCACATTTGGGCCACTAAAAACAATTACGGACTTTTTTTGGCCACTTGGGTCTCTGACTGAGTTTGTAGCACTGGCCTTGGTCGACCAATATTTATTAAGGAAGGGCGGCTTAAAAGTACTTCTTTTTTATTCCATTGATTTTAGGGTTGGACCTTTTTAGTAGGGTCTGTCAGGTTACCGGAACCACACTTTTATTTTTGTTAGGCCTGGGGTGACTTGGACATTTGTTGAATCATGTTGAAAAAATGTATGTAATACAAAGAGAAACTTAACAAACCTAATGCTGTAAGCCCATGTACCGTTTGAACACTATCAAGTCCGATATTCTAAGAGCAAAGTCCTATTCCGTACCATTCACTGAAAAACTGCATTGTTCTACATCATTATAGCAAATTAATTTATAAAAGGAACAAATCATATTCATAAAATTTGAAATTTAGAAGAAAGTTTTAGGCACTTTTAGCCTTTATGAAATCGGGCCATCAGCGGGGAACCAGGGCCAGACTTGTTTCGGTGCCATAAATGTTCTTTCCCCTTTTACACATTACCTCTTTAAAAGGTCAGTTTAATTTGTAACCTGGGCACAGCCGGAGGAACTTGTCATTACACTTAATACCTCGCACGAGCTGAGTGTCAAGGGGGTATTGTGCCATAAACCTGGTCTATTATGAACCTGTGCTTCAATTCGCAGACACGTTAATGATTTGAAGCACATGTGCTCAATTCACAGACGCGTCAATGATGCTGTTTACCGCGTGTGATTTCGAGCATGTGTAGTATAGTGAGCATGCGTGAAGGTTACCCAATGAAACCTGGTTTTACAACTGACCCAAGGTTCTTTGCATACGTGATCAATATGGTGATCGGCATGACTGGCCAGGGCGCTAATATTCGAACTTTTATAGTTTAAATATGCAATACAATTCGCAAGGTCCAGGGCTTAAATTATTGTTTCATTTCTGTGTCGAAGTCTAAGTCCGGCAAATCCACATCTTTCGCCATTTTCGTTCAAATAGTAAGAGGGGGTGTGATTGGTTTAAAAATAATTTACTTCCTATACGTGTCCAACAAATAAACCGCGTGTGTATGATTACTGGCACGCACTAGATATACCGTACTTGTTGCACTGTACATGTACCTCCACCAATAATAGCATGCGTCTTTGTTTTGTTTAACGTGTTCACAAAATATTAACATGTGTCTAATTTATATCAATACGCGTGCAATAAAACATGGACTTAAAATAATCGTACGTGTCTAATAAATAGGCTCACGAGGGCCATTAGAACACGTGATCAAAATGGTCAAGTTTTTGTCACCTTCCCGCGTCTAGCATTTGGTGACGCGTTAAAATTTTGGGTAACACGTTTCATAATTACTCAACACGAGCCCTTAAATGTATATCACACACGTGCCCATACTTAGTTGACGCGAGTTTTAAAAGATACACGCGTGTGATTATTTAGTGGACGCGTCCAACAATTTACAGACACGCACATTTAATGACACGCGTTAGAAGTATGGTATTTATGGCACTGATCCTCAACCATAAACTTCAAACTTTGTGTTTGATTTATCTCGATCAAGAGCTCGGGAAAATTACAGACCAGAAACATATTTATGTGCACAAGTGTACACATCTGTACAGAAAAGAAATTGCATTCTAGCGTTAGATATAGATTGGGACTATACGGCTTAATTGTGTTCCATGGAAATGATCTCCTCTCAAAGCGTAAAACACACACTTTCATTTCTTTATGTGATCGGAGAGACAGTACTCATCGTTCAATGAAATGTGTCATACCGTGTAAAACCAGATCCCGCCACGAAACCCAGCATTATTGATTAGAGAAACGAACTGTTTTTTCACTCTCATCAAAGTGCTATCCACAATATGGTTTGTTATCCCTTTGGTTTGATATTGCCATTGTTGATTTGCATCGCGCTTTGAAAATTGTGCCCATATCCTGTGGCGAGAGTATGTACCCAAAATAACGTGGCCAAACCGACAGGAAGGAGCGGCTGGGCATGCGAGGGAACTGTCCTGAATTGCCTTATACTATAGGCTGCATAGGTGGTACCTCACAGGAAATCGAGTTCCCGGCATAAAGCCTCGAGCAGATTACTATGGTGGTCATCGTTTATATCATTGTGAGCAAGCAGTCGTAATATGTGATAATGACAAGCATATTCTTTATCTAAGGTCAGGGGTTTTTTGGCCGTCAAAATGATAGCCAATATGCTGTTACCTACTCATTTTGGACCCAACTTACATTTGGACTTTCCTGGCAAAGTTAGTTTGCAAGCGAAAAAAGGGTACTCAGACCGGTACCCTTTGATCACAGCATACGGCAGCGCCCAATTGGCACGCCAACCCCGGAGGCAAAGAAGAGTAAGTTGATGCTTTAATTTTGCCTTAAATGCTCGATGCGTATACGTCGAATATTTCCTCAGGATGTACAGAGTTACACGCTTACAGGCACAAGAAGATGAAGCAATCTCGAACAGTGGACTTTGCGTTGGCTTGGCACAGACACGTGCAGATGTTTCATCAGTGCATTTGTACGAGATACAGGAATCCAGATAAGAATACAGGTCCCATATTTTTCACAAGAATTTTAAGTAAAGTATGTGTGACATCTTAAACTCGATTTCTCGTCTCTGAGTTTAATGTTATCTGAATTAATTCATTTAACGCCCGTGGCAATAATCCCAGTGTGGTTTGACAAATGTCATGTGAAGGGAAAAGCGAGAAATAGTAGGCCTGTGTCGAAGGGCCGGGTGGACCCAGACAAGTGGAGCTGAGAAAATTTAATGGCTTGCTCTTATCTGTCGATATTTGTCAAAAAAGAAAGACATGGACAATGCTTCTGACAAACTATCGATCAAGGGTCAGAAACCATGAGAATGGTAACATGCTGGTGGAACATATTAAAAACCACCCCGTTTTGACGGATGTGAAAGGGGAAGATGTTTTGTGAGTAAGAATCGGGCACAGGCTGTCAGGGGGGACTATCAGCAGGGAATCAGAGGTTGACATACAAATTCCTGGTGTGCTCTGCATAAGTAAAGCATCCACAGCTGTCTGTCAGCTGATTAACGCTTGATATGCTGAATTTTCACCCCAACTTGAACACATGAATAGACTGCTTCTCAGAGCTCCCATTGGCTTGGTGGATTTTGGTATGTGAGAGTCAGGAAGGCCTGCCCAATAAAGTATGTTGTCATATATTACCTTAAGAAGAGGTAATTTACCTAATGTTTGTGAAAAGAACAAACTTGACCGTTATTTACCAAGTTAGGTCAGTAGATATGCAGTGTGGTTTTTGCCAATAACAGAACAGGTCTTTCAATATAACAGCAACAAGCTCAGATGCAATGACATATGCAATTGGATTCTGCAAAATACAACTAGACAGTTGATAATGCCCCCAGACATATATGTGGTGCCATTCTTTAATCACGTATCTTTGACTGGGATCATTTAGGACCAATTCTGATGGTCCCATCGGTAAACCGATGTTACTTAATCCTAGAGTGGAACCGGTTTTGAAAGAGAACCCCACTAAACCCTCCAAGTTAGAGCCTCAAACACAATATCATACCTCCTTTTCATGTGTTTCTTGTACTGTAGTTTCCTCGTGTGTACTATTTATTGCCTTACAAAAGCATCATTCTATGGCGATACTCTGTAAAAAGCCCAATCACTATTATTCGTTGGTCTCACCAGCACTTTCTATGACGTCATTAGGCTGATGATGCCTTATTTATGTCCTTACCCACATGTTTACAAAATGTCAATCTTGTCTGACGTCCCACTTTATCTCACAAGTTTTTTCTATGCACATCAAAATGTTTGGTCAGTAAACAGTGCCAAGGCTCTCTACGTTACACTGACTCTATCATCAAACCAACTGTACATGTCAGAAATGATTATCTATGCTGTCGACATGTAGATTTGTTGCCAAAAAGTAGAAAAAGTGTCAAATGAGCGCTGAATCCAGCTTTTAAATGGATAGTTAGTGCTGCAGTCCTTTGTATGTGATACTTAAGGCAATACCTTTGGATGGTTTTGTCCAATGTTGATTTGGAGACATTGTGGAAGACATATAAATTATGCTGTGTATCGTATGTAAAAATTTAGTAGTTTTCGTCCAAGTCCAATCTGAGGAAACTAACAAAAAGCTTACAATATAATATTAACATGGTGGTCAGTGGACCGGACCGTGTTAACTTTTGGATGTTGGTTATTGTAACAGATATCTGCTCTACAATGTCCGTTCCACATGGATACTACTCTAAAACAAATTCCCTGATTTTAACAAAATGCGCATCAAAAGTGAAGAGTTCCGCAGACTTTATCAACTTCACAGACAAAAATCTTTTCCCATTTTTTGTATCACCAGTATAAACAACTAGATACAGATTTGAAAAATCACTGAAACGTGCTTGCGTATACATATGTCGAGATCACGATAGCACAAATTCGATCCTTTGAGCTTGAATATTTTTCAAGAAATATAATACATTTTACACAAAACATATTTTCACCCAGAACGCTTGTGCTTATACGACAGCTTTGAATACTGAGTTCCACCTTTAGTGCAGATATTTTTAGTACAATTTGCTGTCAACGGAGTATATAGGTTAATTATGTCAGGGATGCATGTTTCTGTGATATTTGACACAAAAGTAAGGTCTAGTGGGATCTCCACACCTACATTTCACCCCTAGTACTTCCTAACAACAGTTGACCTAGATGTGATCTATTTGTTCGGTAAGCATGGCCTAGATTTCCCGTAATTTGGACCATAGTGTCCATTTTGGACGTTTTAGTATAAGTAAAAAACTTGCAATCCGATCGAGTCAAACAAGTTTTTCGGAAAGCCTGGTACTGTCAGTTTTGATTGGATCTCCAACAAGCTGGCCTCAGCATGTAGGCATTGTAGCGATGAACATATGTGCTGTGCTTGTTTTTTAATTAATTAATTAATTTTTTTATTTCATTTTTTTTTTATTTTTGCCTGTCCTGCTTTCCTGCTGTCCTGCTGCAGTAACCATACGAAATATTTGGTCCTAGTGACTGAGGTTGCGGGCAGCCAAGTTTTTCTGATCCAGCAGCCTCCACTTACTACTTTACACTGGCAGTGCACCGGGTGTTTGGCATGCACGGGTATATTGGAGCATGTGACCGTATGTGCAGTGGTCATATTTCGGATGCACGGTTCGAGTCCCCGTGCCCGAGTTCTCTGTCCAGACTTCGGTATTGATAGATCCATTTTCACAGGGGTATTTTTAGTCGCGAGTACATTATTTACCATGATAATGAGCCTTTATTTGGTGTCTTCAGTACATTATTTCATTATTTACTGTTCTTTCGTGTATCCTGTATGAAGTGAATTTACAAGCACAAATGTTATAGTTACCATGTCAGTCGTGCTTCTATCTCAGCGCAATTGTGTCGTATAAAGGGGACTTCTATCCTATTCCAACCGAGATGGAATCAAATATGCTTAAATCAAATCAAATAAAGCATCAGTCACTGTAAAATAAATGTCCGGTTTCTCATCATTGTTGATTGCTGTTTAATACTATCAGGTAGGTGGGAGGAATTAAAAAAATATATGTTTACCCTCCGAAACACGAGAAAGCAGTTTATTTTCAAACAAATCATCAAGTGGATGCAAAATGCTGCCTGACTTGACTTTGTAACAATGAAATCAATGGGAAAAATTTCAGGGCGGCAGTTGATCATACACGTGCAGGAATTTTATCTTATAGAGCCAAAGAAAACGATGTTTCGTGTCGCTGATCAATCATGTTGCATCAAAGCATTTCCTATCGGGACAAGCATTATTCTACTATACATCTTAAATAAAAGCAGACATAGTGACGGATTTTAAATTTGAGAGTGTTTACAAATACGTTACCATACTTTCGAAATCCTGGTCATCGATTAAACATTGAACAAATCGAGAAGTTGGGTCATACCACCTTCCACTTATAGTTTGAATGATACATGGGAAGTTCGTTTGTGCTCAAATAACCACGAAATGATTCTGGCTGGTTTTAGCAATTTATGTAATTACGTTGTCTCTGAGCATTTATATCACGGCCTTCGGCTTATTGCTCTCTTGGGTGCAGTGCTCAAATATATAGTTTAAAGGGACGTGATTCGCATATCTTGATCATCTTTGTCACTTAGCAGATCTGTGATATGCATAGAAAGGATCGGAACCTTTTTTTCAGTCAGTCGAGATATGATGTATTTATCAGTATTTCGGAAGCTCTGGCATTTTTACTTTTTAGTAGCATAATGAATGACTGCGAAGGAACAGTTGGCAGACACGTTATTTACATAAGTGTCGTATGGTCATCCATCAACTGGACTGAACTTGCTTGAGGAGAAGATTGCTAAGTTACTGACCACTCACTCGGTTGTCAGATATTAGAGAGAAAAAAATGTTGCCATGTGAGGTAAGGTATTTTGACTTTAGGCACTATTTACACCCAATGAGCCAAAGTTACATGACTTAACTGTGTTAAAAATAGATTAACATTACATTATGTCGGATTAAACAAATTCGTCCAAGAGTAGCGTTAACTCCAACGAAATGAAACAAAGCTTAACCTGTCTGTCTACAACACTCCGGAGATAAACATTGCAGTGTGGAATACCTTAAAATGTTTTTCCGGTTGTGTTTAGATCAAAATGTCACACTCAGCCAAGCATATAATGTTTGGCGATTTATGAAATTCCTATCGCAAACTCTCCTCAAAATATACATTGACTCCCATAATCATGCCATTACAAGGAAAACCATGAACTCTTGTGCTGTTAAATTGTACACTGAATCAGCACATTTCCTTTCGTGTTTGGAAGTAAAAGACAGGCTCGTATTTTAATCAAAGGTCTCTTTTAGAGTAATATGAATCTGAGATTTTATTAGCACTTTTTATTTATACTGTATAGCTTACCTTCCCAAAGCCACAATGCCTACCTGCTATTAAATCCAACGACTTTATGTCAGAGCTCTTTCCCAACCCGCAAGCCAAATATAAAATATGACTTCTCGAAGATATAAAGCGTGTGCATTAAGTCATCGTTTTCGGGTGAGCTAATCCGCTTCGTATTACAAACATATTTACGGGTTATAATGGCAGCCCTGCCACCCTCTCTTAGGCTCTTTCCACTTGGTCGGCAATATTGTATGCCACTTTTTTGTTCTCATAAAATTGAGGTACTATTACTGAGTGCGTGGCTTCTTGACAAGATCCTAATTGCTGTTCAAGATATGAGTTCCCTTTTGTTGTAAGACTATAGGCTAATAGACCGCTACGCGGGGGGACGATTACGATTGTTGGCCTATTATACTGATGGCAAGCAGATAGATGTTTATTTTACAGTGAAACTCTTCAAGGGCAATCGGTGTGTGTATTGTTAACAGTTTTGATGAACATTTCACATTAGCAGTCAGCCAAGGTTTATGGAACTACACACCAAATGTAGTTTTCACGCATTCACAAACAGAGGTGTCTACTTCGTGCAAACCATGCTTTCCTCGTAAAACAAGACATCCATTTGTATATGTCTTTTGCTTGCACCATTTGCCAATGTAATTATATTCTTTTCTAATGAATTTACTTTTGCTGTAATAATTAATGTCTGTAAGAAATTGTGAATATCAGTCACTTTATTACTTTATTGTCGCGCATTATTACAAACAACTGATACATATATATATATATATATATATATATATATATATATATATATATATATATATATATATATACACACACACATATATATTTATATTAGGCCTCGACGGGACACACTAAAACAACTTAGTAAAATGATTAAGAAATAAAATAATGATATAATAATAATGATAATAATAATAATAATAATAATAATAATAATAATAATAATAATAATAATATATATATATATATATATATATATATAGAGAGAGAGAGAGAGAGAGAGAGAGAGAGAGAGAGAGAGAGACACACACACACAATGGCATGAAAAAATTATTACAATGATACACGAGGAGTGAGCCAAGACAAGTGTCCACTCAATACTCAATTTATTTGCTCTAGCCGATAGTCACTTGGGCATCTGATACATCAGTCTTGTAACAAAACACTGGCAGGGAAAGCAAAATATGATTTACATCCACCAAAGCAGACACTTATCTAATATTGCATTTGAAGACAAGCATCACGTCATCCTGCTCATGCCATTCACGGTGCTTTGAACGTATTTTTCGACAGCAATGTTGGGTAGGAACGTCAGCGCAAAGAAGCACACTTGAACAGTTCTTTCACTTAGTCTGACGTGCAGGACAACGTATTGAACATAAGCCCGTATCTGTCGACTTCAGACTTTGAATGCGCGCTGTTGTGCTTCTGCGGGGAAGATTGAGATTTGTACTGGTATTAAATATTGGGGTGGAATGGGATGAACCCTATGATCAGATGAGATGTGACACGTTTGTTTGCATGGATCTCATTACGATCCTTAGATTTCTCATTGTCGACTGCTTGTTTGTGGTGGTCAGACAAAGGCTCAGAACAAATAGCACTTTCTCCAGTTCCAGCAGTTTGCCTTGTTTCAGAGTTCAGATTATCAAACTCAGCTCAAGCATCGGAAAAAGGTAGCAGATGATGCCGACAGAGCCCAATCCAGATCTAATGGGAGTGCAACAACTTAGTTACGTGATTGCTGTGTAAACATTGTAACCAAGTGACCTATGAAAGTGCAATTTAACTTAAATCCAGAGTTTGACAGCTTCAAGAAAAATGAACACTCCAATGTTGGCCCTACTTGATATGCAAATATAGCATTCATATCCCCGAGATGTAGCTAAGTTGAACGTGTCAAAATGAGATGCTGAAATACACAATATATTAAGATGAATGAAAAACATGTCATGCCATTGGTATTGGGTCTCAGTAGGCTTCTTTGGGTTTTTTTTTTAATTGTACGAATGTTATTTGTGTGTGTTTGTCTGAATGTAGTAAAATGAGATCATGAAACCTTCACTGTCCCCACTTCCCAGGATCTACGGCCAGCAATGTTGCGGGTGGTGCCCAGATTTGTCGTCTGGCCGTAATGTCGAACGTATATCTTCTTTATTTGCTTCTACTGTATGTGTGCACCTTTGTCCACACCACCGCATCTTCAATTTGGCTTCACTTGGTGTAGTAACCTATCCCCCAAGGAATTCAGGCACTATCTAGCACCATGGAATGGCAGGCTTTATTAGTGGATATTGTCTACCCTCCAATTCAGTTTATCCAGCCTCCTGAAGGTTGCTGGCATGAAAAATATTTATATTGCAGTGGGTTTTGCTGCACCAAAGGGAATGGCGCTAGAAGGCTACTTTGATGTGTTTTGTTCGTTATACCTTGGCAGGATCTTTATTGATTAATACCAAATGTAATAAAGAGACTCCAGGCAAAAAGCTGCTTTAGCAGCCTCATTTGCACCAGCGCCACTTTTATCATCATCATCATCATCATCATCATCATCATCATCATCATCATCATCATCATCATCATCATCATCATCATCGCGGTCCGCCTAGATAAAGTATTTTATCGCTGGAGGTTCAGCCTGTGTTATCCAGAACGGAAAAGCTTTTTAAACCAATATGCTTGTCACAAGTTGTGTGTTGGGACTTGGCTATGGATAAAGATTATCATATTATGCATTATGCTTTCATGTTGTCTTTTCTTGATCTCCATCCCTATTTTAAAATGTTAACCATAATTGTAACATGCAAGCCATGACATAATTGTTTATAAATATTTTACTAATGACATTTGAACCTAATTTGATTTTTGTCTACACACGTCTATCGAATTCTTGAAGTTACACTTACGTCATCAGCTTTAAAGCAGAAGAACTCTAAAGGTTAAACCTTGTTCTAGTGTCTGTATAAAACATTAGCCTATGGTACATGTAGGCCTATAGGGAGCTTTTATGCCTACTTCTGATACACCTGTAGGCCTACCTGATTCTGCTTCGGGCAGATCGGTCTCTTTCAAGGCTGTAGATCAACTCAGATACATGTGTAGGCCTTTATCGGTATTCGGTTTTCCCAAGATGCGGTTTTTTATTTTCTCAATAAGTAGGGAAATCTACATACACTCAGAACAACAAACACACACCTGAGAAAAATCCATCAGTTTCTGACAAATAACAACGCAAACATACCAATCCGGAAGATTCCTCCACCGGAATTAAACCTGTAGTTGTGCCCATTTTTTTCTTGGTTTTAGACAGGCTAATGGCGGTGAACATGGATTCAGTAACCATTCCATCTATGCAAGGACGTCGATTGTAAATTCATCTATGTTTTCTAAATTCTGATCCACAACACACTTAAAATGGAACAGAGTGAACTGAAGAAACAAAAAAGGGAAATAGGCCCTAAATGCACATAAAGCAGACCCTGATGAGCCCTTTGCCTACACAACAAAAGTTTAATAAACTCCCTATTATTCAACAATTAACACTGTTCACTATGGCCTCCAATCCAGTATACAGGTACGTGAAATTATTTTTTGGGATGATGTTCAAATATGGGTATTCTTGATATATTTTTCGGGGGTTTTTTCGGGTTTTTGTTTTTTTGTTTTGTTTTGTTTTGTTTTTTGTTTTTTTTTTTTTGTTTTTTGTTTTTTTTTTGTTTTGTTTTTGTTTTTTGGTATTTTTTTTTTGTTTCTTTGTTTTCGCTTTTCTTTTAATTACAGACACAGGGACAGAAAAGAGGCTGAATTTCAATTTGGCTCGAAGACATCGCTCGAAAACAGCCCAAATCTACAAATATGAAAGTGCGCGTAATAAATTATGGAACTCCTTTTCTCCTTCCGGAACAATGCGCTCATGACCAAAGGGTCCATGGCGGAAACAACAAAAAAAAAAAAACATCAAAACACAAGCACGCAAAAATGAGCAAAATAAAGGAATGAACAATTGAAGTGCAACTTTTGATTAAAAAAAAAAAAATTACAAGACAATCATTTAACCACGTGAATGCAAGGGAATATGCAGAAGATGGCCACACTGACCGGGATTCACTGTTTTTCAAAACCAAGCCTCTCCGTAAACGCACCTTTGCCAGCTTCTTGCCTGATATTTGTAAACGTGCTGACGTGAAGCGATACATTACAGACTGTCCTCGCGCAATTGCTAAGTAAGCTTCGGCAAAACGTTTTCAGGTTATAGGGCTGACACGATGTCATCAAAGATGCCGCCCGTTATCAATCTGTTCTTGTTAAGATAATTTGCCTTATGCATAATTCAAGTAATTTACACTTCCCTTATATTTTTTATTATAAAGAATAGTGAGATCTACAAAAGACATGTTGCTGTGCCATGAGAGTTTGACCTGAACGGGAATATAGTTCCCCTAGTATGGATTGAATGGTGGAGAAGTGCCGACACTAACGCAGTAAAACAAACTTTACCGGACCTTGCCACGGTAGATACGTAAACAAAGACTGCCACAGTGTAATTATAGTCAAAGTGAGAATGAAAGAATTGAACGTCCTTTCCATTATACTTATAGTTAACGGAGTGTGTGACATCACAGTCCCGAACGCGACCTCATGAAAAAATGCCTCTCGCCCGTTGTCATCATTTAACATCATTGATCGCCGAAGCGATTCAGTGACCCAACCGTTTTCATTTGGAGCTACTCTATGACAACAAAAGCCATAGCAACAACAGCAGCAAATAATAATAATAATAATAATAATAATAATAATAATAATAATAATAATAATAATAATAATAATAATAATAATAATAATAATAATAATAATGGCATATGGTGGCGAATGCCTGTAACTGTAAGAGAAACAAACTAAAACCAGAAATGGTGAAAATGTCAGAGATGCCACGCAGGCGAAGCCAAAGATGTGGGAGTTTGGCGATACGGAAAAAAACGTACCGCCATGCTGCACAATCAGATTCTGTGCTACGAAATTTCCATAAAATATTGAAAACTCAAGAACCCCTCGTGCACCCCCCCGCTCCCCCCCCCCCCGTGCGTACATGTATCTCTGACTTTCAGAGTATCCACGGTGGTTCACCAGTTTTACAAATGGGAGTACATGGGTTTTCTTCACCTCTGCCAGTGATAGTGACAGAAGCTAGTAACATCAGGCTTAAACGTCTGACATATCACTGGTCAAAGGAGCCACATGGATATGCACTAGAAAAATTTAAAAAAAAAAAAAAATGTGGCAATATTTGTTGTGTTTGTCGTGCCCTCTGATCGAGGGCGCGGCACCGTGGGCGCGAGTCACTTATCCCTCGTGAAAGGAGCTAAGAGTATTTTTCGTACAGCAAAATAGATCCACAGCGTCATGATAGGAATACCAATAATCTTAGAGACAGGATCAGCAGAAACACTGTCCACTTTCTGCAAATTTGTCTATAATCAGTCAGCGACCAAAGACTAATTCATTCTCTCCAGCTTGTTGCCCCCACCAGCTCCCGCCCATTGCTGCACGCAGTTGTAATTCAAACTGGACAGTCTTACTTGCATAGTAGGGCCTTATCCTGCCGACATTTTTCATGGCTGCACAATTTACATTTTTGCCAAACATCATATCAATCGAGCAACAAAGCACGCTTCACATAACCAAAACGACGTTAAACACTGTCTATAATTGAATCCGACGGTGATTTGTCTCAAGAGTAGATTTACCTTCAAGTTTTCCATGGCTATTACCCTGGTCTGTGTACCATAATGCCATTGTTTCTTAAACGCGCGTCTTCTCATCTTTTTTACCCGTGGTTGGTTCATTATGCATTGTCATTAAGGGTCTTTTTGTCCTTAAATTAGTCATGTAGGTTATCCCTGTGTATTTTCGGCATATTACCCATCAATATTTTACATTGTAACATTTCCATATATTTGTCGAACATCAGACTATAGCTTGCCTCTGACAGTGGCTAGGAACATCTTACACAAAATGAACCCGAGACTCAGACCCGGGAACTCAGGTCTAACGAGGAAATTAGCTGTATCCAAAATTCTCTACATATCTAATGAGCATAACAGCTGTTTATTGCATTCTAGGGAGAGACATCAGGCCATCTTAGTCTCAGCAAACCTCGAAAAAACTGAAAAAAATCCAAAAATTCGTGCCACTAACGTTATTTGCAATTTACAACCGATGCTAGATTCTGTAAGCTATATCTCAAGGAACGGAAGAAGTGCTCACTATGTCGACAACCGGCCGACAGAGTACCAGATAGATAACTGGGCGCACGCATTCTGCTCGAAAATAAAACTGGGGGACTAACGTTACCACCAATACAATTAATGCCCATGGCGGGTCGTAGGGTGTGGCTGTGGGTCGTGATAGGTTTGTCACAACCGTTAAAATGATGTTCAGGATACTGGTAGTGACATTGATAGTAGTGGGCATGAGGTTAGAGCAACTGCACGACCCATCTTCACAATGTGCAGCCAATTTACGATAGAGTGGCTATAAAGCGCTGCACGGTGATAAAATTGGCAAGCACAAACTCCACAATTACACGCCCCCCCCCCATCAGAAATTCAATTTTTGTTATGGCACAATACGATGAACTCGACCCCTCACTACGAAATACATCCCTGACTTGAGACACGCGTCAACCAACAAAGGCAAAAAAGGTTTAAATCAACCCTGCCTACTTTGAAATGAAGTTTCCTTATAACAAAAGCAATTTCTACCGCATAACGGTCGCCCGAAAAATATTTTATGGAAAAATGAAATAGATAGTTGATGAGACTGCGTTTTAGTTTTCCGTCAAATTTACTCAAAATAGCAATACTATATTTATTATACAAAGCAAAGATATATAATATGTAGTTCCTACCATGGCCATGTATTGCATTATACAGGCTTTCAGGAGAAACTTTCTTTCCTTTGAAACGGGCATGTCAAGCGATTCTTACATTTTTTTTTAACATGGGCGTAGGCAGGATTTTGGATTAGGGCGTTCAAATGATATAAAAAATGGACCTGCAAGCAGTCGAAGGCTGCAAAAGCCTTGCTGGGGGGGGGGGGCATGCCCACCCCCCACTCCCGGGCAAACATTGAGATTCAAAGTGCCAAAGAATGTATTTTAGGGGCTAAAATAAGTTTCTCCAGTGCTTTATTCATCCATCAAGATTGAGAAAAAATCTGGGTTAACCAGGAAATATGGAAACAATAAAGCCTTAGATTGGAGTACTTCATTATTTTTAACTACCCACACTTGTATCATTTTAGCAATTTAAGTCTCTGAAGCATTAGTTATGATCCCTTGATCTAATCATCTGATGTTCAAAATTAAAAGACAACTGGTTTCGGTTTTAATTTGAGCTGTCTGGTCCATTTGCTCCCTGTTTCACTGCTAGATTGAAAATGAAAGAGAAAAGTCTCTTTTGAAAGTATAACCATATGATACTCTACAATATATTCAGCACCATTTATTTTACATTTATTTTCGTCAAAATATAAAATCTACCTGATTTTTAAGAAGTTGGACATGGCCACTTTCACCTTCTATTCCAGCATATTTCTCTGTACACTATAGCATGAAATTAATTAAAAAGATGTTCATTTCATCGGAAGGTATTAAAACATATTTGGCCTAAGCAAATTATGTCATTATTCAGTCAGCGCATTCCTATTGTAAAACAGTAAACTATGCATTGAAAGTTGCACGATAAGCATGGTCTTACATGACTGTAAAACAAAGCCTAAGAAGATAAATGTTTAATATATAGTCAGCATAAAATGTCAACAAACTTACTTATGACATTCCTGTTTTAGAGATCCAGAGCTAACCAAAACTATTTTCTGCGAGAATTCCTGTGGTGTGGGGTGTCAGTGAAAATGACAACACAGTGACATTAAGTCAATTTACATGGTACAAGTCACAACTGTTTTGCACTCATGGAACTGGACTGAAAAAATGGATGATAATAACGGACAATGAAAACCTGACTGCTACTGCATCATCATCATCATCATCATCATCATCATCATCATCATCATCATCATCACCTGAAATAAGTGAAATCACATTGCAATACATAGAAGCCAAATTTCAAGGTATACACTAAGCTCTATGTTCTTCAAAGCTGTCAAATGCAATATCTGGAGGAAATATTATTTTCATTGTTAAAAATTACGGATATTTAAAAGTTTCAACGTTAGCTCTGTCTTTTCATTGAAGAAGTGGGGATATTGATAAGGATAGCATATTGGCACTAGGCCTTTTGATGTACATTATAAAGGTAATTCTTTCATCCAACTTTTGTTTGCCCTTTTGTAAGAAATTGATATTTTCCTAAGTATAATCCTAAACTTTCTCAGATTTGAATCACAGATATTTCAGGTCTTTACGGCTTTATTATGGTAAGGAATTTAAACTGCAGTCTTTGAATTGTTAAAAACGAAAAGGTGTTATGTTTATTTTCTCCATTTTGCAAAATGTAAATTGTGGACCTTTTGAAAATAAATTTGGATTCGATTATCATTCAGTCGTGTTGTGAACAGTACATGTAGCAAACTAGTTCTATGAATGAAAACATGAAGGCGAAGAGAATTTATTCTCACACTGAGCTTTGACACTCTTCTGCTATGGAACGATATCAGGGCCAAAATTCCATTACGCCTTGTGGTAGATTCTATTGTGCCTGGTGTTATACTCTATTGTGCCTGATGCTATATTCTGTTGTGCCTAATGTTATATTCGGTCGTTCCTGATGATATTTTCTATTTTGCGCAATTCAATATTCCTTTCTCCCTATTACTTTGCAAATTCTGAATTTCATATATGATATCCTTGACAGCATGTTTTCTTATATATTGTGTTGTACTGAAATATTCATGTTACTACATATCATTTTTATTGATTTGGAATTGCCTCAATGTATAAAATCAGTTATGACTATCAAGCTAATAAGATTTGTCATAGCATTTGCAACAAAGCAAAATGAAACGTACCCGAGGGAACGATAGAATGCATGTACAATCTGCCAAAACATAAAGTAGCACAAGGCAAAATAGCATTTGCAACAAGGCAAAATTAAAAAGTATGCGCAGGAACGATAGAATGTACAATCTCATCAAGGCAAAATACGATGTAACATCAAGGATCAAGCGCAATGACATGTCACATTTCACATGGAGCATAAAGGCCCAAACACAATGGTATGAATCAGGATGACATTTACCACGCAGCACAATACTGCGCTGAAGTAGCCAGAGATCATTTACCAACAGATCATTGCAAAGATCATGTTGCAGTTTCAAATATGACCATCAGGTGACGACAAGACAATGACTGCTCCCTGGTTCAACAATGAATATCTGTGATTATTGGGGGTCTTTACACTTACGTGAACAAGCATAGGGGCCTAATTTTATAGGGTGTGACACTACCTGATCAAGAACATTATCAGTAATTATCATTAATGAACCTTCATCCTTATCTACATCTATATTTGTTTTATGGTGGCCTAATGTAGCATCATGGATATGACGTAATATTAAGTGCAGGGGCGGATCTAGACTTTTTAAAAGGGGGTGGGGGGATCGTTGAATTGCAGGTTCCGAAGGCACGAAGGTTACAGCAAAGAGCCGGGGTCGGAGGGGGGGATGTCCCTCGGAAATTTTTGAAAAAATCGATACTCCCAGACGCGTTTTCGTTGCATTTGAGACTCTATTTCTACGTGGACAATTTGATATCTGAGACACAAAAACATCACTACACTGGGCCTTCCCGTTAGCTTTCATATTTCCTTTCAGGCTATGACAGATTAGTTCGAAACATTTTACAGGAGGGCAGGACCAGTGCTTCAAAATATTTACTGGCCCTAGCCTGCGGGAGTCCTCCTGCCCCAGTCATTCCGGTGAGCACATTTAATGTGACTGCGGCAACATAAAGACTGCGGTTATTTCGTTCCACTTGGTTTATCACACGATTTTTTGCTTTCACGACACTCAAAATATACCGTGTAAGTCTACATTTTGCTAAGCTCTGTTTCTTAGACTTGAGATGCCAGTGGATACAAATATCATCTATAAGACTGAAAAAGAGTTCATGGTAGTCGTATGATTCCTTGCACTGCCTCTAGCATAGAATTATGTATTGAAAGCCAAACCACATACCGCCGATAAAACCAAACCAGGAAGGAACTACGTTCCTAAGTAACCAAGGTATTGATATACAAATGTGCACAGCTAGATTTTTGCTGCTTTTAAAATTTTGGTGTAGCTGGATGAAAGTATACAGTGTTGAAGTTGCATAGTCTTGCTATTTAAATTGCTGCACATAGAGATCAACGAAATATTGCGCTAATTGAATAAGTATGCGAACATAAAAACATAGATGTTGGACGACAGGTATTTTAAATTTATATATTTCTCAGTACAATCCAGTCCGAAGTTCTAAAAATAATGCTCTTTTGTTCCAAACGCCATGAACCTAGACAGTGTCCTCCAAATTGTCCATATTAGGCCCATAGTGGGATATACGTCTTCAATTTTGAAAATTAAGATTTTGGATATGCAAATCAGCAAATTTTAACTTGGTAGTCTTATATTTTTATACTAACAGCCTAATGCAGATAAGAACAATTCAGGGACACTGTTAAGTTTCATAGAATTTTGAAGGCATGGACCTTGTTTTCCCTGTTTTTCCATGGGGTGCTACTAAGTATTCTTACATACACAAAAAAACCCACGTCAATGCAATTCCCAGTGTTTTACTATATTTAACAATTAGCACAATAATTCTATGATACGTGCCCCAAGTAATAGATTAAGACTAGACAATTCCAAAAATGATACTGCACCGATACGTATCAGGATACGTTAAGAGGCAAAATGACCGACCTCCTGTATTATGATTATGCTCGACTGAATCAGCGATCTGGCAGATCTGTCGCTGGTTTCAAAACAAAATGGACAAAAGTCATAACCAGAAAGGAATATTGAATGACGTAAAATAGAATATACATATACCATCATAAACCACAGAGACATAATATCAGGCACAGTAGAATATAGCACCAGGCACAATAGAATATGACATAATATCAGGCACAGTAGAATATAGCATCAGGCACAATAGAATATGACACCAGGTACAAAAGAATTTACCACAAGGCGTTATGGAATTTTGATCCTGATATAGTTCCATATTCTGCTGGATGATGATCTGAAAACAAATTCCAGAGTTGGACCTTCTTAACTTTCTGCCCAGATGGGTAACTTCTATGAAGCTACAGATGCACCACCTAAGCCTGAAGTAGCCTATGAAGGCTACTATTCTATTTTAACATTTTGCTGATCAGCATAACTTGAAGTCTACTTCATGTACTAGGGCTAATCTTATTAAGCCGTAGCATAAGGTCTAGCCACCAAGAAAATTTTGGACCATTTTGTAATGATCACATACAAAGATCCTTTTGCTGTGTTTGGCTCAACCACATCAATCACGGTAATAATGAAGAATAATTTTGTCATGCTAGTAAGCAAAGCTGTGCTTTATTCATGTTCTTTCTTTCTCTTTTTTCTTTTATTGTTCAAAGTCAGGACTTTTGCTGAAAATGGGGGGTTCGTCCCAACCCTTTGCCCCCCCCCCCCCCTTACGCCCTTGGTCAACTGCGTGCATCAAGTCGCATGCAAAGGCTATGAAGAGATGTAATCATATATTGACAGTTCGTATGGCAAATAATGAAAAATAGCGTTTTCACTTCACGTATATTGAGATCATTCCATTTGTCCTGACGTACCTTTTCTCCTCCAGGAGAAAGTGGACATCAGCTTTGTTGTTTCTGTATTTCCTTTTTAATCAAAATAAAATACGCTTTGTGAAAATCGTGCAAGTTTTTTCCCACTGAAAAATGATATATACACGCATAAATGGTTGTCCACGGAAAGAGATGGCCCAAAGACTGCGGACACGTCGTTGCAAACATTTGTGGTAACCTAACCACAAGAATCGAAGGCCACGCATCTTAAATAGCGCAATGAAGCACATAAACGCACGTGTGTGTATGTATGTATGTATGTATGTAAGTATGTATGTATGTATGTATAGGCCACGCATCTTAAATAGCACAATGAAGCACATAAACGCACGTGTGTGTATGTATGTATGTATGTATGTATATATGTATGTATGT
Organism: Hermodice carunculata; assembly: GCA_964020975.1. Classification (NCBI taxonomy): domain Eukaryota; kingdom Metazoa; phylum Annelida; class Polychaeta; order Eunicida; family Amphinomidae; genus Hermodice; species Hermodice carunculata. The sequence goes on from CAXHWN010001740.1 coordinate 1,197,619, forward strand.
ATGTATGTATGTATGTATGCATGTATGCATGTATGCATGTATGTATGCATGTATGCATGTATGTATGTATGTATGTATGTATGTATGTATGTATGTATGTATGCATGTATGTGAAGCACGTAACACCTGTGGGCAAATAGCAAAATTTAAGCAGGACAATGTAAGTATTTCTTTAATAATGACAGGTGTTTAATTATTTCATTTTCCCAAGGGGTCTGTGATAATTTTTGTTCATACGGATTACAAATTAGCCAACCCAGACAGTACTTCATGTTAAAAAATCCTTTGTTGTGATATATACAAATTCCAATGAATTCCAAAGTTGGTTTGAGATAGTGATCGAAATTGTCAGCTGGTTGAATGTCGTATAAAATTTCTCAGGTACTGACCATTTCCACAGATATAAACACAACAAAACGATGTAATTACTGGATTAATTTTCTGTTATACATCGGTACCAGTAGAATAATCAAGGCAGAAGCTGTCATGAAGATGAAGACTAACCAAAAGAAAAGTCTATCCATTACGTGCGCTACCTCCCGCCAGTCATTAGAAATATCGGGTTTATTCTCCTTGAAGGCGGGAAAAACTTGTTCTCCAATGGGGAACATGCCATCTTCGTGTGATGGTTGCAACATGGGCCTTAAAATCCCAGCATCCTTGGCTATTTTACGTATCCCGCCTTTAATATTGGTGGGCCCATCAGCCGTATCAAACATCACTCGTTCTGCAAGGGATTTGGGCTTCCTTGCCCTAACACAAAGCAGCTTGGAAAGATACTGAAGAACAATGACACGGACCCAGCGAGGCACGGGTCTCTCAGCGTCCCTGTGGTGTAGATTGAGAACAAACACAGTCAGGCATACCGAAACAGTCCCCAGGGCCATGGTACTTGTCAGATATATCACTGAAACAGAAAATACAGATATATCACTGAAACAGAAAATACAGATATATCACTGAAACAGTAAATACAAAGACGCCATGAATAAATTGGGAGAAGAAATTAAGCACAAATTGCTTGGATTTTATGGCTTCATTAAAATGTAAGCTTTTGTTCAGGGGCAGGGAAAGCCTCTCAATCTCCAGTTAATTCCTTCACTGTTCCTCAAGTGAGACCGGTTAGTGGTCAAATGTCGTCTGCATCAACATTTCTCTGCTAATTCAAACAGTGATAAAAACAATTTATTCGAGGATTGTACATGAGAAATATGAAGATAACATGCCCCCAAGCCATCAGGTTTCCCTAAGCTTGTGTTGGGCGGTAAGCGCCAAAACCCACAGGGAGAAAAGCTACCGTCTTGGACTAAATTCAAGGAAGAAAAGGTTAAACGTTGACTTGCGACCTTATACAAGGTAATGGCTACTTTCAGCTACGTTTCCCTGTCAGTTATACTGAATTACGGCAATCATGCCACAAAACATTTCCCGCAGTCAGAGCCAATATGTCCAATGTCCATGTACGCTCAAAAGTGTGCTATGACATTAATCTCTCTCATTATTAATGTGTATAGAAGTCGTAACAGGCATCAGTTGTTCAAAAAACGCTCATTCCCTGCAATTTTTCTCCACGTTACTTATGTAAGCTTATGACAACGGCGAGATAACCTGTCGAAATTGCTCACCAGGAGAAGATTTATTCATGTTAATATTTTATACCGACTGTTTCCATTATTGTTATCCTACTGTATTATAGTTTCAGGAATGTTTTTATACACAACAAAAGAGGAGGTAACGCCATCCACTTTACCCATTGTGAAGCTGTGTTATGTCACGCCCTGTGGCATAAAGGCTATGGGACCAAACGTAAACAAACGATGATTGCCTCATGTATAATCAATATCTTGTACCCTTCCCCTTTTGTCTCGTTCATTTTTGCATCCACCTAGTTGAAATATTCTTTCTGGCACATCACGTATGTTTAGAAGTATGACAAAGACTTGAACGTTTTGCCAAAACGAATAAATTTCGTGTCTTAAGAAAAACCATACATGCAGACACAAAAAATTAGCTCTACATCTATAACGTCAAATAAATAATTTGTATCGTGATCTTTATTTCTCCGTGTGTTATTTAAATATACGAACGCTATAAAAGCGAGCGCTATTTACATTTAATGTTTCTTTGGCAAAAAAAACACCGTGCACAATAAAAAACCCTAGTGTACCAACAACAATGGAACAATATGTTCGTTGTCGATTTGACACGTGAACATACCCACCTATCACAGGTATATGCAGCGACGTCCTTGGTATATTTTCAGCAACCATAAGCAAGAATACAGTAAATGCCAAAAGAACTGATATTCCTAATGACACTTTTTCACCTGCGTCTGGTGGTAGGCAAAAGGCAATCATGACCAGTATTGAGAGCAGGGAACAGGGCAAGATAATATTCATCACGTAGAAAGCATGCCTTCTGCGCAAAAATAATGTAAATTGTACATATGGATATCTGGTGTTGGGACAACAAGGTAAGATCGTTTCACTCCAGCTTGCTTCTGTCTTGTGAACATCCCATTCTCCGTTTAGTTTAAAGTCGTGTGTTTGCACAAATGCGGATGCATTGGTCAAATTCATCCGGGCACTGTAGTAAGCCCAGGCACCGATCATGATTGGGCAAGCCTGCTCATCAAAAGGAAAGAACCTGATGTCAATATCACATGTTGTCATAAATATCCCTCCTGGCTCCCAGTGCATGCGTCCGTCATATCTTATAAGAGTTCGAATCTTTCTAAAGTCTGGTGCCAGTTCGTCTGCCCTGAAACAGTAATACTATGTGTTAATATAGGCAAATAAACAAACTTTTTTTTTATTAAAAATGTTTTCATAACCTTTGTTATGTTACATAGAAACAACCATTTTGTTCGGAGCCTTGAAGTTCTTAGTTACGTTTAAGTTCACTAATTTTTATGCATAAAGCCTACGTAGGGCATTTTATACCAGAGCATCATTGAAATATCACCATTAAGTATAGCACCTTTTTGAAAACATTGAGAAAAGCTGCCACTTCAAATACAACTGGTCCACAGCTTATTATTTTTTCGTAGAATCGCACTTTGGATCGAATCTGAATAACAAATAAGAGAATTTGCAAGAAAAAACATAAAATGCCATGCTAATTACTTGTTTTTTTTTCCCCAATTATATAAACAAGACTACAATCCCTGTGTAAAAAATAGCAAAGATGAACTACTAGCAAAATTCCCGGGTCTACATGGTTGAAGCAACTACATGTGTGTGGAGGGCATTATAAAGGAAATTATTTACAACGTATATGTGTTATGTGATACAAGAAACACTCAGTATTCCTTGTCTCAGATGTTACTTATGTGCATTAATGGTTCATTGCTTAAACTTGTTAGTAAGGTTTAAGGTATTAGTGTAAATTAAGGGTAGACACGCCGGATGTCTACATAGAAGGTTCTTAATGTGGCAATGAATGACTGAAACTCATTATCATACGATTTTCTGATACTTTCCCTAACTGAATTCTCAGATATAATTTCAATAAAAGTCAAATATCACGTCAATCAAGCCCACATGCATATTTCCTACTGATGGCTCAGGGCTCATCAGGTCGCCTTGATATCGAAATGTCACTACCACTTGCATGTCCTGCCCTACTATGTTGACTGGTTCAACATCCATGAAATAGTGAAGTGACCTTCGATAATGGAAATTTTGATTGAATTGCTAACATTAAGGGTTACATAATTCAACGTCATTAGATTGATTCTATAGCTTCCTTCTATCAACTGCTTCTTCTTAGACATTGCACCTCTCTTTGTGCTCAAATTGGGTCGAATGCCCGCATGCTTCAATGTTGACCGTCACATCCTCTTCTTGAAGTACATCATTTTGTACTACGCATGCACAATAAAATTTCGAGTAAAGGCAGTATCTTTCTCTGACATACCCTGTTAGCCGCAAGCGTTTCATTCAGTCTTATTGTCTGCGATTGAGACCTATTCTGTATATGCACTGCCTGCTGTATTTTAAGTGATGTGATACACTGCACCAGCAGGTCTCACCTCATCTGTAAATGGCACCATGGTTTCATGGGTAAAATTAATTAAAGGCACTCTATACGGGTGGGCATTATAGTCTATCTTAGTCCTGCTTGATACATGTATGTTCTGTTATGGGTCAGTACATGTACCATTGGCCTTCTCATTGCACATTTTCAGAATGATCCAAGAGCAAATTGGCGGCTTAGATTAATGCTCATACATGTTCATGTTGGATTATTGATCCACCGAGGAATTTTCTACGTAGATTTTCGGTAATTTCTATAAACAGACTTGTGCATTGAGAAATGAGTGGGAAGAAAAATAAACAAACACACATAATGACTAACAAAGTAAAGTAATGGCTTGAACATAAACTGAGAAAGGAATCTAAAACGCCGGATAATTCCCCAAATCACCAGGCTCCCTACCAGACCAAAAAAAAAAAAAAAGATAAAACAAAAACAAAAAAAACAATAACAAAAACAACCAAAAACAAAAACAACCAAAAACAAAAACGAAAAAAAAAAAAAAAAACAAAAAAAAAAAAACAAACAAACAAACAAAAAAACCCCATTTTCTGAGTCTTGCACTGTTGCTGATTTCACATACAAACTTCTTTTGCTAAACTTGGTGTAATATAAATGTTTGCGATGGCGCCCAATACAATGCACGGCGTATGATACAAGGTATCTTTACGATGAATGGACGCAATTTTGGATGAGATTAAGAGGTACTTAGTTCGCTTGGGTGTTTTACATCGGTTCAAGCAAAGTTTAACTTTGCTTTCAGCTCTTTTTCATCATGATAATATTATGCTGGACCGGCAGGAGTATCATTATGTTTTCCTATAACTCTTTTCATAACATCTGGAAAAGGATTCGCTGAGTTATCATAAAGCTCCGATGTCTGAATCTCAATTTTATCCTCCTATTCTAGAATTCCCCGCTCTTTTTCCCTTCCTTTTTTCCGGACTGTGAAAAAAGAGCTTCGAAATCTTTCAGGTACATGTGTATGGGTAGGCGAATGTGTGACTACTTACATACAAACAATTATAATCTTTTTGTGCACCATGTGTGTAAAATGTTGCTGTCGGGTGAAGATCCACCGATTTTTATCCTTTTTTTTTTTTTTTTGCAATGGGTTAATAGCTTAAAGATAAAGGGAGAGTAACTGATGACGTACAAATGGACTGACACCATTAACGCCACGGTTCTTCATGACTTCAGAATCGGACAGTTTTATACTTATTCAGTCGTTTCCCCTGTATGTTAAATATTTGATGCAAAATATTGATCTTTTCACCTATAAAACCTATCAAAATCGGCAGGCGGTCAAGTGTCATTTGCTTCAATGTTTTCGACTAATTTCAACAGCAATGAAAAATTATTTGAATCGGCATTGTAGATAAACCGTATCAAGATAACATGACCCAGACCAACAGCTTTTCTTCGCCGAACCGAACAGAAGCAAAACTGTTGATTCAGTCTCAATTTTTTTCAGTGCCAACTGGGACTTAAGTCTAACAATTTATAACGAACAACCCTAGATTATAATTCGGGTGCTAGATTCACGTTTCTTCTATACAGACCTTTTATATAAGTACCAGCATGCCTGTAGTTACATAGAATATAATAGTCCAGGTCAACAACTTTTCTCGGCGCGGCTTGGGCGCCAAAGCTCGCCGAGGCAAGCTGTTGACTGAATCAAAACTGAAACACTCAATTTGGTGGGTGAACTGTTATACCAAGACCAATCTGCTTTGGCAATGTTCCATATAAGCAAAACCATCGCCACGTCAGAGCTATGGTCTACTCTGAAACACATAACATTATTACAACCGCGAAGATTCGCTTCACTGCTGTTCATTTTAACATCCAAGATTTCACATTTATGTCGCCTTTGGCTTGGAGAGTTTGATTGGAATTACGGTAAAGTGGTTCGTTTTACATAATTCTGTCGATGTTTTGTTCTGCAAACTTCAAAGTGCATCTGGAATTGTTTTCATATCATTTACATTTTCCACACAGTGTTGTGACCTGAACGACTACGAGAAAAAAAACAAGATCCGTTGCCGTATTTTTGAATAAAGAAACTTTTAAAAGCGCACTGACCTTAAATAAACTGGAAAGTGGGTAATAAAAATTCCACAATCATAGTCGTAAATGGAAGCCATACTGTTTCCGTCAAATTTACGAGGATCGGGATTGAACATGATTCAATTGAACACGTCACTAATGTTCTTACGGGTCGTAAGACCATGGCCCTTACAAATAAACCTTACACTTTTGGGGTCATAGACAAGTCACCTCTCGACTCTGTGCCTGAGCAACGTGTTCTATGAACCAGTATTAATTTGAATGTTATTATCGCACAGTGTCCACAAGTGCAACTGCCTGGTCCCGCGTGGCTTGCCAATGATTAGAGTCGTGTGAGCATAGCATTCTACGTGCCAGCTCTAGCAGGCACAAAAATGAATATATTTTTAATCACACAGGTTATATTGAGATACATGCGTGTAACAAACTGAATCGTTAATTTGGAGTTGGATGCAAGACCGAGTGTTAGGTATTACTATGTGCACACTTACCCATTCATTAGTGCCAGTTCTGGAAGCCATATCCTGTGTGGCTTCACCACAATGTCAGTCAAATTGTTATACTTTTGGGGATTCCACTTGAGTCTGTGGTCATTCCATTCCTGTTGAATACAACGATACTAATTATGATGATGATGATGAAAATGATGATGATGATGATGATGATGATGATGATGATGATGATGATGATGATGATGATGATGATGATGATGATGATGATGATGATGATGATGATGATGATGCCTGTTAATATAACCACCTATACTAACATCGTTATGATCTCTGTCGTTTTAACATGGGGTATATTCATATGCCCTATGCATTGTCAATCGCTTTTAATGAGGTTACTTGTAGGGAATCAAAGTCTAAGCTGAATCAAACGTGGAATCATGAAAATTTTCAAAATAATTAAGTCACGTAACTGCTTGCATCAAAACCTTGTAACATGTGATTTTTGAATAAGTAATCAAAATATTTTGGAAGTAACAAGGAAGAAGGAACTGTTCAATAGCAAGCAAAAAACTAAGTATTTCAATCTCACGTAATAAAGATGTCCATTTTGTAACCGCACAGCGAACAGAGGACACAGATAACCATTATATATATATATATATATATGTATATATATGCTGTTACCGATAAGCAAAAACACATTGTACAACAAAAAGTTTCCAAATCAAAGAGTCGTTGTCAGGCTGTAAGCGGTCAATATTGTGTGTGTGCGTGCGTGCGTGCGTGCGTGCGTGCGTGTGTGTGTGTGTGTGTGTGTGTGTGTGTGTGTGTGTGTGTGTGTTTCCATGAGAAAGCAGGGTTAATCGGTACCAGGCCAAACGTTGGCATTTACGGGGATTGTTAAAATAAGTGAAGAAGTTTTGGACAATTTTAGGCAGTCAGAGACACGATATCTCAAAAGCAAATTTCAACAGGCACATGACCACTCTTGTTTGTCACGTTAAATTTCGTTCATATTGATTTCCTCCCACGTACCGTTATCACGAGGCCTGTTGTGGTAAGCACTTGACTTCGCTCGTCCTGTAATAAATAGATATTATTTGATCAGAAAGTAGACGGAAATATTTGGTTTTCTGACAATGAGAATATCCTCGCATGGAATAAAAAGTGCAATCTAACCACCAGCATGTGCCCACCACCATCAGCACCCACTCCCATGAAATTAAAGATACGTCTATGAATAAATACACTGCTTTTGCCCGTTTATAGCCTAAGCATAATTCCACTTTTTATATGCAGAAGGGAAATATCAGTCTTGGTAAATACGTACGGATCCTATAGGATGGAAAAATGTTGGTAATTCCGCCAATAACCATTGGTATGCGTATTGGGTTTCTGATTGCGTCTGGTGTAGCTACAGGTCTAGCTTAAACATTACACATCACACAACCCTTTTCCCTACCTATTTCAATGCCAATTGCAACTTAAGTCGAACTACTTAAGAAAAACTGCTCTCAATTGTAATAAGGAAGCTAGAGTCACATTTCTGGGGAAAAGACATCTCATTCAAGTACCAGCATGCCCATGTTGCCTGAGAACACAATGGTTCCTCGGCATCATTTTGGCGCATTGGGCCCAAAGGGTGCCGGGGAAAGCTGTTGACTCAGTCCCAAACTTGACACTGAAAGAGTTAAACGATATTCAAACTACATATTTATACATAGAATTCACTGTCACTTTTTGGATTGCATTTTGTGGTGGCTTTTACAAAGAGCTCTCGAATGTACACTGAATCAGGGGAAAATAACAACAATAATAATAATAATAATAATAATAATAATAATAATAATAATAATAATAATAATAATAATAATAATAATAATAATAAAATTAATAATAATAATAATAATAATAATAATAATGATATAGAACAACTAGAGGGCTGCGTGAACAGTCCGTGCTCATCTGACCTGAAGTTGTCATACAAAATCAAGGTTGCAACTAAATAGACCTGTGTTGAGCTTTAGCTGAGTGCATATGACATTGAGAAGTACGTATAAGACGGACGACTGAGCCTCCTAAAAGCTCAAAAAATGCAAAAGTCACTGGAGCAAACCTAGTAGAGACTTACCCAAGCTACATTGCCACCAATTTTAAAGTCAATCTGGCTGATGGTTTCGGATAAAAAGTCGAAAATGTGAATTAGCATTACAATGCCCATTGACTTACATAGTAATCAATAGGGAGGGCGCATTTACCGATTAGCATCCGAATTGGAAAAAAAAAGGTTTGACCCTTCCACAAGAAACATAACCACCAAATTTCAGCTTAATCTTAGAGACGGTTCTGGAGAACTCGAAAAAAAAACACACAAAAAAATCATAAAAAATTAGACACAGAATGGTAGCGCCACCTGGTGAACAAATTAAGAATTAGGAGTCCCCAGGGGTGTTCCTGTCTTATATCAAAGCAATTGGGTGAACCGTTTTGGAAATGATTTTTCAAGATTTTCCCAAAAAAATCAAATAAAAAAAATTCAGAAAATCACTGGAGCATGCCATTTAAAAAAATGGTAAACACCCACCCAAGGTACATTGCCAGCAAGTTTGAAGTAAACCTGGCTGATAGTTTTGGAGAAAAAGTCGAAAATGTGAATTATGGATTTATGGTTTATTCTCAAGATGAAGAAGCCGGAAGTAGCGAAGCTGAAGGCTAACATACATGCAATGTCCGTGTTAATTCTAATATACTTTTCATTTTGTCGATATTAATGTGCCTGTCCGTTAGCTTTTACTATGCCCGTGACATTGTTGTAAACCTCAGAGCGTATAATGCACAGAATATTGTGCAATGCCATTGAAATAGATATTTTATAACGTTTAAAAACAAAGCATATGCGTGGAAACGATAACTGGGTGAATGTTGTGACAGGAATAAAACACATATAAACGATATTAATGTAACGCATTTGTTGAAGCAAGAAAGAGGCTTGTTGGTTGACGCTTTAAACGGTTATTTTAGTTTACGAAAATGGTCAGAATGTAGAAAAATTTCACTTAGGGACAATATTTTACATCACATAAGCTGGCCAAATATCCCAACAATGTATGTATGTATGGATGTATGTATGTATGTTTGTATGTATATCTGTATGTAGGTATGCATGCATGCATGAATGCGTGCGTGTATGTATGTATGTATGTATGTATGTATGTATGTATGTATGTATGTGTGTAAGCATTTAACATAATACAACCATAACATATTGGAAATCCTGCATCAATATTATAATGTGTTTGTGTGTGTGTGCCCTGTATGTTATAACACCTTGGAAAAAGATCTGACATTGGGTGGAAAGAGCACAATTTTAAACGGCGGAGATTAGAAATATGCGAACTGTTGGAGTTGTACTTTTACTGTAGCGTACCACTTCATACAGACCCATATGAAAAAAGGTATAAATGCATCATTTTGGGTTAGATGCAGACATTAGGACAAAAAAACAAAAACAAACAAAACAAAAACAAAAAAAAAAAAAAAACAAAAAAAAAAACAACATACAGCACAGGCTTTATATTAATTGTTCACTACATACATCTGTGGAATATAGCAGAAATGCCAATAAAAAACTTTGCTGTCCAATACTTTGAGTATCATACATGCAGACAGAACATGGTCCAATTACCAGATAAATAGTATTAATTAACCAATTTTTGTCATCATGACTATCATGAGCCAGTGCAAACAACATTCTTAAGTTTGGGAAGTTGTAGGATGCAAAGGCAGGCCAATTTACACCTGCAACACATATGAGATTAACATCGTTATTACAGAAGGGAAAACAGGCTTTGAATTATATTATTTTCAAACGTTCCCCAGTTTTGTGTCATAAGTAGGAAATTTACAAGCCATAGTTGCGAGGTTATTTTCTCGTTTTAAAAGTATTCACAGTCGTACTTGTGACTTTTTTTAGGTTTTCTATGTTTTTGTCGTATTAACGAGTTTAGAATACGGTCAGCATTACGACTTTCATTCGCTAAAATTTGCGCATAGAACGCAGTTGAGACTGCGTGCATAGGGTCAAACTTACATCAAACTGGGAAGAAAAACAAAAACTATAAAACCCATTACGTCAGGATAGAACACACGTCTTCAACTGTCACGCAAGCAGGAAAAAGACGTACCAAAATGTATAGTGTTTTAAATTTTAATTTTCTACTGAAGCATTCATTTTTAACATATTCTTCAATAGCAGCAGCAGCAGCAGTAGTAGTAGTAGTAGTAGTAGTAGTAGTAGCTGTTAGTAGTAGTTGTTAGGAGTAGGAACGGTAGCAGTAGCAGTACTGTTAGTTACCCTTGTATTTACTGAATCAATGTTCACATCCGAATGTATAGTAAATGTGAGTACGCAGCAGCTGTGGTAACGATTAAATGTAAAAACTCAAAAATACACATTGCCCCTTAATTCTGCAACCCGTACAGTTTTTTATCTTAAGATTTGCATAAGCAGAAAAGAAAGTCATCATTGTCCCTCAGGATCTACTAATATTGCTAGGTTTTACAAATTTATTAAATGGCTCTTGTATAGACTGGAAATTCCGCAGAGGAGAAAAATATCACTGCTCATACGCATTCTGTTAATGATTAGGACGCTACTTTACGTGACAGCCGGCGAACAAAAAATAAAATTTTAATCACTTAATTTCATAAACTACTAAATATATAAGCTACTCATAGGTCTCTTTGTAAATGAATATCACCAACGATATTATGAGCCAATCATCATCAGCGAGATTCTATGTTTAATACTTATGTCCTAGTCCTCACACAACGGTTGAGTAGAGAAAACTAACGTGGGCACGTAAATGATGTTAAGCAATTTCCAAATTCCAAACAAACAGTAAGTGGTAGCATGATTCTGATGGTTCACAGAAGACAAAACTCATGCAACCATTAAAAGTTCTAGTTCTTGAAGTCAAGGGCCATAAAAGTCGAAATCACAAGCAAGACGTATGCTTGTACATAGATGTGGCCTTTGGAGGCCAAAGTTTGTCTCACTTGAATAATGAAACGGCCTTCAGAGATTTCTGGTGGCCCTGACAATACCATAAACGAAAACAGGCATCTGCCTTCATACTCAAAAGCAGTACATATACTGTACTCCTGTGATACTGCAGAATTCTGTGACTGCAAAGTCTTTTGAGTTTGATGGCCACACGAACTCTGTTGACAAAAAATCCTCACTTTTTGATACCCGAAATGTTTAATAAAAGACTCACTTAAGTGTTCTGTTGCTGAAATGAAATCTAGAACAGATTTGGTTTCATTGGAATTGTATGGAGCATTTCATGCTGTGCACTTCAATGGATTACAGGTATAGATTTCCCGAAAATGTGCCTAAAGTGATCGCATATTCAGAACGTTGAGTTTAAATGCGATAAAAACCCGATTTAACTAATGTGTTTTATCTGATATTAACAACGTATGTTGTACATGTTTTGGATCCCCTGGGGTAATTTTAGAATTACCGCTATAAAATCACAGAATAGTCAGAGAGACGTTAAATATGTGTATGTTGTGTTGTAGCCTTGACAGTTCCTCCTCAAGATCTTTAGATACTACAACCTTGAATTGACAAGGAAATACTCGGAATTAAGGGGGAAAAACTTATGACTATAAATTTCCCAGAAGAAAAAGAGTAGTCTGATTAGGTATCCATACAAACCTACGTGTCAATATTGAAAAGAGTGACGCAGCTAACCATCCTCTTTTACAACAAACGAGACAAAAAAGTCTCAAACGGCCGCAAATTTATTTTTGTGGTGACATGCACAGTTTTCCTCACAAGTAGATAGTGATGTAGAGTAAGCGTTAAGTGCAACCCAAGCAAACTAGTTAAATGATTAAAGCAATGTAGCTCACTGCGTTCAGCATTACAGTTGTCCCCCACTAATAAGGCCATCCCAAATGCAACCAAAAAGTAACCACATTAGAGGGGTGACCTCTCTTGAGAGGGACAATACAATGGAAACACCATTTTTGTGGCATGAAGAAGCGGCCTTTATAGAGTGGTCTCTCTTGAGGGGGGGGGCTTTATTAGAGGGGGGACCACTCTATATTAAAACAATCGTTACACAGACTCTAATATAACTGTATACAGGGCTATACAATATTAGAACCAAAATTGTAAGAATAATAACATTCGTATGCATGTGTTGCCGATGGCTGCATCACCGTGGGTTCCTGAATGGCTTATTGAATATATATTCTCGGTTTATTATAATTAGACAAATCATTAACTCTAATGGATCAAATAATTTTCCAAGTCATCTTCATCGTGTTTTGCCTTGGGTTGTGGTGCACAGTTTCATTACCTTAGAAAACAAACTATATAAAAGATTACACATACTACTGATGATCGATTAAACACTCCGTTCTCGATTCGTGTTCACTTGATATCTTCAAATGGATAAGCTTCCAAGGAATAAGATATTTTCCTCATTGTCTGTTTGTTATTGTGCTTGTACATCATATCGAACAAACTTGCAAAGCGAAGATCTTTTACATGTTACTATCTGCTTATATTTTTCAGTCGACCCTGTTTGTCAACTAATGCTTTTGAATCAAATTACAAGTCTTTGCATGACAAAGGGTAGCTTTGTGTGCATACGTTAGAAAAGTTACGCCTTCTTGTTCACAATTTAAAACGCAAATGAGTGTCTCAATTACACGCCTAACCCATTTTACAGCAGCGGTTAAGCCACAAAATCCACCTTTAAGTTTGGCGTAAGAATTACACACGTTCCTTGCCTTTTCTGCTTTCTGACATGATACATAGGTATGCCTTTACACTCTTATTATCTTCTGCACAATTGGACACGGAATTTGCCACAAAGACGAGATGGAAAATACTGCACCAGAAGCATCACTGCGCTGTAACTTCCACCCAAACTATTTCACGAGGACATTAACAGGTCTATCTTACACCCGAAGTATTTTCACGCAGACATCAATATATATATATATATATATATATATATATATATATATATATATATATATATATATATATATATATATATATATATATATATATATATGGATATTTGCGTTTCCCATTTCAGCTAGGCGGCTGTTGCCAAGGTTGCAGGTTCCAGTCCCGCTTGTTTCGAACATAAAATATATATTTTCGGCATTTCCCTAATGCTGATTTATTTACGTCCCCGATTCTGGAAATAAATGCCGACTGAGTACTTATACCGCATAACCGTGTATAATATGGCACTTGCACATAACTACCTCAATTGAGCCATTATTTTTGAGAATAGAGATTTGGTCGAGTGGACATGTGCGTTTCCCATTTTAGCAAGCCAACTGGTACCAAAGGTTGCGGATTCGAGTCCCGCTCGTTCCGAATACATACATATACACATATATATATATATATATATATATATATATATATATATATATATATATATATATATATATATACATATATATATATATATATATATATATATATATATATATATATATATATATATATATATGTATGTATGCATGTGTGTACGTGTGTGTGTGTAAGCAGCAAGACCATACTGATCCCAAGTTCACATTTACCGCATGTATTTATCCCTTCCAACTTATTCTGGTTGAAGATGCAAAAGAGAGGACGCTTCCAATCATTTCGATGTCATATGGTGTCTTCGAGTAATTTGTTTTGATTATCCCGATGAGCAACTTATTCCTCTTAAATTGGCAAGGATGATGCATTCTTAATAGAGTGAAATGCAATGTAAAGATGAAAATAAGGATACCCCTCCCCCATCTAGTTTGGATGTACATATGGATAAACATTGATAAAATTAATGTAGATTTAGTATATGCGTAAAATAAATTTTCATGTCTCCACATATTTTGGAGATAGTTTCAGCATGTAAAATAAAGTGGTACCTGCTATAATAGCCTTTAATGAGAAGTGGTCTTCGCTAAGACTAGTTGCAGTTACAAGTTCACCACTACTATGCTTACACAATAATAATATGTATACTCTTCACAATTTGTATATGCAGTTCAAATATTCAGATCGTGTCAGGAAATACCAACGAACCCATGCCCATATAATTAATTGGGCAACATCATGGCTATTACTGTATAAACTGAAACGGATTCGATGAAAGACCCCAAGGCTGGTTGCGGATACACGTTCAGCACCTGTACAAATTGGGGCCAATGAACCCACAAATGGGCTTTAGAATTGCCATATTTGGGTGATATGCTGGTTGCCTATTGTAGAGACATCTAAATTTGATGAAATTTGATGCAACTTTGCATATTGATAAATCATACCAGTAGACAAAATTTGGACATGTTCAGTGACCTTAAAGTGAACTTGAGGTGACATTGTTGGTCCCTTTAGTGATCTGGATAGGGCTTTTTTGGCCTTTCTTCGTCTTTTTCAAATCGCTAAGAGCGAAGAGAACAAGTTGCTTAAAATACTGCAAAAACATTTTGAAAAAAAAAATATAATTAGCCTACAAATGAAAGAAAGACTGTACAAGTGGTATTCTGCAAGAGTGTATTCCATATCTACATTACAGGCACATATCTATATACAAATTGGGCGAAACACATCGATTATGCTCATTTAGTGATTTTTGTTAAATCATCCAAAAATTTTATGTTCTGGAGAAATTACACCATTTAAAATTTTAGGCCATAAACCCATTGTAGGAGGCCATCTTGGATTGGGAAATCGAAAATTAGGCTCTGATTTCAAATTTATTTAATTACATTAAGATTAAACAAATTCACGTGATTTTTTTTTCAAAAAATCATCTACTCATTTTGCTGCATCTGAAGGTGGACAAATTTTAATCAGGCAAGTTGAAACTTTCTGATATTTGGGAAAAGTACTTTTTCAACCCAGAATTTGTCTACATCTGCTACATTTTTGGTAATATGCCAAATAATTTTGTTCATAATAATCGTCACACTTCATAGTTTTAAAAAAAATGATCATTTTGAGTATATGTATCAATATCTGGGTAAAAATTGACATAGAAATCTGTTTATAAGTACATTTTGGTGTTAGGTCATTTCAAGGTCAAATGAAGGTCAAGTTTTATATATCGATGGCATATCTCACCATGTGCCAAGTTTCATGAAGATTGATGTTCAACTTCAGAAGATAATGCCAAATGTATTCTTAAGTAAACAGAAATTGACAATTTGGCCATATAGTGGTAGACTTACAACATGTACCATGTTGACATGTGCATTTACCAATCATTTTGTACATGCATTTTCAAAACTTTACATATATATATATATATATATATATATATATATATATATATATATATCAAAAACAAAAAAATAAAATAGATGCAGAACAAAATTGCGGACCCATGCCTATGCAACATGATTTGCTTAGCAAAATACCCATGAGGTGAACACATTTTAACGCATCTGACAGAAAGCCTGAGACTATTATATATATGCAACGGATTTCGTGCACCCAATGTAATAAAGTGACGGACGGACGGACGGACGGCCAGACATGAGGAATCCAATATTCCGCCTATACATCGCTATGCGGATATTGAAAAAGCTGAACGATAACCGTATGGGGCGAAGAGGAGACGAAGTTGCTGCGATAGTTTGTGTGGATTAAAAAAAAAACAGGATGCACGCATTACGCATTTATTTCCCGAAAGCTCAGCCGGGTGAGTTCATAGTGAAAAAATGTGGGATGACAGGATTCCCGTATTACGCATTCACTTTCCGAAAATTAAGCCTGGTGAGAGGAGCAAGGCCATTCACATAGGCACAAAGTTGGTCAGAGGTATATCAGTTCTATTTAAGTTGCAGCCTCGATAGCGGTCCATCGACAAACCAGTAAAATCAACGTTTTTCTAGTGGTCTCCAATTTCCTGATTGTGTGGGGGGTCATGCCTGTTTTATATGTACTTATCCGTCGGGAAAACTTCTGGAAATGGTTTTTGAAACTCAGGAAATGAAAAATCATTACATGTAAGCCTGTGACGTAATAAGAGTAGTATTTCTGTGAACTATCATCTGGTTATTTTGCAAAATACGGATGGACGGTTAGGTATTGTTTAATCGATTCACCCTGCAAAATTTACTATTTTGTTTAAACCAGCCGTCACCGGAAAAGAAAGTTCAAGAAAAGCTAATCGCATCCCATTCCAATGCAAAAGGTTGCCAAATGTAAAATTGTCTTGGTTTAAACATGATGCAGGCACTACGACAAGTCAGAAAAAAATTATATAAATTTTATCATACTAGTGAAAATATATATAGATATGACAAAATACACTGACACACGAAACACTCAAAATAGTTTTGAGAAAGAAAACGTAGAAACGTCGCTGATGTTTAAAATGAACTGTATATTTATCGAATCGCAGGGCCAGCAATCCATACATGGAAATATATGTTAAAGGTCCCTACACATTTCACCATAGCAGAAGTCGCCAAGGTCCTGTCGATGTTATGTATGAACAAGTGTATTGTTTGTTGACCATATTTCTCCTGCCTTTGCTGAACAGCAAACGTTGTCCATCATAACGATAATAAATTTATTTTTGTCATTATCGACGATCAGTCAACATAACAACGGGGCTTTTTATCTATCGCTTGCCCCAAGGGTTCAAAGAGAATCACATACCAGTTGAATACACTGACGCGTCCAGTGATCTAACCATGTGATCATTCGACTTCTGGATAACCATATTGGTTATAATTTTTATGTAAGCAAAAATAAACATTGCAACCTAATGGTCCAGTTTGGGCGGAAGTTTACCACATGTGTTAGAACCAGAATTAATCCCCGTTATTTCCTCTTTAAATTTGCACACGGGTCTGAACCTTGTGGTCAGAATACATGATTTGCTGCTTCTATTGGTCTGAGGGTTGCACATGGCCCCTCTGCTGCGCAATTTGGTCGCTGCGTTGCACGTTTTGGCTCCCAATGCTGCGCTGTCTGCTACTGCACGGCGCACTTTGACTCCTGCACTGAACCCCTTAACACTGTGCTGCACTTGATTAGAACTGACCTGCACTTCCTGGATCCTGCGTTGTATTTCTCCCTGACTATGAAACTTATGGCTAACATCACCGAAAGTCTTCTGTTTGTTGAGTTCTTTCGGAGTCTATACTTGCTAATG
This sequence comes from Hermodice carunculata, assembly GCA_964020975.1. Classification (NCBI taxonomy): domain Eukaryota; kingdom Metazoa; phylum Annelida; class Polychaeta; order Eunicida; family Amphinomidae; genus Hermodice; species Hermodice carunculata. The sequence continues at coordinate 1,215,374 of CAXHWN010001740.1, forward strand.
CAATACTGTACTGCAGTGTCTGACACTTGATTCGTTAAGTGGTTGTTCTTTATGAACAATTATAATACTTTTTGAGCGTATTACCTATTTCAAACTACCATGCCTAACATACGAAGAACATCCGAAGAAAGGGTAAATGTCCATTAATATTGCACAACATTACACCAGCCAATTAGACACTAAATTGTGAAAAACTGAATTGGACCCCCTAAAACCACTTGTGTCATTGGACGAAAGTCAGTGTGATATAACATAACGTAGTTTCTGTAGGCACGTAAGTCCGGCAGCCATCAATGTACCACCAGTTAAGATCATTTTATTACTGCTCTCTATGTCGTCTTTAAGTGTTAATACTCTCTCGGGTATTGAATAGGATGATTCTAAAAAAATATAACAGTCAATTACTCATATCCAGCTCTGACAAACCACTAACATTTGGCTGGAGGTAAGATCAAAATAAATAGCACACACACTGATCATCTGCAGTCGGGAATAAATGATACGCAAAGGTTTTCATACATAAATAGCTGATAAAAGTTACAAGGATATTTGAAAACACAGCAAGTGTGGTACAAGACTCCATGTTTTGACCGCTTTACTTCAATACTAAATGTAAAAGGGTTGAAGTAAAATAAGAAATGAGTATCACATCACTTTGCAATCATGTCACGTATCAATAGCAACCATTAAGTTTACTCTGAAGTAATTGTGTTGATATATATATATTCAAATCGTACATGTACGTTGTGAAACATATATCTGAGCAATGTGTGAAACTTTATATTGATATTAAGGCTGTAACATGCGTTAAAGATAAAATAGGTCAGTAAAATGTTAAACCAAATGACAATTCGCTACAATAAGTAATTTACAAAACACAGTGTGAAGTCCTAAAACAAGACAGAGAAACATCATTTGCAACAGACGACATGCAGTTTCTCATATACAATCATAATAAAATGAACACTATAATCATTGAACGGCATGAATCAAACACGCTGGTCGACCATTAACACAAATTAAATCTGAATTTTCATCTCGGCGGTATTATGGGACATCTCTTGGAATCGAGAACACCTTGATTTTTAAGTGCTTGTACTCTCAGGAGTATATTCAGAATGTAGGACGTAATTACTTCTAGAAAACTTGTATTGTGTCATTGTATTGAGTATGATGAAATTGTAGCAATTTTCGTAAAGACCAATTGCTTTTTTTTTTGGACTTGCTTATGAGATATTGCATAGCAGCTGCTAACAGGCCATTAAATCTTGTAAATAGCAGCATGAACTGAACTTGGTCTTCTCTCATTACTGATTCTACACTTTCCCGTATTGATAATACTACTCCTTGGTTTTAAAGGTCTTGATCATCAAGATTTTATTTATTTTAATTTTATCTATTTTAATTATTTATCTATTTTTGTTTTGTTTTTACTAATTCAAATTATTTATTAAGACCGCTCTAAAAATCTACAAATGCATATGATGAAGGGACCATTAAGGGTGATGTTGCCCATATATCATACGGATATTGTATTCCCCGTATGAATCTGGAACGAAGTAATTTTTCACCCAGCATGGCATCCAAATTTGCAGAACGAATTAAGCGACTGAATGCCAGAGCAAAGGACATCTTGTCACAACTTACCATAACGTAAAACATGCAAACCAAAATAAATCTATGCCAACCTTTAAGAAAATTAACTGTTGATAGCAATCTGTTGTTCCTGGTAGTGAATATAAGAGAAATATGTACACACTGAAAAGCGTATTGGATCGCTAAACTGGATTTAGCGCTTGTGGAAACCTATAGACGACGTTATGCAACGGCATCGGTTCGTGGCATTCTCAAGTTGGCAATTCCTATGGGGTTTGACTGGATACCAAATTACATCATGATGAGATAAGCATAACTAATCGAATGTAGGTCGATTAAAATTCGTAGACTGAATTATGCCGTACAGTCCCAACGGGTCATACAAAAATATGCTTTACGAGGTTGCACAACACAATTCTGAAGAGGTGCGTATTAAAAAAAACGAACTTTCTCTTATTTTTTTTATTAAGCCGGCATTTGAAAAGCGTAGCATACATTTTTTCCACATATAGCCAGAAACCGAACTAAGACATATATGGACTATGATTCTCGAAAATCCAACTTATCAGTAGCATTTCGGTGTACTATAGGGCAATCCCGATGAAATTTATACGTTTATATAAATTTTTAATGTTTTAGTATAGGGACCAAATAAAATTCGAAATTTGCAGGTGTGAGTTTTTACTATAATACTACTAAATGTTCTCGTATTTGCCCCTCTGTTTGTCTGGTGACCTTGCTCATAAATTATTCAGTGATGAACCATTAAAAAGCTATGTGGATAAAATCACACAAGGAAAGGAACGGTGGGTATATTTCCCTGTTTTAATTGAAAGGGGAGAATGGTAAGACTTCCAACAGACAATGCCCATAATTCCGTGGGTGCACTTGCTTTTGTGTAAATTGTTCATTACATCATGGGGTCTCTTATACGTGTATCATCAGAACATTGATTAACGTGATACAAATACATAGAAATGTGAATGTCAATTAGTTTCGAATTTTTTAGGCGAGAATCGGGGTGTATAAATAAAATTACGTATAAATTTCCTTCTTTCTTCTTTACCTTTAAATAATAACTTTTATATATTTCATTACAGAAGAATAAGTTTTAGAAGGCATTTCTTTAACTTGCAACCCGACTAATGGCACTCAAGTGTCGTAAATACTAAATAAATGATTCGTACACACACACATATTTTCTATATATAAAAAACATAAACCTTCCGTTAAAAGATGTTCCCACGTCTAAGATACGCAGTTCTCTGACAGTAATATCGGCGTTACAGGACGGGCGACATTCCATTCCCTATATATGCTAAAATGAACGCACTGTTAAAAATTCGTCAGAGTGCACAAAAGTGTAGCAGTTGGTATTTCCTGTTAATGATCGCGTCCATCTATTATAATTATATATGAGATTCATCAACTTGATTTACCATTGACGGTTGTTTTGGTCCCAGTCTTACAGTACCGGAGTCACCCTAGGGTTCAAACAAACATGAAATGAATAAGTTTAAATCACAGTAAACGCAATGCTCAAGTCATGCCGCACGTACTGGCGGCCTCGACTGTATTCTCGTTATATAATTTCCCATCAACGACACCATCTGCTGGAAGACGCATCAGGTTCTAATGCCAGGCACATCAATCACGAAATTAGCCAAACGTTGCACATCAATCACAAATATAGCCAAACGTTGAACTCTCTCAGGTCTAGATAGTATTTTGTATGTTCTAAGCCTAACCTAGTAATGAAGCCATATTTGACAAAACGCGTTCCGATGACACAATACTGCACCTTTGGAACCAAACTCCTGGAAGATACCTTTCTGGAGTTCAAAATTATAGATAATATAAAACTATATTTCCAGTGTTGAATACATCATGCCTAAAATCATGCTACAGGTAAAGCGTTCCAAACTTTTATTTCATCCATACATGCAGAATTGGCCATGTACAACATCGAGAAGTATTGACTTGCCAAAGGTCAATCACTTGAAAAAAAAAATAGAGCGCATGCTGTCGGCAGAAAGGTTTCTGACCTCGTGATACCATAAATCACTGGTATTTTTCCACCTGCAGTAGCATTTGTACATGCTCTCAATGCCAGCATATCCATTAAGGTCGAGTACCAACCGGCTTTTTAGAGGTTTTGTTCACACAGTTTAATAGGACCGCGAGTAACAATCGTCCAGAACCGAAACGAGTGTACGCCGTTAGTGGCTGGTACAAACACAGACAGATGCATAAATCTGTATACCACTTGCTCTAAAATTCTTTTGGACTTTTTTGTGACTCGGCCCTCGATAATACGGAAGACCAAACGGGGCATGCATGGAAGTTTTAAAAATGAGCTTTTTCCCCTCGTTATAGCGAGTTTATTTTCTCGTGAAAACGAGTGTTTTTTCTTGTTATTAAACGTGTTTTGACCGTAATAAGAATTCTTTTTCTCGCCACATCACACGTTTCAAGCCATGCAGCCACATTTGCAGATATTCATAGTATCTGACCTGTCTGTGTCTACGTTTTATATTTTTATATCAATGTTCTAATCTGCCATTTTGAAGAACATGTATGGACTTGTCAAAAATGACTGATGTGAGCTTCCATGTAGCTTAATTGTACTTGGTAGTTGCTACATTGAGCTTCAGCTGATGCCTTCTAATTGGTTAAACTTAGGCTTTATTAATCATATTTTTGGCAAAGATGTTTTGCTATTGTCCCAACATGACAACTACTAGTTTCACTATAAAACATTCATTTTCATGCAAAACTTATGGCAAACAAGTCCATCGTTCCGTATGATCTCCAGGGAGCGTGTACTGACATCCGTTTTCTTAAGCAGATGAATTAATGAGTGAGTGAACAGGGCACTATACACTTTGGCCAGAAACTAAAAATATGCTTGTTAAAGTTACGATAGAGTTTAAAGTACTATGATTCAATTACCCCTCTTAATAGGGTGAGCAAATGTCACTTGAGAGCACTTAATGTCAATAGGACAGCTTGGTTATTTTTTGGGTCGGAAAACTTCGAGTGACAAGGAAGCAAGGAAAATTATAGTGGAAACAATGATAAGCGGGAGAAAACTAGTCATCAAAAATGTTAAAGAATTCTAAGCAGGTCTCTTTTTGTAGTCCCTAAGATTATTTTGACACACACTTACACACACACACATGTATATATATATATATATATATGTATATATATATATATATATATATATATATATATATATATATATACGTGTGTGTACTTGTACGTGTATGCGTGTGTGTACATGTTCATAAACAAACACATGTGTATGTAAGAACGGGAACATAAACGCGTTAGAAGTTGTTGAAGCAAGAAAACATAATATATTTGCATGAGCCTCAGTTGCGTTATGGTACCAGAGGCGAGAAGTTGATCATGAAAACAGATTGCATTGCCAATAGAAACTACTCACCAAACCTTGGATCCTGAGAAGCAAGAACTGTATCTCCACTTTGACTGTTTCTGAAGCATTAAGGACGCCCCGAGCATCAGTGTCATAGTCATGCAGAAGATAATCCAACAGGCGCTGCTCCGCCGACCCTGCCATGTTTTTTCGGTATCGTCGGCCATAGTTCCTGGCAGCTACATGGTTAAAAACATATCGCATGCAATGAATGAAGTATATTGTACTGCAGTCAGACATCCAAATACAACCACAAAGCTGATTGCACAAAATATTATGCTATCTTCAAATCAAGCCACGATGCCCTATTTTACTTACCGTTTACGTCGAAAACAAAAGGTAGTTCGCCAAACTACTCAACTTGGTTTTAAAGCTATAACATCCTTTAATGCGAATAAGCAATTAAAGTTATTTTTACTTATTTGTTTTATGTAAGGTATTTTGTGGCACTTGATGCGACTCTGGGAGACTTGTTGCCTTCAATTACGCATTCTTAAACGTAGGTATTTGCGTCAAAATTGTGATATGTAAGTACAAAAAATAATACTTATTTTTCGCAATATTGAGACCACCAATTTCGCAAGTGTCATTTATACTCACTTTATCCCAGTGCCGATTACCGTCAAAATGTAGGTGATATGAGTTACAGATACAAAAACCAGACATAATTGGTTTAACCTTATGTCATATGTATGCATTACGCCTATTATGCCGACCTGTGTTTATTGTGAATGCATGGGAAATGGGATTGTAGATTCGGGCCTGGTTGAAATTTGAACCTCCCTCTGCATTTCAAAATATAACAGCCTGAAAATGATTTTCTTTTTACACAGATTTTTACTTGAGCTCTTTATACTTCCTGAGTGAAACATTGGACGGACAGATGCTATTTTGTATGAATGAAACGTTTTCGGTATTTCTTCTTGTCCCACTGATCTACAGCCTGATACGTCAAAAATATGCCAGGTTTAATACAAATTTTATCCTGTATAACTGCTACTTCCTCTGTGCACATATTAGTCTGTTGAAATTGGGGCTCAGACAAGCACATGAATGTATCTGCATACACAGTAAAATGGTGTTACACGATACTCAGGCAAAGCTGGATAACATAATTTTAACGTCAAGTGAGATTTTCGCTCATGTATGCACATAATGTGTAAGGGTATGTACACCACAGAGGCGTACTTAAGAATAAAAGATTTCATTTCAAAGCTCGAGCTTGCAGCAGTGATCGTCTTTGGATTGCGTTGAATTGTTGAAAGTAAAAATCACTTACCGGATGCAAAATTTGTCAGTATGGCCCATTTTGTGTAAATGATGATTGTTATAATCCATATTTGGTTCGAAGCGAGCATGTTTGTTCCATATATGAAGTTGCGTATTTTTCATAAGTGAATATTCACATGTATATATATATGTCGACGACGACAATTGCATAGGTTGCCGCAACCTTGGAAGACAAAGGGACGGATTCCTCAATTCAGGGAGATATAACCCTGCAGCTCACGGCGCTGTCTTGCTGGCGAGTACGATGTAATCCTCAGAGTCGCGGAGGCAGACGGCACACTCGGCGGTTTAGTTAATATCTGCTCCAGTCAATTTACTGCGGGTATGAAGTGCCACCCTAGTGAAATAAAGTGAGATCACCATAAAAATATTGCTTACGGCAAAGAACATGGGCAAATTCACTAAACAAGTGTTTCCGCCCTGGATACCCAAACGGCAACTCTTTGGAGGAAGATAAACTCCTAATTGAAATCGTTGTTCCTGGCATTTATGAACGTCAAATATTACAAGTGTACAATCAATGCGGCTTTGTCTGTTACGTCAATTAAGTATGATAACCACCGTGATAGGATCCAATACATCATGGAGCCCACAGGATGCGGTGACACTAGAACCTAAACCATCACTTTGATTAACTCTCACATTGTGTCATCCATTCCAGTCAAATTACATGATCATAAAATTGAAACTTAGATTGCAGTAGTGTGTTTCCAACACTTCAGCTTTTCCTCTCGTAACAATTGATTATCTCGTGACAACATACGGTATTTATAAAGGGTGCTATGTAATGCTTAATATCGCCTCTAGTAAGCGCTGCACATCATTTAAAGTATCAAGGACTCACTTTGAGGGGAATTAAGGATGATAGACTCACTTTTATTTAATTTGTGTCAAGCAACAAATACGACGCAGATGATAAGTTTACAGGAAACTCACATACAAAAGACACTATCTATGCGATAGGAAATTTATCACACATTCTGGCATTTTGCTGGCCCCACATGTCACGAGAGAGGTGTGCACCTTTTTAGTAACACTTGTAGGAAAGAGTAACAATTTTGCGTCATTAAAATACACAACAGATACGTGCTGCCACGCTTAAGGTTATAGTTGTTATAGTAGTGCTTAAATTGCAAGAACCGGAGATTTTATTTTATTTTATTTTTTTTTTATTATTATTATTTTTACTCGTTTTCTTTTTTGTTTTGCGCTTCCAGAAAAAAACCTGTGCCCTAAGTACAGTCTAAAGGAGTCAGACCGGCATTAGGATGGCTTTTGACACATGTGCATAAGTTCATCTTGGAAGTCCATAATTGTTCAAAAATTATCCTATTCCCAGTATTTTGATTGAGGGTGTTAGGACGGATTAAGAAACTTGACTATGGTGAATTAGCTCAAAATGGTACATGACAATAATAATAATAATAATAATAATAATAATAATAATAATAATAATAATAATAATAATAATAATAATAATTACAATTATAATAATTATAATAATCATCATCATCATCATTATCGTTATTAGTATTACTACTATTTGAAGAAGAACACTAGGACAGATGAATTTTGGAGAAAGTTTAAACAGAGACGTGTTATAGATGGACTACCGACGGCGGGGCCCCCTTTGCACCATCTATGTTGCCGCTGCTCAAGTGATCAAGTGTTTGAGCGAGCACCTTCAGTGCTGAACAAATACAACTCCACGGTCCGCGCTGGCCGCTGGCAGTCTCGTGGGCCAGGTCACGCGATGAAAGGCGAGAATAATCGCGTCACCGACTGAAGTGTGCAAAATTTTTCACCGTGTTCCACATTTTAAAGTCAAAATTTAGCGTTACGCCGGACTTAGCTACAAGAAATGAAACCACCATCATGATTGTAATGGCATACACTATCCATCTAAAACTACATTTTTTATTGCTGATTACGGCGTAAGGAGTTATTACGCACGCAAGTTGTCTAACTTTGCATCATTTTGGACAGAAAAAATGCAAAAACTAGCCCTTTTATCGGCCGATTTCAACGAAAAACACATCGATGGACTCGCACGGTTCTGATTCAAACGATGAGACTGGTTGCGCACGCATAAAACTCTCCGTTTTTGAACTTGGTACAATAGCACACCCGATGTAAGCCTGATGTATGTAACCCAATACAACCGAACGCGGAAACATAGATGGAACAACAAACGGACTGAGCAGGGGGGATTAACTTGAGCGGCGGTAGTGAAGACGCTTTGTAGTCGTCGCGCCCAGTTGACCACTAAAGGGATTAGCGCTCCCGTTGGTAGTCCATCTATAACACGTCCCTGGTTTAAACAAGTTTTCGTACGCTTCTATTGTCTCCAGTATTCTTCAGAATAGTGCTTAATACCATATGAAAGGCGGTAGCATGAAAACATTGTCATAAAAAAAAAGTAAAAATAAATGTGTGTAACTTTCCCTCGAGAAGGTAATCAACCACATAGCAGGACAGCATATGCACAAATGTTTATCCATACGTCAGGACATAAAAGCATTTCGCACCTGTTATCTTAAATCATTATCAAAAGCGAGACGTTTGTTTATGAAGAATAATTGCATGCAATATTTTATATGTACTAATGTTGCTGAGCATGATCGTTGTTATTCATTTCTTTCATTTCTATATGCTTGGCGTCCCCGGCAGTTTTATGTTCTCGAAAACCGAGCCGTATATCTAAGGAACAATCCGTTGACTTTGGTATGATCTGCCCTACTGTATTGCACAATTTTTGCTAAGTGTATTTCGGATAAACATAGTCACGGATGGCGGTAAGATGTCATTGCGTGACACTTGTATAGGCTGGAAAACTGCAGCTCTCACGGCAGCGGCTTCCAGGTATAAAAAAAATACCATGTGATCGTTATAATATTGACAGAAATGTTTTGTGCTGACTAAAAGGAAGGTTTTTGTCAGTGAATGCAGTCGCACGGTACCATTTAGTTCTGGTGTTCATCAGGATAACACATTTGTAATGGACTCATGTTGCTTTCACAGCATATAAACGATATAAAACCGCCAGTGCTACTCACCGTGCCCAGTGGTCAGACATGCCAGACTTTATATTCAAACAACTGTCTTCACCAATATATAACATGGTAAGCCGTTAGCAGGACTAAATAACAAAAATGCTTCGTAAATTTTGTAAGTTCAGAAAAAGGCTTTTCAGCATTAAAAGGTTGTCATAGCTGTGAAACCACCGATCGTTCTACTGTTTATGTGATCGTGACAATTCTGAAACTGCTGGGGACATGCATGTCGGTGCAGGAAGTGCACGGTCATGTGTGTTAGTATGACGGACGGGAAGTGATTCTGGCGTCCCAATCGCCTTACTAACACACACATGGCCGAATGAATGGGACGTAATTCTGCCTGTCTAAAACTCCCTTATACAGCCTGGCCAATGAAGCAGGCAGGCGACTCTTGCCGTAGAAACACGTTGCTGAATGCAAAAGATTTATGAAAAACAGAGATTAGTTGGGGCTCTTGTGTAGCTGCTATGTTGTCCGTATTTCAGAATTGTTATCGATTTCCCGCACGTAATTAGAAACTAAACAATGTTTCCGATCTGAAGGGGAAACTAACGGTACACGTCAGTGATACCACCCTAGGGAGTGTCCAAGACACACAGACGGCACCGCCACAGAATGAACCAACACGTTCGTCAATTTCAATAAACTCCTTTATCCTGCTTTCTTTGGTATTTCCGGGCTCTGGGTTCTTCGTGTGCGGTGAAAAGACAAAATTATGGCGGTCAGGTCAAGTAAAGTGCATTGTTGGTTCTTGTTTGCATTTCGTGAACTGACCACTTGGGCAGAAACATATTGGGAATTAAGCCTGGATAAGGTCCCCCTCTTGGTGTGCTGGAATTAGGCTTTATTCTGTTAGACAAATGCAATCTGTCGATAATACAGTAAAAATGTAGTTGGGGAAAAAAGGTGCAACGAGACACAAAGTACTGAACAAATATACAACTTCCATCGCAATATGTCCACGCAGGGCAATATGACTACGAATAAGAAAGTACCCAATAGAGGAGACAAAGCGGATATGAAGTGTTCCTTCATACATATTAGTATCTCTCGGAAGCCTCAAGTGAAACCATTTTTCACATTCGCTGCGACAGATGAGCCACCGTTTCGTATTGATCCACGAGATTTGCTTGTGCCAAACAAACGTCTTTATAATGAGTGAAAAGTAATGTAGACACACCGCTGGATACTATCTGCACCGCAACATGTTCCAATGCCAGACAGATCTGAAGTGGCAATATAATATGCCGCAGGCATAGTTAGATTTGATGGTAGTGCTTGACATATGAATACTGAAGTTGTCGCAGTTGCAGAAATGCATAAAACTTGAAATCTTGGACCGTTTGTAAGTTTCAATAATAACAGCTAAATTTCAAACAATTGTATTCGGTGAATTGTTTCTCAAGTAAATCTGTTGCAAGCTGATATATATATTAGAATACGATTTGATATTCAATTATGGCCTGAGAAGTTGATAATGAATCCGTAAACTTTACCAAGTGTAGATCGTAACGCTTAGCATTTTCACTGAAGATAAATTGTTGGCTATTGGATACCCCATATAAGTCTCCATGTGTAAGAAAATAATTACTTCCTGCAGCCATATAGCCACCCTTGGGACAAATGGCTTCATAGTTTTGCAATATGCTGTATCTATAATTCTGTGAATACACGTTTTCTTGTGAAATAAAATGGCGTCATCATTTTTCAGCCTTTTGCTTTGATCTTGATATACATTATATCAAATCACGGAAACATTGTTTACCTATCAAGCTGCAATACAGAGGCTGTCACGACTTTCGAGAAATAATACTTTTGTTCAATATATATATATATATATATATATATATATATATATATATATATATATATATATATATATATATATATATATATATATATATATATATATATATTCTTTTTTACCATTTTTAGGGATGGGGATTTGGTCGAGTGGATATGTGCGTTTCCCATTTCAGCTAGGCGACTGGTGCCAAAGGTTGCAGGTTCGAGTCCCGCTCGTTCCGAACATGAAATATATATATGTATATATATATATATGTATATATATATATATATGTATATATATATATATATATATATATATATATATATATATATATATATATATATATATATATATATATATATGGAAAATTGAAAATTGCTGAAATGTGATACAGGTACATGAAAACTTTATGCATATAATACTAATTATAAATGCATAACAAAACTGTATCTTCAAGAGTATAACTGAAGTAAATAATAGCTTTCAGCTAAATTGTAAAATATACCTTATCTCATAATGCTGCGTCTTACAAGTTTCATCACATTCAACTGTACTGTTGGCATAAATGTACATGATAAAGGTGTCGGCTAATGCAAAGGCCTGCACAGATTGGATGTGACAGGAAGTGGCCCGAGGTTCAAACAAACTCTTCTCAATTTGATTTCATAGTAAGTATTATTTTACATTTTATACGTATTTCATCCAAGAGTGTGTCTAAAATTATATCTTCTGTAATTTTTTTAGGAAGAAGGGGTAAGGTTTGTCGTACAACTGCATATTCTTCCCCATGCAAAGGTTTTTGGTGTCTTCCCTATCCTTAACATTGTGAATATTATACTTGTGCAATGTCATAGATTTGGTCACAAAAATATGAACTCTCTCTCTCTCTCTGTGTCTATCTCTCTCTCTCTGTCTCTCTGTGTATCTCTCTCTCCTTTTCCGTCTGACAATAGACAGTCAAACAGACAGACAGACAGGCGGACGGACAGACCGACAGACAGACAGACAGACAGATAGATAGATAGATAGATAGATAGATAGATAGATAGATAGATAGATAGATAGATAGATAGATAGATGGATGGATGGATGGATGGATGGATGGATACATACATACATACATACATACATACATACATACATACATACATACATACATACATACATTCATAGACAAAAATGAATGTGCATTATTTGTGGCTGAAAAAACAAGGCCCTATACATGAGGTAACAAAGGCTCATTCAATTCCAAAGCACGTTGTCTATAAATTTCCGAATACCACTTAGTGTGATGGACTTTTTTAACACTAGTCTCTCCCTTTACAGCAATGTCATGTTGCAAGGCGGAATCATGAGCTTTTTAAGTCACCCAGAGTCCCTGATAGACAGCCCTGGTAACTTCAGACATATTATGTTAGAAACCATTTTCCCACAATTTCAGCGTAGAGTATGAACATCCAAAATAAAACTCTAAGGCAAAGCAGACGCCTATATAAAATGTCAATTCCTGATAACCCAACCGAACAGAAAAGTGTTAACTGCATGCAATTGTTTCAATTGCCCCAGAAACGTTGCAATCAATGTTGGAATGTCTGTTTCTATTACTTTCCATACGATACAACGGGGCATCTAATCAAACGACCAAACAGTGTGCCCATTAGTGTGGCAAGGCATATCTCTGATAGTGTGGCATTTTGTCAATATTCTAGAGTAGAAACAGTTTAGTTCCAACACCTGTGTACATGGATGATGCATACTCCACCCCTTTACAAACATAAAGGCCAAACACGTTAAAGGGTCCAAATTCAAAAACTCCAGAATTCCACTACACATCGGAGATACATGTGCAGGTATTTTATGCTCCAAAAGGTATTCTGGTAGTTACCGGCTGAAAACACAGGGCTTTTTTCAGGCTGATAAAAGTTGTTTTTAAAAAAATATGGTTATGGTAACGATAAAAACAAAAAACATTTCTATATTGAATCAAATGGGCGAGGTAGGTATGAAAAGTGACATGTGTATCACCTACATGTTGATCAAGTCAAGAGTGCAGATGGTCGCAACGTATACTTGTCCGTTATTATTTTGATTTTAAAAAAATCGCCTGTGAACAATATTTATGAAGAAAGAGGAAGCAAGGTGCGCAAGATGGAAAAAAACCACTATTACTATCCATCATATTTTTACACACCAACATCGAAATCAAGGGAGGGAGAAGCCTTCATGTGAGTTAACAATACTCCTTAGTCTTCATTCTATATTAAATTAGCTTCCATTTCAGACAGGGGACATTACGGGTAAGTTAACAGCATTACCTAATCTTCTCCCCTTGCTGGAGCTTATGGTGCCGAGCGTCATACCAAATTTTGAAAAGAGCAATGAAATGAATATCGACCTGATAATCAGATTACAAAGTTGAAGTAACATATGAGAGATGCGGCCAATTTCAATTCAGTTTAATTGGCATGCTCTATCTTCCGGCCATTTTAACAATTAGTAGAGAAAATACACATGTGGCACGAAGGTTGCTCATTTTGTCCACCAACATTATTAGAGTTGTAGTTATTTTCAGTAAAAATTATAATTTCAGCAGATTTGGTATTTTCGAAGAAATTAAATTTATTCGTCTGAATTAAGTAGAATCGGTATCTAAATGTTCATTATCTCATCACGTGCTACGATTTTTGAAAATACGTCAATTTGTAGTGAGTTTTCCGGAATAAATACAATGAAAGACCAATAAAAATTGAAGAGGGACATTATGAAGAAAAACGGTCCTCTTCATCCGATGGCAAAAACAATCGTGCTAGTTAAATCAGGCGGAACATAGTGGTCAAATTTACAAACAAATATCTGCAGTTTTCAGGTGGAGATTTAAGGAGGACACAAATTTATCTTTGATACCATAATGCGCATCTCTTGGTTTGATATCCCACGTTTTTATGCCAAGGCTGGTAAACAAACACTAATGTATTGATTCCACTAACAACTGTCCCCAATAGACGATATCGTTGTCTTGTTTTTGTCCCTGTAGGGTTTGCTCCGTACCATATCTCTCTCCTTTCCAATTAACTTTTTATATTTTTCATGTTATGAATGTCCCATTCACTCAGCAACTACTCTCGTGGGTCTACTAATAGGAGACTTGATTAAAATAATTAAACGGAATCAGGCCTTGCCATGTAGTGCTTGATAAGGTACTTTAATTACCCACCACTCTATCATTGGAAATATACAACACCACTTACCCAACATTATCGAAGTAATTAACTCGATATTACTTTAGTCATTGTACGAGCAACATGCCAAATGACTAGGGGATTATTTCATATCAAATATTACATGTGTACTGCATAATGCACAAGACTGGAACCCAAAGACAACGGCAACACCGTTCACCAGGGAAATCATTGGAGTCAGTGGTTCTCAGTCACCTTATGGACTTGAGAACTACGTGACGCGAATCATAGGTAGAATAGATGCAATTTTTAAAAATGTTAAAGGTATCTATTTGATGCATAAACTTAGTCGTTAAACCTCAGAAAATCTTCGTAATTTGATTCTGCCATGCTGAAGTTTTGCCCTGCAGTTGGTCATCTGTGTGATCAGATGAATAGCTGGCTCAGTGCTATTTTGAGGTTGCTTGCAAAGATTCTATCACAAAGCAATCAATACGCATAAAAAGAAACTATACATTTTTTGAAAGCTAACAAACTACTGATTCGTTTTCTTCAACTGTCTTGTGTGTTTGTTGTTCTATGTATTAAATAGTTTGTGGCAGTTTTTATACAATTTGATTTCTTTGTCTTTAAATCGGAGTGGATTGTCTTTCCCTGAAATAAAGGTGAAAATAAGTACCCAACATCATAAACAGTGTGCCAAGAATTTTAGGTGGCGTGACATGCTTGAACACCTCCCGCAGATGACCCGTCTATAAATTCATTTGGCTGTTAGTGCCTGGAATGTTCTAAATTGGCGCATCGAATGTGACAATAATCATTTGTGGTTTTTGTTCCCCGAGTCGTTGATTTCTTCCAATCCGCAAAGCGGTAAAAAGTAATCGAAAGTATACACTTAAATCTGTTCCGTTGAAAGTGATTAGATAATAACTTTTACTTCTGAATCAATTCATTCATAATGCATGTAAAACAAATGGGCCTGCGCCATGTGCGTAAAGCTGCTCCATTGGAGCTGTAAGTTATCAAACTGAATATTTGGTGCAGCGCTCATATGAGGCTCTATTTTTTACTACGGGATAGGTGCAGAAAGTTGCTGGTCCTAACGCGGTTGTTTCTTGGTTGCACACACACACACACACACACACACACACACACACACACACACACACACACACATATATCTATATCTATCTATATATATATATATATATATATATATATATATATATATATACAGTTACGCCCGGCTAAAAGCTGACAGCCAAACGCTTTTTTCGCGTTTTGCTGGTGTTTGGCTTGTGTTTGGAGACGTTTGAAAACGTTTGGAATATGTTTCGAAAGTGTTTGGAATGTGTTTGGAAAGCGTTTGGAAAGCGTTTGGGAAAAATCTCAAACACTTTTACAAAACGTTCGAACACTTTCACAAAGCTACCAAACACTTCTCCAGACGCGTTCAAACACTTTCCAAACGCGTTGAACAATTACCCGAACGATTTCAAACACTTTCACAAACGCATTCAAACACTATACATGTCAAACACTTCTATTTAAATAATGAAGAATCTCCAAACGTATTTTCAACAGGTCCAGCAATATATGATGTACCTACATGTAAATGTGCACTTATCCAGCATTATAGGTTGTATATATTTATATAAAACACGATCCAAATACGTTTACCCAAGTGTTTAATTCAACTAAAATTAATTAAAGACTTAATTCTTCATCAAAGGTGTCATGAATACTTCATCTTTCAAAAACTGTTTCGGAGTAAATCCATAGGCAATATCATGATCAGATCATGATTCATGATCTGATCATGATATTGCCTATAAAATTACTCCGAAATAGTTCCTAATTTTCAATTAAAATATATATAATTACTCCAAGGACCAGGTAGCTTTTCTTGCGTTTTCCACTGTATCACAGGCATAAACCAGTTGCAATTTGTCACGCAAACAAGAAAACAATGATATAGCCTACAATATATACACATGCTTTATAAGTGATACATGTACAAACTGTTAGACAGAACTGATGTTTTTTTGAAAAAGCATAATTTCAACTTAATTGTGAAATATACATAGTAGAGCTTTTTGGCTTATCCATAAATGAAGGCATGCACATATTGTTGGGATTTTTAGGTACTTGTAAGCTTTTTAGACACTTGTTAAAAATATTCCTGCCATTAGAATTAGATTACCAAGTGTACATGTACATGTATCACATACGTTAGGCGCAAAGTGTAAAGTGTTTGAAAGCGTTTGCAAAAGTGTTTGAAAACGTTCGGCTTTCACCAAACGCGTTCGGCAAAGTGTTTGAAAGCGTTTGGAAAAGTGTTTGTAAAGCGTTTGGAAAGTGTTTGCAAAGTGTTTGCTACGCATTTGCAAAACGTTTGACTTTCACTGAAAGTGTTTGGGAAACGTTGGTGCGTTTGGCGTTTGTTAACTTGAACGCGAGCGTAACTGTATATGTATATATATATATATATATATATATATATATATATATATATATATATGTATATATATATATATATATATATATATATATATATATATATGCAAATATATAAAGTGACAGGTTCCCTATCTATGAAAATAAAAAGGGCGATAGTTCCTGCACTGCACGTATGCATGGAGAGTGAAGACACTGTTTTGCTGTGTGATCCTTAAAGCATTAGATTATCTATAAGCTGATCTTCAGAACGTTATATGTACCTTCATCGACTCAGATATATAACATACAAAAACACCTTTAAAACCACTTTCAAATCACAGACGAAAGTTTAAAAAGGGGAAATAAATATTGTGAGAGGGCATGAAATGGCTTTTTATTACGTATGGTAATCTATTGACATGCATTTTGTCTCAGTCAGAGTACAAGAGACTTTGATCTATATGTGCATTTTTATAAAATGGCCCTTTCAAAGATTATGAAACACACTTTGAGCAAACCGATGTCGCATATCGCAAAACTCATGAAGACACATTGCACATACATTCTACCAGGCTTATCTTGATTTTTTTAAAACATCGACTGGAGAGCTGTGGTTTTCTTACTTTATTATGGATAAAATATGGATATCTGGGTAATCACTAAAATCAAGCCCAATTCTGTGCCGAGTGTATCTCAAGCTTTGACTTCCATTTATGACAGTTGTTGCACATTGTACTGTTAATGTTCCTGAGACATGGGAAAATCCTGATAATAAAGACCAATATGTCAATTGAAAAGAACGTGTTCAAACAATGCAAGTCAAAGAAGGGTAGCAATCTGGAGTGGCAGTCCACGGAAATATGGGTTTTCTCTCTCTCTCTCTCTCTCTCTCTCTCTCTCTCTCTCTCTCTCTCTCTCTCTCTCTCTCTCTCTCTCTCTCTCTCTCTCTCTCTCTCTCTCAGCAATTTAACTATGCTTTCTGTGGCCTCTGGACGGGGTGTTTATACCCTCAAGTTGATATTACGAAATTGCCGACCAAGGTTAATATCTCAGAATGTTGCTGTGGGTGACAAAGTCAATTCTGGTAGCATCTTTGTAGTGGCTGTTTTATTTATATATGTCGCCGGCCACTTGTCGACGTTACCATTGATGTTGATTGAAAATGACGCATTGACCAGTCGATACTTCGTATTCCACTTTGATCTACTCTGCTGCGGCTCCACGTTCATCTCCCCATTATTACCAACATGACTACAAGGTGGCCCTCTGACGTTTGACATAACTTAACCTGACAAGCTATTAAGGTAGCGTCATCTTTACAAAACTGTTATTGCTTTACACTCTATTTTGTGCATGTCCGTTTTCATTGTAGTAAGTGATGTCAGTGTGTCATAAAGTGGGAAATATCCTATACCACTCTTAAAGATAAATTCTTCCTAGCCTTTATCTTGTGTATGATATACGTGCTTCAACATGAACTTATAGACTATTTAACGTTTACAGTAGAAAGTAATGAGCATTATAATGAGGACAAGGACAGGAGGAACTGCATTGATAACTTTAACCGATCTGCATTAGCGATCTGAATAAGTCTGTTCCATGCACGTTCAAATTGCGGTTTTAGCAATTTAGATTTAGATTTTAGCAACCACAGCAGAATGAAACCTGCAGTATTCTATGTCTTGAAATAAATTAGCAGTTTCTATGGTGAAAAGAAAACTGACAGGGTAGGGGGCATTTCATGCCTATAGTCTATTTAGCAATGTACCGTTTCCCTCCTCAGCTGCTATTTCTTGCATGATCGTTTTGTGTGTTTGTCAACAAACACACGTGCATTCAGCA
The DNA here is from genome assembly GCA_964020975.1 of Hermodice carunculata. Taxonomy (NCBI): domain Eukaryota; kingdom Metazoa; phylum Annelida; class Polychaeta; order Eunicida; family Amphinomidae; genus Hermodice; species Hermodice carunculata. Next base: position 1,234,007 of record CAXHWN010001740.1, read on the forward strand.
GAATGGATGCCTTTGTGGTCTATCAGTAATTTTTCCCTGAGATAAAATTTTTAAATGTCGAAAAGAAATTGAGTTTGTTTTGTTTAGCGTCACAGTTTGCCCAACGTTTCAAACGTGTTGCTCTAGACAAAGCGCATTCATCTATTGTGTTTGTCCCCCATTGCGTACGAAGACGTAAATCTTCATTTTAAAGTAATAAGTTTTCTGTTGCAAAACACATATTGCGGCAACGTTCCCACCCAAAGGACACAATTCACGGTAAACATCACATTAAATGTGCAATAAACAAAATCGTCAATGACTGAAGAGTGAATTGTTATATTTACTCTCACCTTTTTTTTACTTGTTCAAAGTAAGTTTCACACTAAAATAAGAAGATATTGCAGTACCATCAAATCTAATCCATCAATGCAGCTTTGAATTTTAAGTCCTGTCTGCACTGGAGTTGAGTAGAGGAATGAGAGACACGGGCAGGGTAACAGAGCGATATAAAGTTGGTAGCTGGAAGCATAAAGAGATACAGTGACCAGTGTCACACTATTTGATTATCCAAAACCTCAACATTACTGTGACAGTATAATTTGGGCCGACTGGTAAAGGTCAGTTTTACCCCTGAAAAGTGTAGGATATCACAATTCCTATGCAAGCCTCGGAATTACCCTATCCTATACTTTCCAGGGGTAAAACCATACTTTACCCGTCTTGCGTTTCTTAATGTACACGTGTTTGTACGTTAAATGTTGAATACATTTAACCACCTTAAGCTTTGTTACGTGGAGGTCTTCATCGATGGTACACCGTGTGGAGGCTGTGCCTTTGTTTGGAAGAAGGCTATAAGATACATGATAACGCCTATCGTGTTTCAGTCAAGAAAAGTATGTGCAATTTTATGTGAACATGAGGCTTTGAATCTATTTATAATGAGCGTATATATACACCACAGGATAGAGTATTGCTAATGCAGCTTCTAATGAGTACGCCGATATCTTAGAGAAAAAAAGCTGCAAGCGCTAAGAGTTAAATGTGGATAAAACTATTATTTTTGGAATTTTAATACCTACATTGTGGGCCACAGCTCTCCCCACACTCAGTTTGTTCCTTGCGTGAAAGAGGAACAGCAAGAAACAGCTTCTCTTTTGTATAAATCATCAAATATGTCAAGTGGACCACTAATACGAAAGCAAAATTAATTTGGATATGTATAAAATAGATCACTTTATTCTTTCAGCAATTTTAAGCGATAAGATAACAGAGTATTTTGTAAGAAACGAAGGTGGCAATTTATCAGATCACGATCCTATTATACTGAAACTTGATATCCCAGCTGAATATCCTGTTAAGGGACATAATAGTTTCTTTATGCCCAGACTGCTATAGCATGAGGCACTCAGAATGGTTTGGGTGAATATAGTGGATTGCCAGATTTAAAATTAAGAGGTATGTCTGACATACTCTGGGCAGCCATTCATTGCACCGATACTCTGTGTCACGAGCTCTCTACGGATATTGAGGAGTTCAATGATCATATTCTTTCAGCCTGTTTTGAGGCCAGGAAGGAGACCATCCCAAGTGGTTCAAATGAAAAAAAAAAAAAAAAAAAAAAAACAATGTTTTTTTCAGGTTGAAATGATTATGTAGATAAGTATAGAAAAGACTTGGGATTTTTTTTTTTTTGGGGGGGGAGGGGGATCACACTTGGAAGAGTATAATAATTCTCCAAGAACCGGTGCCTTGGCTAATATAAAAAATTCCACCCGTATGAAATATTACGCCCTGCGCTTTTTCTAAAAGAACAAAGAACTGTGTACTGTAAATCAATTAGCAGATACTAGGAATTTTGGTCTGAAGTTGAAACAAAATAAGAAATGTTGGTGTCACAAAACCCACGCTAATAGACGGAGAAAGCGCTTTCCGTACCATTGGAACATATTCTCTGAGAAATTTGAACAGCTTATAATTCTGTCCCCTCTGATTCCGAAGAAATGGAAAATCTAAAAAGTGATCTAAATAATCTCATTATGACTTCGAATGAACTAGATGTTGGTGAGTGCTATTTCGTCAAGCAAAATTGTTAAAGGTGCCGACATATTTAAGGAAAAGGTAGGCACGATGGTGCTACCAGACACTATTCGGATCATATCATAAAAGGTCCGGCTTCTCTTTATTTCATGTTCGAAACGAGCGAGACTCGAACTTGCAACCTTTGGCACACGTCGCCTAGCTGAAATGGGAAACGCACATGTTCACTCGACCAAATCACCATTCTTAAAAAAGAATGGTCCAATGGAGGTAGTTATGCGCGAGCGCCATATCAACACGGTTGTGCAGTATATGAGCTAGGTCGGCATTTATTTCAAGAATAGGGGACGTAAATCCACAAGCATTAAGGAAATGCCTAAGATATATTTTATGTTCATGTCTATTTGTCGTTTCTTTTCTCCTCAACGTTAGCACATGGTGTTGCTCCAGAGGCCGGGTTTGACCAAAATAATGGTACATCCGTCCCTTAAGATCGTCGTTCCTTATCAATCCATTCTGAAAGCTTTCGTGGCATAAGTCCGTGTTGCTCTCTTGGTGAGCTATTTGACTGGATTATTCTTACGGAAATGTGGAGAAATTATGATCTTTAATTTGGATTTAAATACAATAGCTCTACTACTCTGTTCATTGATATCTTAAAGCAATGTGCGAACAACTATACTTCACAGGACACAAATGCGAATTTAATTTTTGTCGATGCTACCAAGTATTTTGACATAGTAGAATATGTCAAATTGTTTAAATTATTTCCATAGAGAGGGATTTCTCCGATTGTTATTCGCTTACTTTTGACCATGTACACAAATTTCAAGGTCAGAGTTGTTCGAGATGACATCTACAGACATACTTTTCTGCAAACATGGAGTTAAGCAAGGCGGAGTTCTTCCACCCATTTTATTTGGTACATATAGACAAAATGCATGTGTCACTGGAAAAATTTGGATTGCTATGTTGGTCATGCATTTGTGGGCGCTCTTGCATACATCAACGATCTGATTCACTTATATCCCACAACAAGCGTTTTGAATAAGCTGCTTGAGATCAGCACTGAGTTTGTTGGAAAATGTAATATGTATAAATCTTTAGCTCCAAAAAGACTAAATGGATGTCATACGCCAAGTGCGCTGTAGATCAGAATATTCATATGCATGGTGAACCTATTGAGTAGGTTGTTCATACATTCATCTTGGGAATATCATTGGCCCAAACTCTATCGTTGAGTCTTTGGATGGGGGTGCTCACAAATTTTAATCTGAAGTAAACTTGTTAATGACAGAGTTCGAAAAAGCGTTCGACTTCACACGACAAAGATTGTTCCAGTCATTATGCATGCCTTTTATAGCTCCCAGTTATTGAATTATTCTTTCAAAGATGCAGAGAAAAAAATTCGACTTGGCGGACGGCTGCACGGCTTATACGGAAACTACACAGACATGCACACCGTATATTTGCTTCCGTATATATGCGGAGATCTATCAATAGAACTTCAGATGCATAAGCGCGTCATGAAATATATTGATAAAAATCATTTACAATAAAAATTCACTGATTAAGATATATGGAAAATTATTACTTGAAGGCACCCGCTCCTCTACCGGTGATCACTGAATTTCATCCTACATAGATATAAAATTACGAGAGATGCTATCGTGGAAGACAATGTTATACCCTTCCCGCAAATGAACATGAGTTGCTTGGATAACGACACAGTAAAAGCTAATGCTGATGTGGTGCAAGACCTATACGATATGAGAGACCAGTAGTTGCCAGGACTACTCGATTCTGATGAAGTCAACCTAGCCATTGAAGCTCTGTGACGGCTTATTTCTGTTTTGTTTGTTTGTTTGGTTTTTTTTGGGGGGGTGTTTTTTTGTTTTTGTTTTTGTTTTTTTGTATCTTTATTTTTGTTTTTGCCTTTTTTTTTGTTTCTTTTGGGGTTTTTTGTTGTTTTTTGGCTTTTGTTTTTTGTTTTTGCTTTTTTTTTGTTTTTTGGCTATGTTTTGGGGTTTTTTGTATTTTGTTTTTGTTTTTTATTTTTCAATATTTTTTGTATTTTTCTTTTCTATTTTGTTATGCGGACCATGTAAACATTACTTGCCTTTGCATGTCTGTATTGATTTTTTCACCACCTATATACACATATGTATATATATATATATATATATATATATATATATATATATCTTTGCAATAAGTGATCATGTGCACTAAATACCTTTAATTATATAGAAATGTTCAGATCTTGTATATACGTGCCCAACCGTATATTAATATGTCATGAACTCGGACAGTCTTTGAAGTTCGAGTTTAGAGAGACTTTCAATCGATTTGGGTTTTTTTGTGTGTGTATGCCCCGGTAACCCTTTGTGAGTGCCTGATAAACACCGCAACCTAGTATTATTGTAATTATTCTACTGGATTGTGTCATGCATTAGGCGTTCTTTATGGCCACTTTTATGAATTTACACCTTTATGCAAGATAAGCAATATAATACACCGGTTCAACACTGAGAGGGATATACATGTACTTGTGATGGCAGCATTTTGCAAAATCTTCTCCACTTGATGGTACCTATCCGGATTGCTTGCTACAATTACTAATTTCTCTGCAATCATTCAATCAGAACATGTACTGTTATACTGAAATGAACAAGACGAAGTACTCCTAGCTTGCAAAATACCGATGTATTGTTCGCGCTCAGGGATATATTAGTATTGTCTGTCGGGGATTACGCTGCATGTTCCACTCAGACGGCATCAATACAGTTTGGCTCCAAGTACAAATCAGAACTGAGACGCCCTTGGAAAGCTTTTGGTACATCATGCATAACGTCGGTAACTCTTGAATGCATTTATTGGCCATAGAAAACTTGCAGTCGTATGGCATATAGTACCATTTTGTGTTCCTCGTAATACTGACTAAATAGCGCCGCTAATGTTAGCACATCTATATGCAAAATGATTTTCCCGCATTCTAAACGTTCAACAATGGCTTACGTATATTGAATCAACTATGCATTGCAAGCAGGAATGGTAGCGGGCAGAATTATGCACAATATTGCACCAAGAGCATTGCAATTTATACCAAATTTAAAATAGTAAAACTAAGCAATTTTAGGGCGGATATAGTGTGGCTTTGATGCTTATTTCCTTCTTTATTAGCACCTAGCTTTGTGTCACGAAGAAATGCACAATTCATTTCATTGACAAGACACGAACAAAACGGCTTCATCAGTGACGGCCAAATTGGAAGAAAGATGTATGTGGTGAGGCGAAGAACCAAAATTACCCAAATCTTTGCAATTAATAGTAATTTCAACTGCATTCCTGTAGGAAGAATACTTGTTATCACCTTTAAGACCAGGGAAACAAAACTAATACTTTCCTCTACTTTGTTGAAATGGGCAGAAGGGACACTTTTCAATTATCAAAGATATTTAGCTGCTGATGAAATGTCTCAAATTTAATCTCTCCTTAATTTCGGAATGAAGATTGACAACTTATAAGGATATTTCAGCAACCAACGTAGAATTACAAGACCAATCTTCTAGTAACGCTGCGAAGAATTCTATTTCGTCTCTGCGTGTTGTCTCAATCAACATCTACATCTGTACCCAGCAACCCAACAAAAAATATCTACGTCAGACACCGGCAACCAGTTGAGAATGTCATAAAGTAAAATATGTTGTTATAAGGTGTTTGTAGATGAGCTAAGTTAGTTACTTAATGCCGTTTAGCGGCAACTGTTTGGTGATACCTGTATGTAGCCAGCAATTCTTTTCGTATTTGTCATGGTTTCGATTGGGAGATATGTTCAAGAAAGTATATACAATAAAATATTTCTATAAATGTAACTGTATCTGATATGGGTGTGTCATGGCTAAATGTTGGCAAGTAAGCTTACTGCAAAACAAGAAGCCCATCTTTTGCTGCGTTGGCGAGATATGCGTCCCAGAAAAGAAAAACAATTCTCTTCAAAACACAAAGAGGAACATTATTTGGACGTTATGCTGATAAATATGTAATTCAAACTAACAACATTAGTTTCTGGCTTTTTAAAATTATGTACACTCACAAGCTATTAAAGTCGGAATTCTGTACACCTATGAAACCATTTACCTGCCAAATAAACAGGCAATTGCCGGGTTCCGACTGCGCTAGCATAACATGGGAATCAAAGCATGTTGCCACACCAGACCTATTACTCCTGAGTCAATAAAATCACATCAATTACAACTGCTACTAGCTCAATTTAGTCCCTCGGGTAATGTAACAAAGTCAGAGCTTTGGAAATACGCTGATACGGGGCGCAATGTTTTGATAGGTGGTCAGTAAAATCTGAATTGAGTTTGACACAAAGTGAACAATTTCCAAGTGAACATATAAGACGAGTGATAGATTTTGACGTCAAAGTGCGCAGCAGCGAGGCTTTTATTAGTCCTTGTATTATCATCATTATTTGCTCATGACCTTAATTTCCCCATATTTTCTGGGCATATTGGTCACATGAGAGCTTCAAGGTACCGTGACATAACAAAAATCATGCCCCCTGGTGGTTGTAAAGTTTCAAGGAGCGCTACATTAAAGTACTCTCCATGCGCGACAGTCGCTCTGTCAGGTTTTGCCGACGTAGTCATACGTAAGAAAAATCATAAAGTCTCAATAGAAGATGGAAGTTATACAAAGCTCATGAACTTTATTGTGTTTGATTCCAGTATTACCAATATCTCATCTGTGTGAGAACATAAATGGACCTGTATCAATAAAAGGAGCTCTGACGATCTACATTGAATGGCTGGAATTGCTCCATGTTACACCTAATATACTAAGCTTTTACCTGTGTTCATATTAATCACAAACAGCTTTGCTTGAAACTCTTAACCCGCACACATCTCCGAGCCCAGGACAATCGAAGGCCCATAAACATGAATAATGCTTTAATAGAAGCAGGATAAATGATAGAATAATGCTGAGGGTGCCTCTGTTAGTCACAACAAGAATGGCAATCAAGCAGGGATATACAACCTAGATCGCAGTAAATATGATTTTGACACATCCCGACGTGGAATAAAACAAAGTCCAGAATTGACACCTGTCTCGCTTGAGCACAAAACGCCAATTCTACAATTTTGAGCAAGAGATATTGAATAAAGGTAGTGAGGAAAATGTTTCCATTAGTAATTTTACACATATCAGTCACTGCAAATTTTGACGGGCTTGAAAGAGTAGATTCTTTTATATGCTTGGGAAACAGGCATATTGACCGGAGCGGATAGCAGCTTCTGTCCCAGCAACGTCATCCAAAGTAAGCTCACAAACAGCATGGACTGTAGGCAAGGTCGCACTGGTACATCTACATCTCTATGTACGTGTAGCTGTTGTCCAGAGCCGTACCGTAACGAGAACCTGATGACTATGGCATTTGATCTTGCATGCACTAACTGGTGATTGTTGGACAGAAATTCAGTCAACGTACATTGCCACCACCTTTGACATCAGAAGCCAGACATTGCCTCTTTTTTAAGAAAAAGTCAAAATTGTCAGAAGCACGCAAAGTCCCACCACATTCTTTACAAAAAGCACCACATTCTTTGCTGAAAAAAAAATAAGTCAAGGGGCAGCCGAAATTTTTCCTGTGTTATTTATAAGGAATCAACCGGATACATACTTGATAATTGCCTGCATGATGATTGATAAAAGCAGGCTCACGAAAACTACAAACATGACTGAAGTGTCACCATCTGAACACACTTGGTACAGACATATCCAACAGTAAATCATCACCATGTTTGAAGAGGATGAGACAAACAGTTTTAAAAGGAATTCAAACAGTTGAATTGACAATCCACCATGATGCAACGACAGGAAGACAGAATAGAGTTGGGATCACATCAAGGACCACTGTAAATGAACCATCTGCACCCCTAAATGTGGGCCCGTTTAAAATGGTCCCTAAAATTTTGGATGACCGCATAATTGATTTGCACGACCCTTAACCTTTTGGACTTGATTTACAGATATCCATATTTAAAATATCTAGACGGCAATGTATAATCAACACCAATTTCAAGATCGTTTTACCGACATTTCCAAAAGTTTGTTGGACGCGCAGTGAGGCTTTTTCCTGTCTTATTTTATCAAAAAGAAGCGGGGGGGGGGGGGGCAGCAGTTAATGGACAGAACAAAAAGAAAAGGGCTAGGGAATCGCAAACGTAAAGCCGGAGGGCCAACAGATGATCCAGTGTACATCCAACACTGAGCTGATTGACCGGTAAATTTTGCCTCGGGGGACTTTTGAACAGAACGCATGACAATGGAAGTCCCGGGTAGTCAACCTCAAGAAAAAAATCGGGTTACTCAGCTGTTAAAACCGAGATAACTGAGACACGTTTTCACACACACACACAGAAAATAGTAGCATAACTGTGACAAATGTGTTAGGTTACATCGGATAATCGCGGACATACTTGTTGTGAGACATCACACATAATGTCTCCAAAATCTAATTGACAGAATACCAAGTCCCTGAGCCAATGTCTTGCCATTACTTACCTCTTCTATTGGACAACCTGATATAATTATGGAGAGAATAGTAATTCCCAGGCGCATTCTCTAATATCCTACCAACATACATTAGATGACATTAGTAACGGAGATCACTGTGTGCACTGATATGCCAGGGGTAGGAACCAACGACCCCCTGGTGTATGCTTTCTTAACACATCCCCGCCTTAATGCCCTAATGTATATTCCTATCAGGTCTCAGGGAGGACTAACTTGTTTGCTACACTTATTAATTTTTATTTGCGGTTGACTTCTTTTCGTTCGACCTAGCCTCTCTAATTTACAGAGAGGGCTCCTGGATGGTAGAACATAATGCAACTATCCATGCTCTCTTGGTCAATTCGTTAACTCTTTATATTCTGTTATTAGATGAGAATGCACAGAACATGATGTCCCTGAGGGGGTCGGTCGTATGTGGATGTTTACTTGTTTTATTACTGCTCACCAACCAGATCTATTCGGAAATAGGAAAGGAGTCAGCGGAACAAGATCCCATGTCAAAAGTACAAATTTCTGAGACACTAACTACTACCGTTGTGGACAAGATTCTTTGTAAACGTATGTTTCCTTTCTCTCCCCCACATAATGGTATAATTTACGTGAGTGGATAATGTGAATTTGATCTGTCTGAATACAAAATCGACTCTCGCGTCCCATATGGGTAATGTATGGTTCCGAAGATGAATTTTTCCCCTTAACGAGGGGGAGGCAATGTTCTTGTCTCTATGTGTATTTTAATATGTTAAAATAGCTTGTCAACTTTCAAATATATATACCAGTAAGATCAGTATACATTACAAAGTGACGCTTGTCATCCACCGAGTGTGAAGCTATTAATGGCCAGTCAACAAAGCAGCAAAAAATTAACTTTTAATTCTGGGTCTCACTCCGATGAAAGTGAGCTCAAATTGCAAGACACAGTATTTGTACAAAACTTCTTACCCAACAAAAGCAGAACATACATTATGCTTGTTCTGTTGATCAATTTCAACATGGCACATCAAATTATTTCCACTCTTCAAATCGCCCCAAAACGCTTGTCAATCCAACTAAGCCATACTATCAGCAAAATTGCATTCGAGTCATTAATATTTTTGGGTGACACCACCTTTTATAATCTGTTGTATTTCTTGTGTTCAGAAGGTTCTTGGCGCGAGTGGACGCTCCTTCAAAATGCCCTACATTAAGTTTGCCTAATAGTTATGGTTAGTACCACAAATCGTCCCTGCAATTGAGGCATCCAAAAATATTAATAACAAACCAACAAGAATTCATCAGTTGCAAATATTCTAAGATGCATATCCTTTCAGAGGCATGAAGAGATCGCAAGTGACAGAACGTAGAGATGTTATACATGTATATCTTCAAAAATGAATTAATCTACACACGCACCCACTAATTAAATCTGAAGATGGGTAATCCCTCATATCATGACTGCTTAAAGTGTGTGCTTTTCTAGCGACGTTTACTCAGTCAACAAATAATATCCATGTATTCTATGAGCCCTACATGGCATCCTTAACTCTTGAACCAGGTATTTACGTGCAGAAATGCGGTCATCGTCCTTTCTCGTCATCGACTTCTCCCTTTAGTATTGTCAAATATCATGACCCAATAATACAATTTAGCATACGATGGCCTCATTTACCCCATTTGGTTGTTGTGTTTATTTTTATCTGGAAAGCGGCTTATTGTGCATGTTTCTGAAATACATGTTATGGTTTAATTTATATATTAACCAGTGTCATCAGGATGTTTGCTGTGACAGGGAAATCATTTAAAAAATTGTACATATTCATATTTTGAAGTAAAGTAAAATGATCTAACGTTCAGAATTAAACAACCTCAAGATTTATCGTCACGTTCGGAAAGTCATCTCACGCAGCAGACATTCACAAATGTGATGTTGCAACCCTCACATGGACAACAAATAATTCAACGCTATTTTTGTTACTCTCACAGACCTAGTGGATTGGTAACAATACACTGGAACAAAAAAGTTCATTCTGTATTCGGCATATACGCTTACTATATGCTTACCCACTTTTAAAACAAGAGAAAATTTCTGTCACTCACTTACCTGTGGTTTTGTTGTTTTATTTTGCGTATATTTTTATGTTTTCGCCATTCTTTTGTTCCTTCACTTTATGTGTCTGTCTTTGTTTATCAATATATTTGTCAACATAATTACTTACTTCATTATTTACTTACTTAGTACTTACTGACATACCTATGTATGTATGTATGTATGTATGTATGTATGTATGTATGTATCCATCTATCTATCTATCTATCTATCTATCTATCTATCTATCTATCTATCTATCTATCTATCTATCTATCTATCTATCTTTCCATCTATCTGTCGGTCTGTCTGTCCGACGGTCTGTCCATCTATCTATCTATCCATCTGTCTATCAATCTGTCATGTAGGATTGAGAAAATAAGCCACACTCTACGTTATAAAGAGGCACAGTATGGCTCTAAGGTATGAACACGTCATATGTTGTTCTTGGCAATGACTCTGCCAATGACATTTGCCTGTTAAGCGCTTTTATATGCCAAGCCCATTGAAGCTTTGGCTAATGTGGTCACTTACTTTCCCTGCCTAAAGAAGTGGAGTATTGGCTAGTAAACGTCAGTCATTGCTATAGAATTTCATGTACCTATACTTTTAGATTATAACTAATGTCTAATAACGAAACGTTACCTGTAAAGGTTGTATACAGTACAAGTGCCATGTGGCCTACTCATAAAACCGGCCGCCTGTGTGTTTCACAGAGTGACGACTAACACTTTGAAATTTAGTGTTATTAGCTTTGGAAGACACTGTAGATGTTTCGGCTTGCTACAAATGTAACGAAGCCTACTTGTCAGGACCTGTCGAAACTTACAAAATTGTATTCCAGATATTCGTATACACTGCAATTGAAATTTGTGAGTCTATCTTGAGTACCAGATTACCACAGCTTGGCGTATTAATTGTGTCATTTTCAAGTACCAAGGTTAGGCTCGAACAGAGTTAGAAGCGTCCTGGGTGTATGAAAAGAACCCGGCTGATATGTTCATTAATAAAGAGCAAGATGCCAGATTGCAGCAAAGACTTAAAAAAGCTTAAGATAAAACCAACATGGGTGGCTAACAAGAACTATCTTGTTTTAAGGTAGCGGCATCGTTGTGGCGTAGGGGCCTTACTTTCCCGTATCGCAAAATGGGTTTTTATCATTTCCTGAAAGCACAATACTTGAAGTATATTGTCACCAAAAAATCAGATAAAAAAATAAATATTTATATGAGAAAATTGCGTTTAAACTTTTGGAAGTTTAGCTGTCTAGTACACGTGTTGGTTTCTGTTTGTTTGGATATGGTAATTTGGGACGGTGTTTTCGCAGCAATCCGCGATCATCCACATACCTGGCAACGGGATGGGGCGCACGACCGTCGCCCAGAACAATGGCGGCACGCTGAAGTGGAACGGAGCTGATTAGGCTACAGAACCGATTAACGTTATGTAAACAGGCTGTTCAACGATGTAAAACTGGATGACTTTCATGTTTTTGGGGTGTTCCTATTTGTGATATGAACTTCGGGATGCGTGATTTCTCCAAATGGAACATAAACGATGCTGACTTCGGAGTCCTTTGATCTTGGTTTGCGATCGAATACCGATACGCAACACCCGGAAACCATTACCGTATTCAGCGAAATTTAACAATTATACTGGTGTCCTTCATTTTGTTCAATTTCATCATGGGTTTCCTATTTATTGTCGCATTTCATTTGAACATGAAACATTGTGAGTTTGGTGGTTCTCTGGCTCAACTTTGGTGGTGCCAATGTGGCATTCATATATGATCCAGCTGACTCACTTAAAATCAGTCTCCGTTCATGTTCACACAGTGACAGAACAGTCAAGAGCACAGAAGGTGTAAAATCCAAAAAGCATATTCAGAAAAATGCCTAAAGTGAAAAAAGAAACTAAAGACCAGCTACGTAAACGTCAAGCAGCCGAGTTAGTTGCAGTGGGAGAGACGGCACTTACAGACGAGATTACGCAACTGGGGTAAGTATATGTGTGTTTGCTATTCATTTGTTTGTTCTTTGCGCAGCGTTGATGTGACCATGGATCGTCGATATTATGACAGAGAATGAAAAGTAATATTTCTGTAGGCCTTGATCTATCATATTACCGTAAATGTTTCCGTTCTGGTAATTGCCCATTGAAACTAATACATCAACCATGTCAACGAACGTATGTAAGTTCATGTGCAGAAGATTTTTATTTCATCACAGTCTACTTTCAGTTGACAGTTTTTGTTTGGCTCTCGCAAATAATGAATATGGACATTTTCAGAAGGTTGTGGATCATGTCGCCTTTCTCTCCCAGTTTTTCCATGGATGCACATGGGAGCAAATATATAAACATTTCAATATTCAACAAGTAGCCGGAGCTAGACAATGCTGTAGGACCTATTTCTGATCTTCAGTATTTGCATGTATCAGCACAGATAGGAGTAAATCTTGGAGTTTGAGTAGTAAATTTCAAATGTCCCCTTTCAAATAAATACAAGGAGTTCCCTTCCAACTAAATACAAGAAAAATGATATTCCGAAAATTGCATAAAACCCCATCACATTCGGGTAAAATATGTCCAGCAGTTTACTTATCATTTTGAACACGTACACCCCCTCCCCCCTTAGTATCCCACGACGAAGGGGTTTGTTTTTTTTTTACAACACATGTGTAACTAAGTGTTATACAGTCAGTTTGGCCCGTATTGTTACCTGGACTGATACTTTTATTAATATTCTTTTGTAGATATGACGGCCATGGATTTGTGACGAGTTTGAAACTTGGCGTTGCAGCTCTCCAGCTGAAGAGAAACATGGCGCAGAGGAAGATGAGATTTATTCACTACTGTTCATGGGCTAGGAGTTTGAGAGTAAGTCCCAGATAACAACACTTGAATTATTTTCTGATTATCTGGAGCAGTTGTCCGAAGTATATGATTTTCTGCAGCATTTATACAACTTTCGATCTTTTCACCAAGTTGATAGTTCAGAATGTTACCCAAATTTGTCTTGTAGCAGGGAGCTTATAGAACATGTCTCTGCTTGTCGTAATATTCTTATGGGTTGTTCAAAAATGTAATGCAGTAATTCAATAATGCAACTTAGCATTTTTACATTCAATAAACAAAATGGGGGGGGGGGGCAGAAAGAGAGAAAGAAGAAATGAATAGACGGTGACAATGTTGAACGCTGCTGTACACAGCCTGCAGCTATGCAATATCTTTTCCTTCAAATATGCAACTCCATGTGCTGGTGTGTTTGCTTTTGATATTTTTTACATATTATTTTTTTTTTCATATCTTACAGTTCGCAGGCAACATATGAGCTTAATTTGTGACTAAGGTGTAAAGGTAAGGCTCATTGAACCAGGTCCCTATGTGCGATGTCAATGGTATATGGACTCAATTCTGGTCAGGATGTGAAGGCACCTCCACCAAGGATCACACATAATACAACATGACCGCCAGCAGACGCCTGCGAGTTCTCCTTGATTGATGGGATAATATCACCTCTTTATCATGCAACTGTCCCAAAATGTAATGTGCCGATCAATTTAGTGGAGATTCGGTAGTTGCTACGAAGAGACTACGCTTAATTTCTCTGCTCAAGTGTTGTAATGGACTTCAAGGAATGAAGCCACTGTAAGTTACTGATATGACAATGTAAATGCATCTCCATCATCAATCATTTGCCTTGTTATATTCGGATGTACAGTTTTATGTGTCTATATGTGAATTAAAGCATCGAAATTGCCCGCGTTTCTGCTTTAGCTCTGACACAAAGTCGTGTGTCAGATGGGCTACAAACTGATATGTGGTTGTGGGTTCCTTATTCTTTTCCTTTTGTTTCTGTTTTCGCATTTTTTTTCCCCTACTGCCCAAATTTTCATCAGAACTTTTCTCGGAGACTGACATAACTAAAAATCCAAAACTTTGCATTGCCATAGCCCTGTTGTTCCAATTGATCCTGTGATTTGGAGTAGTTAATATTTTTCAAGCTATGCAAATTACAGGAAATTGAAAATTTGAACCTTCCATATGTTGAATCGTATGCCAGATAGAATTGTTAGATCAACATCAATTCACAGGTTTTTGCTGTAGGCGTATCCAACGGAATTCAAATTGAAAATGCAAAAAATTTAATTTATGCTAATTAAACACACTTTGAAAAGTTTGAAATTGAGTTCCTTCTAGATATAAGTGTCAATCTAGCTTCATTTCATAAATTTATGTCGTACGCACATCTACTGAAATGGATATGAAAGCTGTAGAATTTAACAATAGATAATCAAGCACACCCGAAAACTTTAACAGAACTTCCAAAGTACTACAAATACAATCATCGTTCGTTCTGTAATTTACTAATTTCTGCTGCAGGTGCATTTAAGGAAATTAAAAGGGAAATTGTAAAATTCAACTGATGCTAATTGGATGCACTTGGAAAACTCAAAAGCTGAATATATTTGAAAGTGGTAAAGAGCATTAGTTCAATATCAATTACAGGTTTGTGGTGTAGGCACATCCAATGGAACGGAATTGGCTGTGCTAATGTAATTCATGCTAAGTTGGCACATTCGGGAAATTTAAATGTTGGACATCTTTGAAAGTATTCTAGATTGAAGTATGAATTCAAATTCAATTCACATATTCAAGATATAGACGTACCCAATGAACTAAAATGAAAGTTCCTAATTTGATACAATTGGAAGATTTAAATGTTTAAAAATTCCAAAATCATCAAAGATAAAAGGACAATCCACATTTGAAATCAAATTATGGTGTTTAAGGTACAATAAATTGGGAATAACCATGGTAGCAGATAATAACTTGAGATCTGTTCTGCCAGCCGGCAGGGGATGCTATCAAACCATCTACAAGTAATGCTACTTTTCTCACGACAAATGAAGGCACTTCAATATTTTTAACCCCTTGTATCTTTTGAAACAAGGTGGTTTATTATCAAGGAAATCTTAATTTTCTGTTTATGTCTTTGCGAACACAAACACTTTGTTTTTCCAAATAATATCTCCTCTTTCTGCACGCTAATATGAGCACTTGTTGAAATATTGAATACCTTTCAAATTATTACAGGTAGAGGTTCCATTCTAAATTTAAACCATAGGTTTGTGTCATTGTCGCATCCCACAAATTAAGAACAAAACTTGTAGAATTTTAATTTATGCTAATCGATGTCATTTGATAAATTGACATTTCGAATATCTTCAAAAATTTTGTAACTGCAGGTGCCATTCATACTTCAATTCCTCGTTTATTATGTGTATGAATCCAATGAACTTCAAAAATAGTTGCAACTTTTAAATTTATCCTAACTTGAGGCGCCTGAAAAGTTTAACTGGGTTGATTATCTTCAAAACTGTTAGAGGTAGGGGTGGCATTCCAATTTCAAATTATAGGCTTATGCTGTAGGTATATCCAATGCAACACAAACAAAGGTTTCAGTATTTAAACTTACGCTACTCGGAGACATTTCTGCAATTGAAATGTTGACTGTTTACAAATCTATTATTGACACAGACGCCCTTCCAAACTCGTCATATTTTTATCCTATTATGGACACATGCCACTCCACAGACAACGCATATGCACAATACACATATCATGTGAAGAGTAACCAAAGATTGTAGCGTTGTAAGTTATAAAAACCTTCAAAACATACAGATAGATTTGCTTTCAAACAAATCTTCCTTTCTAATTATAAAATTGCATCTACGTTCACCGTTTCCAGTATACATCGGGATGGTGTGAAGTAACTCCTCACCTTTTAATTGCAGGACTACATTTAATTTTATCACCATAAAATTTATTATCTATCAAAAAGCATAAAATTACTTTGGGCCTATTGTTAAAGAAATCTTTTCCTCAGGCTATTTGGTGCAAAATAAAAACCCCGGTAAAAGATGAGTGTGATCATGTAAAACGAGTATGCCACAGACGCAGATTTCGTAAGGCAAACAGACGGTTGATCGGGAGTCCAACTGTCTGTGTGGCCCACGAACACTGGCGCATCCATATCGATCACATTCAGCCTTTTCCGCGATTTTGAGACAAAACAACCTGAGGGAATGACTTCTCCAAGGCTACTTTGGACTTCAAATTCTGCAATAATCGATGGGTACTTTTATTCTGTGTAAACCTCTAGGACAGCATCGTCCCAAATTTTTAGGTGAATTGACGTAAATTGATTGTTTGAGATTGATTTATTATGATTCATCTACTTAAGAGAATAAATGGATATTTAAGTCAAAACTAGCAGTGCATTATCATTCTTTAACTTCTGCATGAATGGAACCACAAATTTATAATTTCCTAGTGGATTTGCAAAAGCACCTACCGCATCAACATATATTTGTATGCCTATACGGTCCTTAAATCAAGTGCCTTTTCAAATAAAGCCTTATATGTGCGCTCTTTTATTTATTTTTTTTTTTATCATTTACTTTTTAATTTAATTTTTTTTCAATCTACGAACTGACAAAAGCAAGTAACATTCGATCCGCAGCTTCAGATATAAGGTCTAGACTAACTCTTTTACGACAATAATAATCATGTCCTGTACATACTGACAAGATGCAATAGAAGTTTTAAAATACAACTGGATTACGGGGCGATTTAAAAGTCATGTAACATATATGATTAAGGTAATCCGCTCACTTCGCCAACCGGCTGTGAGAGTGCCAGCCACTGACGCGAGAAAGAAAGAAAGAAAGAAAGAAAGAAAGAAAGAAAGAAAGAAAGAAAGAAAGAAAGAAAGAAAGAAAGAAAGAAAGAAAGAAAGAAAGAAAACCATTTGAGCAGTCATTGCTGCCTGCAGATAGCACTCCATGGGCAAAACAGTTGGGACTTTATCAGGTAAATGAGTGCACGATATGAGGAGTTGGAGAGGCGCTTTATGTTCTGCTTGCCTGCTGATGAGCTATGCCACCCACTCGGCCAGTCCATGGGCTGCAGCTGCCCACAGCGGTGAGTGAGCGACCTGCCACAGCTCCAGGTTGCATGTCAGTAGCAGGAATAAGGCGAATCGATAACAACTTAAATGGCTGTTTATATAATACAATGGCAAATATTGGATCAATGCTCTTACATCATAAAAGGTGTACATGATGGACGTAGTAAACTCCCGGGACATTTCAAAAGGATATCATATGACGATCTTGAAATCTTTAATGAATGCATGCTCTTTATGAGAACTATCTTAATCGCATACTTTGCGGCTTGACCCTTCGTGTTAGCTATGTCACTGCAGCCACAGACACGCAGTCACCACATTTTTGTGCAGAGGCGTCACAAGGAGGAAAACTACTTTGCCGCCATAGTCCTGGTGTCCTTAAGTTATTCAGAAAACTCATTTTCTTCAATATTGCTCGGTTTAACATACTTAACCACTTTTTTTTCACTGAACCCCAACCCCGTGACATTTTCCTTTCATTTTGGGCTAAAACACAACATGCATGATGAAAACATGCCAGTAGTGCATACCATCTAGCCACTTATTGACATCGTGATAACATGGAAGCAGCCAGTCTTACGAAGTGAGCTTCAAGCGACTCTTCCTAAAACTATCAAAATACGAACCAACAATAAGTCGCCCAGTTATTTTATTTATTTATCTATTCTATCTTTTACTTTTAATTTATCATTTTAGTATTAGGTGAGCCGGTACATATTGGTCTACTATCTTTTAGGCTGATAAAATCACTTTCAAAATTAGGTTTAACGTGTTGGATTAAAGAAACAGGGAAAAAATCATCGATGGTTCCACTTGCAAATTGCCACGACAGGA
>CAXHWN010001740.1:1252682-1284682 GCA_964020975.1 Hermodice carunculata
CCGTACATGTACATGTAGAGTATGGACCTTTGATAACGGATTTTCATTATCAATCGTATAGCAGTGTTGCCGGACGTTTGTCTTTCTGAGATAATTACGGGTTTCAGGTTGGCATTTTAGCCACCCAATCAGTTCGCCTGGCATTTTGGCGACATCTGAATGCCTTGGGTCGCTTTCTTTATGTTCTTGTGTGGGTGCATAAACGAAACACATGATTGACCCGAGCGATAACCACAGAGACTAAATACAATTAACTAATTAAATATGACATTTAAAAAGCCTTTCCCAGTTGCTTAAGAAGAAGAAGAAGAAGAAGAAGAAGAAGAAGAAGAAAAAGAAGAAGAAGAAGAAGAAGAAGAAAAAGAAGAAGAAAAAGAAAAAGAAGAAGAAGAAGAAGAAGAAGAAGAAGAAGAAGAAGAAGAAGAAGAAGAAGAAGAAGAAGAAGAAGAAGAAGAAGAAGAAGAAGAAGAAGAAGAAGAAGAAGAAGAAGAAGAAGAAGAAGAAGAAGAAGAAGAAGAAGAAGAAAATCTGTGGAGCGAACCTGTAACCACATCAGCCTGCCGGGGTGTTTTTTATTTAATTCACTTTGATTTGATTTAGTTTTGCTTTATCTAATTCTGTTTTATTTTATTTTATTATTTTACTTTATTTTTTAAAAACAAAAATGCATGCAAGTTCTACTGAGACTCACTTTGTCCGTTTATATATAATTTATCATGATTCAAGTTTTTGAAAATAACAAAACAGCCACAAGAGGAGGACATGCAACTGTGTACCTCAGTGCAGTAATGCACATTGGCCAATACGGTGTGTGATGTCAAAAGAAAAACTCTAATTTAATATTCCGTATCACGACACTTTCCTACTAAAAAAATCAGTGGATTCAAAAGTTTATTTTTGATATATATATATATATATATATATATATATATATATATATATATATATATATATATATATATGTGCGTGTGTGTGTGTGTGTGTGTGTGTGTATGTATGTATGTATGTATGTATGTATGTATGTATGTATGTATGTATGTATGTGTGTGTGTGTGTGGTAGCCGTCAAAGAGGTTGCACTTTAACTGATATGGTGATGAGTTAAATATTCCATATGTTGCTATCAGAGATACAGAATCCATATCCACCATATTCCTGGTTCCAATGACGATTGACTAGCTTAACCGAGTTGGTCGACGTGACGTCCCTCTTATCAATCAATAAATAACAGATAGAGAGGTAGATAGATAAATAGATGTACGGATGGATAGATGGATGGATAGATAGGTTCAACTTTTATTACACTTCATGTTTATCAAAAAATTTGTTGCAATAACCCCTAAAAAGTTCCCTAGGATAACAGACTTGTAAGGAATAATTATGACCTATCCAACCACAGGTAACCTCAAAGACAAACACACATTGTCAAAATCATACACTATTTATATCTTTGCACACATGGTAGATTTACGATAACAAGAGAACGAATGATAGAAGAAGTCGGTTGGAGAAAGCCAGATTATCCTGTCAATTAAAAAACAGGACCCAAACAAGCAGGCTATTGAAATTTTCTTAAATAGGTCCCCAACAAACAAGCTATTGGAAGTTGTTTAAAAGGTTCCAGATGGCTCGCTTTCCCTCAGGGTATCAGTTACGGTTACATGAGCTTACATACACATCAGATCAATGGATGTATATGGTTCAATACAATGCATAACTTTCAGCATTTCCACAGATACTGTAACATCACCGTGCTATCGAAAGCATCGGAAGAGAATTTGGACGAGTCATACCAAATCAACCGGCGAGTGGGCAGCCTGATCATTATTAGACAGCAGATCGAAGAGGTCAATGCATCACAAAGCAACTGTGGACTAGATGTCAAGTGCATAGTTGATAAACTGGACGATCAATTGAGACATCTGTTACATGTTGGACTGTACTCATAAAGTTGTTTTGATTCCCTGCCGGCCCGGGACTCATCACTGAACACATGGAGATTCCTCAGCGGAGGTCATGTGTATTGGTAACTGGAAGCTGACTGAAAGCAATGACCACCAACGGTCTTCAACCAGATATAGAGAACCAGACTGCTGGAGGCTGGGGAGTTTCACCCTTATCCCTACACGATATTGGCATGCACCCAAATATGAAAAGTTTCGTGGCTTTCGCGTACTATAGCATTATAATGTGCCATTTCAGAATGAACAGATAAATCCTGCCGTCATCGTTATTATAGAAAGTCGGTATAGCCTAAACCGGCAATGTGTATTAACTTTATCAAGTGACGGGGCTTGTTTGATGTTTTCACGGACTTGACGTAGCTATAAATCCTTACATAGGCGCCATCAATATCCCACCACTTTGATATGATATCCACTGCTTAAAAATAATTTACGATAGGATAGTTTCTATATATATATATATATATATATATATACAGTTACGCCCGGCTAAAAGTTAACAGCCAAACGCTTTTTTCGCGTTTTGCTGGTGTTTGACTTGTGTTTGGAAACGTTTGAAAACGTTTGGAATGTGTTTGGAAAGTGTTTGGAATGTGTTTGGAAAGCGTTTGAAAAGCGTTTGGGAAAAATCTCAAACACTTTTACAAAACGTTCGAACACTTTCACAAAGCTACCGAACACTTCTCCAAACGCATTCAAACACTTTCCAAATGCGTTGAACAATTATCCGAACGATTTCAAACACTTTCACAAACGCATTCAAACACTATGCATTTTAAACACTTCCATTTAAATGATGAAGAATCTCCAAACGTATTTTCAACCGGTCCAGCAATATATGCTGTACCCACATGTAAATGTGCACTTATCCAGCATTATAGGTTGTATATATTTATATAAAACGCGATCCAAATACGTTTACCCAAGTGTCTAATTCAACTAAAACTAATAAAGACTTAATTCTTCATTTAAGATGTCATGAATACTTCATCTTTCAAAAAACTGTTTCGGAGTAAATCCATAGGCAATAGCATGATCAGATCATGATTCATGATCTGATCATCATATTGCCTGTAAATTTACTCCGAAATAGTTCCTAATTTTCAATTAAAATATATATAGTTACTCCAAGGACCAATGGAGTATCGCCTTGCTTACTCCACTGGAGCTAATTCTATTGCTTGGCTTAGTAAGCCAAACAATACTTAAATTGAGCTGCTTCTGTATTTCCATTCGAAATTTTAAAAGTTAGCCTTTTTTCAAGAACTTCACTTTCAGAAAAAGTATGATAGCGACTGGGTTTATTTGCTACTGAAAGATCTGTAATTTTATAATAAATGAAGAGTGAAACCTGTTAATGTAGGCACATTATTTGTTTTTTTTTCTACCTATACTTACTTTCTTCCTTAATTAGGTATGACCATGTCACAATATAATTGATTACCAGTAACAATATAAATATTAGCAGGTAAAGGTGACAAATACATATCATTAGAATTAGATTACCAAGTGTACATGTACATGTATCACATACGTTTGGCGCAAAGTGTAAAGTGTTTGAAAGCGTTTGGAAAAGTGTTTGAAAACGTTCGGCTTTCACCAAACGCGTTCGGCAAAGTGTTTGAAAGCGTTTGGGAAAGTGTTTGTAAAGCGTTTGGAAAGTGTTTGCAAAGTGTTTGCAAAGTGTTTGCTACGCGTTTGCAAAACGTTTGACTTTCACTGAAAGTGTTTGGGAAACGTTTGGGAAACGTTGGTGCGATTGGCGTTTGTTAACTTGAACGCGAGCGTAACTGTATATAAGCTGGCAAATTAGAAAATTCGTTGTTTTGGTGTTCTCTATTGTATAATTACTAACGCCTCTATGACAATTGAAGCAATAAGGTTGGCCATAAACATCTCTGGTATGGTAATGTCCCAAGTAGTTCTGTACTGTGTAGACTCATAAGCTACCAGGCTTGAAGCCACATTGAGGTGATACTGCAGTGCCTTGAGGGTTCCGTTTCAGTTATCAACGGGTTACATGCAAGAACCGTAAGTTATTTATTCCATAATACCCAGAGATTAGTTGCTTCATTAGAGAAAATATATCTTATCTATTTATGCCCTACATTACCGTGGTCAGTCTACGGGCTCGTTAAGCTTTAAGCAGACCAATGTGTAGTAGAATAACTCATTTGACGTGAGGTTAATGTGCACAGTTTCCCACGTTGTAAATAATAAAACAAGTACTAGATTCAAGACTAAAAAAAAAAAT
The DNA here is from genome assembly GCA_964020975.1 of Hermodice carunculata. Taxonomy (NCBI): domain Eukaryota; kingdom Metazoa; phylum Annelida; class Polychaeta; order Eunicida; family Amphinomidae; genus Hermodice; species Hermodice carunculata. The sequence continues at coordinate 1,256,900 of CAXHWN010001740.1, forward strand.
AAATAAATATAACCAAACTAAAAGAAACAAAACAAAAAAACAAACACACAAACAAAAGCAAAAGGTTAATAAATAATATATACAAATTGTTTTAATTATTCCCTTCATATGTCGACAATTATTCGTTTCTGTGTTTATCTATCTATTGACTTGATAATTAATTCATCTATTCATTTCACATATTTCTGCGTTTAATTTTTGGTCTCTCCTTTCTTAACTTTTGGTATTTGTTATCTATCTTATCTATCTATCTATCTATCTATCTATCTATCTATCTATCTATCTATCTATCTATCTATCTATCTATCTATCTATCTATCTATCTATCTATCTGTCTGTCTGTCTATCTATCTACATATATATATATTTCTACCTGTCTGTCTGTATTTCTATGTATCTATCTATCTATCTATCTATCTATCTATCTATCTATATATATATATATATATATATATATATATATATATATATATATATATATATATATATATCTACCTGTCTGTTTACATTTATATCTATCTATCTATCTATCTATCCATTTTTGGTTTTCGTTGGTCAGGCTGTTGTCTTTACGTTCATTTTTGTTTTGTTTCACTTTAATAAAATACATGTGTCCATTTTCCATTTGCTAAAAACAGTGTCTCGTTTGCATGCTCTCATCGGCAATTGTACAATGTACATGTAAATTATACGAATTCAGTATGTCATTTTTATAGCCAAGATTATAGAGAACATTTTTACTTTATATAGGACATTTCTACTTTTTTGTTTGACTACATACACGACTTCAGTCCATGTGAGTAACTACTGTAGCTTCCAAGATACAACTTCTCCAGACTAATTGCGCACGTATGTAACATGTATGTTGCAAAATCAGTTACGTTGAGAGGCATAGATTACATCAAAGAGCAGAGATGCTGGGTTAAACACATTAACTTTACATAATAAAACTCTGCAAAACATTTGCTACAGCAAATGGATAACTTAGTGATTTTATTTCTGACTAAGAAATGAGGTAACATTCTCCACAAAGTAGAAGTTGAAATGGAGTAAGGTGAACAAATATATGCACATTTTAAAAGATGCGAAGTAAACACACGAAATTATCTGCACCTGTGTATATGTCAAGTAACTGTAGATGTGTTCAAACCGTTGCCTTCACTAATTGGCAACTATCCCATGTAAATCAGAAAACATACTTTGGTCTCTCTTTATCAAGATTATTAAGTCAGTCTTGTCACGCTACTTCATCAGAAGTCCTAACTGAAAACAATCAGGTAAATTATTTGCCTGTTTGATGTACCGTTCAGTATTTCTAATTTCGTGCTTTTGAAAATAAATATAAATGTAGTTCACCTATTTTGGTTTTCTATGAAACAATGTGTTAATAGATCCAAGCTAAGCTTTATACTCTCAGATCTCCCATTTACCAATATACGGTTTAGTTCCAAACAAACGGTACAATACACGATAATAAAACAAACAAACAAAGCAGCAAGCACACCAACAGATAAATTAAAATTCGTTTTATAAATTTATGAACTATTTGCTGTGAAAAAACAATATTCACAATTTCCATCGGCCCGATTTAAGAGCGGCGCGCACTCAGCTTGACATTATTTTTGACCACATAATATGGCCTTCCTGGTCATCGACTTGTTTCCTACAAAACTCCCATCAAAACATGCCCAAGATAAATCCGATTGTGCGTGACTCAATGGATAGTTTTATATGGTATAATTTTATGTTATGCCATCGGGGAAATCGTTTATCAAATCCAGGAACGTTTCTGTAAAAGCAAATAAAAAGCATGTTCGTAATTGGAAAGATACTTTATTTACCTCGGCAGACATAGTATTGAAAAGTATTACTTTGACTCTTTTTGGTCAGAATGAAGCTGAATCAATACCTTCCTGGGCGAGGTCCCGACGCGCGCCAAGGAGAGCTGTTGAATTCGGGCGTGTCATCATGATAGGTCTTATTCGAAATTCCCAGCCCAAATATTTTGTAATATAAATGAAATTTAGGTATAAATATTAAAGAAGCCGACAACTACATTGGAAGCGTTTGGCAGATTTGAGCGAGAAATTGTTAATTTTCTTCTCCAGGTTGATTTATTAGTATGGGCCCCCTACATCGCATCACAGATACGGGCATGAAGGTTTGCCAAAGGCAGTGAGTCTGTTGGCACTGGTAAAGTATAGCGTGGGTTTGCAGGTGTCTAAATGTTTGCAGAGCATGGATGCATTTACCCTTTGGATGATAAAACCGATGAACCCCAGGTGAATACTCACTCAGACCAAATTTTGGGAACGACAACGACGTGAAGAAATACATTTTAGGTGGTAAAATAACATGTGTGCATATGTCCTCGTTCTAGAAGCCAGGAAAAAAGTCACAGAATCATGTAAAACATTTCCTTTTTCTGATAAAAAAAAGGCAAAGTGAATGACGTAAACTCCAGTGGTAATAGTCTACATCATCATATGAGTGAGTCAAAAGCTCTGCAATATCATGGCGAACATGACTTATGCCGGCCATGAGAATGTCATGAGCAGAAAAGGTGAAATGCAACATATGCCAACAAATATTAAATAACGTTGGTCTTATTTTATATATGGCTGCAGTCCTCTTTACAAATAATCTGAAACTTGATGTTTGGAACTAAAAGATTTACGCGAAGCGTAGTCAAAGATGTAAGAGCTTCTTTTATGAAGAAGTTTTCATTGAGCAGGAAAGGATATGCAACTGTTACGTTGATAATGAACCGAATGCATTGCTGTGATGTATTTTAAATATTTTGATGTTAATACAAATTTGCCCAATCAACCAATGTCATAATTGTAAAGACTGATGGGCTGCCACGAGGTCATCGTATCGGAATTTCGGCTGCCTGCATGGACAAACCACTGCCACATCTGTTCACATTTGCCCAAGGTCTAAGCTCGTGACAGCAGGGAAAACAACAGGTCTGAGAGGTAGCGGAACAAGCATTGATTCTACGGGGTTATTTTTTAATTAATACATTTCCATTGTTAACAGTCTTAACAGAGATTGCCAATTATGAACCACTGACGTAGCTGCAACGCTATCGTTAGGTGCACCAAAGATACCGCGCATTTGAAAGAGTTTACCACAGTTCCGGCAAAGATGGCCAGTCTCAAATCAGACGTGGCATCTTTTCTTGGATCTAAACGGCTCTGACTGACACCTCTATTATAGACATAACTTCCCGCTGGGATCAGGATATTACATGCCACAAACCAGCAGCTAATGAGTAAACAGGATACATTCGATAAATACAGAGTAAGGCAAACGCAGACATTACAGCCACAAGCAAAAGCTGCTAATGCTTTTATGACCCTTGGAAAATCGCTTCAGAGTCTCTGCTGTTTCCCAAAAGGACTTTGACAAAGGCACATCATATACAAGAAAAAAATTCCCGACAAATTATTTTACGGAGACTTTTGTTTAAAAATAACATCAGTACCGTTTATTGTTATAATTATTAATGTGACGTTATTTTACAATTAAAAATCACTTATACATTTGTATCTGTTTTCAACATCCCCAATTATTATTATTATTATCATGATGATGATGATGATGATGATCATCATCATCATCATCATCATCATCATCATCATCATCATCATCATCATCATCATCATCATCATCATCATCATCATCATCATCATCATTTCAGAGATATATATTCTCGGAACTATACCATGCAACAAGCTGGCTTCACATAACAAATGTTTCTGGAAGCAAGGCCCAGCTTATTGCCTGTCCGCATATTGACTAGGGTATGCAACCTCCATGAGGGAAAAAGAAAGAAAAAAACCTCCATGTTCAGGTATGATTGATAAGAGTGAACGCTTACAAGCGACAGGGTAATGCAGCCTAATGATTGGTGTTTCCAGCAGACGTGCGGCATTTTTGTTGCAAGTATCTGAATAAACCATGATTAGAAATTTGCCGCACGTTCAAAGATAATGTACTGACCATGTACCTGGATCTTTCCAGAATCCTAATTTTGCCAATCAACAAATGCTCCGAATGTATTACACAAGACTGAATACGGTACCAGCTCTCTTAACTGTGTCGAGCTAATCCGTGGCTAAATGTTATTTCCAGATTAAAGGCACATGATGGAGTTGCCGCGTATTTGATTCATGCTAAAATCTGTTGAATATATTTGCTCTAGGTTTACTGAGGAAGTGGTTCAGAGGGACTTGGTTTTAAGTAGTATACATTTTGTAGCGAGTGTAGCCCTGACAAGCTCTTCGGGTAACGTGTAAATAAACATCTGGGTAATATTGGACTTGATAAGTGTGTAAGAACATAAGAAAATAAGATTTTCCCTCTGCAGCTCAATACTAAAAATCCTATTGGGTGTTATGCATGGAAATCTTCATTGTTATATTGGACAAAGACAATATATATATATATATATATATATATATATATATATATATATATATATATATATATATATATATTATCACCAGGACAACATCCCCTTGATCGCGGTTTGACTAGCTTGGCCAGACCGGTCGCATTTTCTGTAGGCCTGTTTGTACTGCGCCATTACTATGTGGGCCGTTGTTAGTTTTGTTATGAGTAATAATGATATTACACCGGTTGGTACCCCTTTGTGTCAGTTCTTGCCCTCATAGTGCATTCATTTTAACCAGAAGCCTGTCTTCTACACTGATCCCGACAATTTTGGTCTAAAGACATTAGTTTCGTGTCTGCGTTTCAACATTATGGGTACATTGCTGGTGTGGAGTGACACTGCGGGTTGGGCAACGTGGCGTTTATGGGCACATAAGAAATCTCACAGATAAATGTGGTTGCCTTTAACACCGGTTAATATCGAATGACACCTGTTGAAACTTTTGGAAAAAAAAGAATAAATATGTAGATTAAGCTTGTGTGGTTTACACAAGCTTGGATATTGACTCGAAAATTCAAATATATCAATTTCATCATACTGCATGTAACATTAAGCAAAAGGTAGATAAAAATACTGCAGAATTCAGTATCAGACCAAACGCACAGTGCTATATACGCCATGTTAAATGTCTGACAGAAGTCAAACTGAATAACATAATCGACCCACCCAAAAAGAAATGCAAGGGAAAGCGCTTATTTTGTTTTTCATTGCTTTAAACACAGAAAGAATAAGTCATGTATATAGGACAATGCCATATCTTAGTAATTAGTAGTCTTTTTAATTGGTGTGCATATAAATATCATGGGACTCTCATGGGTGGGGGGGGGCACGAGGGCTCAATACATTATTCCCTGTTGAGCGCTCGGGTCCGCCAAGCCCGCCGGGGGAAGACCCATCCACAGGCCAACAGGTCTTTGTAACATTATGCACGGTATGTGTCGGTTACACTAACTTTTTATTCATTATATTTATATTATACGAGGACTGGCTGTCCTAAAGTTCTTAGCCTTAGTAGGATATCTCAATTGAATTGAAACAAACTTTTGCCAGTAACAAATACAATCATTTAATGAATCATAAACACAAGAACAGCAATTGTAGTGTGATTAGTGTCTTTGTACCAGACCATCTTGTGAACCTACCCATTGAAATAACCAGAAATGGACAAAACTGGCTCTTGAGCATTCATCAATACAAGCACCTGAATCTTAAAGGGCTACCTCCAATACAGATACACGTCGACATGGTTTTCACTTTCCGGGATGTTGCTCCTTCCTTTTCCACTGATAAAAAGTGGGCTGCGGAATTCAAGCGTGGCAGAGAGACCTGACGATGAGGCGCATCCAGGAAGGCCTTCAACTGCAACCATTCCCAAAAACATTACCTGAGTGCATGATATGGGGATGGCTGATCAACGATTGATCCCTCGACATATTGCCAGTGTTGTGGGCATCTCTCATGAGAGGTTTGAGTATATTTTCACCAAGGAGTTGGGAATGACAAAAGTTTCTGCAAGATGGGTGCCAATTAAAGCTCTTCACAGCGGATGGCAAACGTGTCAGATTCCTGGCCTCCTGTGACAATTTATGCTGTTTTGAAGCAGATCCCGATAATTGTTGACCCGATTTGTAACCATGGTTATCACTTTGAACCAGAAACCAAAATTCTGGCTAAAAAAATGGAAGCATCCGGCGTCACCACCTCCCCAAAAAGTCAGGTCTGTTCCTTCTGCTGGAAAGGTGATGGCTTCAGTCTTTTGGGATTCCAAGGGTATCCATGTGCTTGACAAGCTTGAAAAAGACCAGACTATCAATGGAAGATATTATGCTGACCTACTGAGACAGTTGCATGAAGCTATCAAAGCTAAGCGACGGGGAATGCTCACTAAACGAATCCTCTTCCACCAAGACAATGCTTCTGTTCACAAATCGGCGATTGCCATGTCAGCGATCCATGATTGTGGCTTTAACTCATTGACCCCCCCCCCCTTTTTTTTCGCCCTATTTAGCCCCGTCAGATTTCCATCTGTTTCCCAAAATAAAAAAAGAACTACCTGGTGGCCATTTTCTTAGTAATGATGACGACATTTCCGCCGTGAATGACTTTTTTTAGGGGGGCTGAAGAAAATTTCTGCTTGACCGTCATCCAGGCCTTGCAGCATCGCTGGCAAAAGTGTGTAAACCTGAAAGGGGACTATGTACAGAAATAAATGAAAACAATCGACTGTCTGCAGGTCTTTCTCAGCAAGGTTTAGACCTTTTCAGCCGGCCCTCGAGTATGTTGTGTATGAGCCCAGTATGGCATAAAATGCATATAAAAATTGTCAAAATTGTCCAATGCTTAATACCCTCTACATGGTAAATCACGTTGCATCGAATATGTGTATATTTCATGTTCGGAACGAGCGGGACTCGAACCTGCAACCTTTGGCACCTGTCGCCTAGCTGAAATGGGAAACGCACATATCCACTCGACCAACTCCCCATTCCTAAAAAAGAATGGTTCATTGGAGGTAGTTATGTGCGAGTGCCATGTCAACACGGTAATGCAGTATATTTACTGAGTCGGCATTTATTCCCAGAATCGGGGACTTAAATCCACCAGCATTAAGGAAATGCCGAACATATATATTTCATGTTCGGAACGAGCGGGACTCGAACCTGCAACCTTTGGCACCTGTCGCCTAGCTGAAATGGGAAACGCACATATCCACTCGACCAAATCCCCATTCCTAAAAAAGAATGGTTCATTGGAGGTAGTTATGTGCGAGTGCCATGTGAACTGAAGTTAAGGGACTACTATCTAGACATATAAATGCTAGGGTGTTTCAAACTTGAACACACTGAATAAACACATAAGCTTATAGTAATTTACTTCCATCGAGATATTTTTTCTGGAAGTAATTGGTGGCTCATAATGATATAAAGATAAACATTCTGTTGGTTTAACTATTCATTTGTAACAACGGATTGTGCAAAACTTGTGGACCTACGGCATGTTGTTTTATAATCAACAACTCCTCAAGTTTCGATGACGGATGAAATAGGTAAGCTTTTCTTTATTGCAGTTCATCAAAAATGCAGCATACGTTGCTACGAGCGGTAAAGGAAGAATACTAGGTGAAAAAGGTTGAATATTTGTATGCCAGGGACTTCTGGTCCCATGATGAGTCAACTTAAATTGCGTTGTTGCTGTGACCATGGGTGATCCATGTGGTCATATGCAAGCACCCAGAGCAACGCTCCTAAGTGTCGTGAGGGGTATTACGGCCTACTTTGCATGTCCGCCTCCATAGGCGCTCTCGATTGCATCACGATTCGCACTTTCATCACGAGTGGTCGGCGTCATAGGGTTAGCGACTAGATACAAAACAAGATTCCAGAGGGAAGATTCCTTAAATTAAAAGATTTAACAATATTATGACAACTTCAGAGCCAACACTATCAATGTCCACTCCTCATTATGTAATTCCCATGTACGTTAATTCTTCACTTTTAAAAATGTATCTAAAACTTGTATTTTATTATGAACAGTTAATCAAACTAATGATTTGGAATAAAAAAAGACAAAAACTAATAATTTTGCATATCATTTCCGCAATTACAGCAAGGACTAATATAACTTATCCTTATTGGTAGTAATGTCTGTTGGTCAATGCAATATTTTACACGAATATTACAAATATGCTGGCAATAATAATAGAAATGTGTGATTGTTATAAACAATGAGCAGTAAGAATAGGTCTATATACAAGGACTGGGCCAAACATCCAGCACCTTGGTGCTACAGGAGAAAAAAACTGCGAAACAGTAACATTTTAAAATGAATCATAATGGTAAACATAACTGTCCAGAAAGCGATTTATAAGTTTATAATAGTTGTCGCTGTTGTTGAAAGTCAGAAAAGGGTCTATTCCAGACCCATAAATAAACAGTCGGTAACTTAGAACCATGTAAAATGACTACAAGGGAATGAGTAACACTAGGTGGCAAGGCGCTGGTCTTCGATGAGAAAATTCGCTACAGATGTGTTCTGATACCTGTATATCTGATTAACAGATGTATCAGGAAAGCATAAATATAAATATGTATAAATAAAAAAACTGACATAGATATATGAATTGGAAAACTTTACCAAACCACGTGACATATATATGTTAATTTCTCATAGAAAAAAATAAGCAAGCATTCAGAATAAAATGTTTGTTTCAATATATGAAGAGAAAAACACATGTAGTTGTCCAACATTGGATATGGAAAAAATATTTGCATAGTGTCAGAGAGATTTGTGTGCTGAGGCTAAACAATTCAGCCACGATCTATGCATTTCAGCATTCACTTCTTGGCCTAGATTAAAGTTTTGGCCAAGAAAAACTGATATGTCAATATTCCTGAGGGCTGGAGGTATGTTATGTTTGGCGTATAAAAAGTCGATTCCCTCAAAGAGAGCTTTTGTCTGGTCACAGAATGATTTTGACACGAGATCATAAAATGTTGAATAGTGTCTCGGTCGCAGTTGCAATCACGCCGCGCGCGTAAGCTTCTGGCAGGATTTTGTTCATATGCTCGCTTAGATTGCCGTCCAAGGATTAGTCTACTGAAGCTCACCACGGTTCTTTTGAAAGCTGTATGTTTTTTAATCCCGGTGGATACTCTGAGTCTGAGTTGATGGGTCCATCTGGCAGTATCAGTGTGATCCCATCGTCTTCGCCATGGTTGAGTACTTTTTTTTTGCTGATCGACTGGAGTGTAGTCCTTTTTTTCTTTTGAATTTAGCTGCCCTAAAAACGCTTCCTTTGCTGCTCTTTTAGCAAGTAAGTCTGCAATGTCGTTTGCCGCTAAGCCAATGTGACCTGCTAGCCATGTGATGTGAATTTTGTTGTCTCTACTTTGTAGGGTGTCAACCTTTTTATGGATGTATGATATCACTGAGGTGAAGTGTTGCGGAGGGGTTGGGGTTGTTACCACAAGGAGTGCACTTTGAGAATCTGTGAGAAGGTGTTTGGGCTATTTTGTAAACTTGATCTTATGTCTACGACTCTTTAAAGACCAGGTCAATAGCCTTCAGTTTGCCATAGTAATTACAAGAAAGCTTCAGAACGGGCTTCCTTAGGGCCAGAGGACTACTATTTATGCCTGTCCAGAAAATTGCAGCACAAGCCACACAGGGGCCCGGGTTGCCAAGGGCTGATCCATTTGTAGAAATAAGTGTTTGCTCTGACAAATCTGTGTAATGTATTTGGTAGCCAGTTTTTTTTTTTTTTTTTTTTTGCTTCAGCACATTGGGTTTTCGTTGTATTACAATTATTTCCTAAGGAGTACCAGGCAACCAGGTACTTATGCATTCTGCCGTGGAAGATGTCAGAGACTTTTTCTATAAAGGTTGGCTCTATTACTTCTTGGCTAATATGGTTGAAACTTGCTAGAGTTATCTTGAAGTTGTGAATAGGTGAAATTATTCTGTGAGCACAGTGGGTGAGGTCGGCCATGTGGCCCAAGATCAAAGATTTTATATTTGATGAGTTCCTCATTATTGAGAAGTGAGAGTTGAAGTAAAATTTCATTTAGCCTGATGTCAAGTGGGAGGATTCCGGTGATAACTTCAAGGGCTGCCTTTGACGAGAGTTGCATGGCAGCTGTTGCTTTAATTCACTAGTCGATAACAACTGCCTTGGTGCTGTTTCCTTTCAATTGCAATTGTCCGTTCGACTTGCGTTTCCGTGGAATGTTTTTTTCTTCTGTATCTTGAAACTATGTTTGGTTGTAGCTTGTCCCAGTAAAATACTTTGTTCGACCTTGACCTCTGAAGGTCACATTGATCCTTTTTCTCAATAGCAAGCTGCCACAAAATAAAACCAAGCCTGTTAGTTTGACGATCGCGCGCATGATCGATCACATAGGTACGCCACGGCACCTGTTGCCTGGTTGGTCACGACTGCTTGGAGGGGGTGAGGGAATAGGAAAAGTAAACCATTGCGTCCATGGGTAATTCGTTACTTCGTCCAATTTCCTTGTGTTTGCGTAGCAGCCCGGGGTCTTGCAGTTGTATATAGGCATTTTGAAGGCATGGGACTCCCTAAAACTAATCAAGTCAAATTGTCCGTATATACTACTATTTCCGCGTTCACTTCATAAGCTATAATAATGATCTGTCCAGAATGTGTCCTACCAATCACGGAGCACTGCGAAACCGCTGCAAACTGACCTATCCTGGTGATAGAAACGGTACTAGGCATTCCGTAATAGTAGGCATTCGTGTTATGTGATCAAATGCTTTCCGGAATTTCAAGTTAACACAAGTAATTCAATGAAAGTGCAAATGCCTCATTAAATATCACTTATACGTATAAATTGCATTTGGTGAATGTGTATTCTACTTCAGTACGCCCGAGTTGAAACCCTAAAACTTAAATTTAGTACACTTTATCATCTAATTATGCCACTTAATATTTTTGAGCTTGTTCATGCATGAGATGTTCCATCAAGACTAATGCTATATTGCAATTGTTTTTGTCCTGATTCTCTTTTCGTACAGTGATTCTATTCAGTTTAACTCGATATGAATTACACAGGCAATCTGTGATGATTTGTTAATATAATGTCGACTACACATTTAACCAAATCTGAATAAAATGTAACACACGTTGTATGGACAGCAAAGATCTGCCGACTGATGACAATGTTAATTATCTTAACTGAAAACACTGTTCCAATGCTACCAAATAAAGGAGGGCCACTGAAGCATACAAAAATAACAAATTTGTGATTGCAACGTCTTGCTTAATGTAAACAATGTATAATAGTGTTGGCGAAAAAAGTTTCTGTGGTCAAATTTATATGACTGGCTGTCTTAGCAATTAATCCTTCGGCCATGAGTAAAACTTTCATTTTGATTATGACGACATCAGATGTCAGATATTCTGTTTTTATCGAGCAATTCAGATTACCCAGACGACCTAAGTCAAAATGATCGATAGATTTTCCTATCACAGGTGTGAAGGTCACGTGGTTCATGAAGCATACGACAATTACTATTCACCGCAGTTTTCTAGGGTGATGGATTCGCTCACTTCAGTATGCGATAGATTCGTTGGGCATCCAGGAGAATTACAAAGTTGATATATTGAAATTATTTTCCTTGGATATCCACAGTGGCTTAACAGACCTAATTTATACATTAATGATAGTGTTTGGCACGATTGGCGCGGATTGATAAAATGCCTAAAGGTAATCCGTTTCACACGAGGATAGTCTTATTGACAGCTTCGGAGATGCTGCCGAGACCCAGAAAATCTCTTAAGATTGGACTGGGGCCGATACAGAGACGTTGCTGCCCAACACAGAAACACAACACAACTAAATTTAAACCCCGTTTGAAGAAATGAGTTATTTCAGCACTTTATTTCAAATGAAATTAAACATCAATATCCATAATCATCCGAAAAAAAAAATTCATGGTGGGGAGGAACCAGATATTCTGTAACCTCTTCGAGATGTGCATACATGTAAATTTATTAAAAAAAATGTACATCCCTAAAAATTTATTAAAATAAAAGTATCAAAGGTTATTTTATATCACCGTTCAGAGCAAAAATGCTTCATCACGTCTTCTGACTTTTCATGGCCGACTTTTTTGTAATTACAATGCAATAACGTGACGGCAGTGGATAATATTTATTGTGGTCAATTTTTATTTACTTATTTATTTATTTATTTATTTATTTATTTATTTATTTATTTATTTATTTATTTATCTATCTATTTATTTATTTATTTATTTATTTTTTATTTATTTATTTATTTATTCATTCATTCATTCATTCATTTATTCATTCATTCATTCATTTATGATTGATTGATTGATTGATTGATTGATTGATTGATTGATTGATTGATTGATTGATTGATTTGCTTTATTTTTTTTTATCATAATGGCTTATAATAATCACTACTTTATTGCCGGATATCGCCGTAATTTATTTATCTGTTTCAGACGAATTTTGCAAAATATCCGTACTTTAAAAATCTCTGAGTATGAATGTGTTCCGGCCTTCCCCCAGTCATATGTATGTATGACAAACGTAAAAAACCAACAATCACAAAAAGCAACAAGATGGAAAAATGGCAGGTTTGTACATGATTCAAAATATTCGGGCAAATGCGTGCAATGAAGAAGTTTAGATTACTTGTGTCTCTGTTTTAGGTATTAATGATTCACTTAAAATGAGGGATCAATGACTTTAGTACAGATGTATGAAAGGCTGCCTGGGCGACATACAAGTCTAATAATCGCCATAGTTTGCTCGACAATATCAGTATGATATCCTTATTTGAAGATAAATGCACTTGGAAGCTGTCTTTAAGAGAACTAGGTTTGCATTACTTATGCGTAATTTGGCTCTGTTTTCAAAGATCACGAGCAACCGATCGATGATGATGCTCTGGAGGGTCCTTTCAGCCAAGCGATGTCTAATTTGTAAGGATTTTTTTTTTTTGCTACCAGTATCACTATATTCTTCAAAAACACTAAAAGATATGAGAAATATCAGTTTTGGTCCTGGGCCGGTCAAAAGAATAGTAGCTTTCTAATTAAGATGAATTTGATTGTTTCCATACTCAGTCTACGTTGGAATACCAGCAATGGTCATATATCCATATCTTTATCTTTCCGTTTTATCGACAAGACAAATGGAGATGCTGCAAATTTCCACTGACATCATTACACTCGGAAGGTAACAAGTCTTTGAAATTTATTTTGAGGATAAACATGCAAGTGTTCAACCAGTTAAACTTTTCCTTCCCTTATATGCTTCACATTCAATGCATAAAAAAAAACACTCACACAGTCTGACACATGCTTGACACGCAGTTAAACAACTGGAATTTTTAAAAAGATAGCCTCCTTAAATTGGCATTCGCATTAGATATGGACGTTTCGGCATTAAAATAGTGTGAGTCTTGGTCAAAGAGTTGAAATATTCTTTATCCACATAGTCACCGTTACCTTCCACAAAGCTATAAATTATCCATGAAACAACAGATATACCACATGTACGTTAATAACTAGTTTGCATTCCGCTTTTATGAAAGTGTGCCCTTTAAAAATGCACAAAAATTATACACATGTAGATTTTCATATTAACCAATTGCCACTGATGAAAAATCTATCCCTTTTTTGCTTTAGTCGAAATTCCCAACATCGTTGGGTGCTGAGTGCTCAACGTGTAATGAAAAGGACAGTTTTTCCTCTAGGGCATGCCTACTAATGTTCCGATGAGCCATTATTTAAACGTTTTAGAATGAATTCGTCAATAAACCAAGCTCGCGTGAGGCATTGTTTATAATGGTGCTCACTGGAAAGAGGATATGCGTTTATTGACAAGCCTACATCGATCATTCATGTTTATAACACTTTTTCTGAGCAATTATTGGCGCCATCTTACACATCTTGCAAAAATACCACATACCTATTGCTTTCAGGTATAAAATATTGATTACGTTATATCGTCTTACCTTTAAGAAGCAACGAAGTTTCTCTATTTTTTTTCTACTCTGGCACATCGACCTCTGCCCTGTCTCGCATTTTGAGTTATTGTGAATTGTCACAAGCAACTTTCACTGTAACTCTCCGTTGTCTTTCTTATCTCAAGTCCATTAACCCGGTCATGAATAAGTTTTGATTCATTATGTGGTCCATGTTGATTTATTTCATTTATCTTAAAGAGGTTCAAAGGCCACACGTACATATTTTCAATATAGAGTAAAAATTTCAGTTGGTGCGTGCTCATGAGTTGTTTTCAAAATATTGTGGTAACATAGACAAAATACGTCCGACAACTGCAGGCAAGCCTGTCACAACTATTTTTTTTTACTTCATTTTTTCTTCGTGTTTACCGACGAAACTACACACACCAAGTTGAGGTGAACACTTATGGCAGTTCAAGACATTAATTATCTAAAAAAAAAAAAAAACGCTGATTGAGTGCAGTATGCTTGTAATAGAAAATTATTAAATTGATGTAATGATTATGTAATGTATGAGCGAATGCATGCATTTAAATAAGTAGGTAGCTCAATATATAATGGGTCATAGTCACCTGTCAAGTAGTATGACCGCACTTTCCGTACAACTTATGGATGTGATCTGACAAAACTGAGGGGCTAAGTGGCCTCTGACATACTGCATGAGGAGATTTATTCTTTAAGGGAAGAGGTCGTCATTTTTAGACCAACATTATGACTATGATTTAATTTTGATGCCAACAATTAAACATACAAGGCAAAACATTTTTTGCATAAATAGGTGTTAAAGACAAGACATTGCACGAGAAGGTGTCAAGTACTGCGTGTAAAAACTCCAGTCCGAATTTGTTGATTAAAAGCACTAAGCCGTCTTTTATTTGGAAAAGGACGTATATATTCAAAGCGTGTCATTCCTTGCACTTTCAATCTTCATAACGCTGAGGGTAAGTTTGTGGCTCACGGACCCCACCCTTCGCTGAAGTATGCTTAAACTGGAGTTTTTAAAAAATCGTACAAATGCACATCGAAAACGCTTCAATACAGTTTCTATTAGACTAAAGGTGGACGACATGATCAAAATTTAAAGTATAAGTCACACAGCATGTCATTCCTGGCACGTGTATATATGTATATATATATATATATATATATATATATATATATATATATATATATATATATATATGTGTGTGTGTGTGTGTGTATATATATATGTATATATACATATATATAATTATATATATGCATACATGGCAGTGGCTAAGAGGCCAGATAAAGAAAGGGCAACGCTTCTTAGCTGGTTAAATTAGATCAGTCATGTAAACTCTCCACGGGACTCCAGCTTCTAGGATCAAAAGCTGTAAGTTTCCACATGCACATGATTCTACTAGAAATAGCTTCTCAAAGTAACCATTGGACGACTGCACAGTCACAAGCAATTCCCTTGAAGTGTTACGAGCATCTAGCCGCTGCAGCGCCTGTATTTGTTCCTGTCTATCCTATTCGTCATCGACTACCAGAAAATAATAAAAAATGATTAAAAATAAAAACACAGTTAAAAGAAACAAACAAACAAAAACAAAACTAGAAATAAGAACCTGAAATATTTTTTGACAATATGCTGTGGTATGTCAAACATAAAAACGTATGTAAACGTCCATAAAAGTTCTGGTTACCGTATATGTGTAGTATATATTGCATATAGATATTGTCAAACCCACTATATTTTTCCCATGACTCAATTTATAGGAGCTGTCTAAGTCGGACCAAAAAAATTTAACCAAAATCTTTGTTGCATATAATGCCGATCATGAACACCTTAGTAACGATACACAGTGTACAAAACCGTCTATGGATCTTTAGCAGAAAAAACATAAACAAACGAGGCCTCAAGACAAGACTACAAGTAAATACATACATCTCCCATGATTTTACTCAGTACGTATCTTTTTTTCGACGAAGTAATTGTTGTTTTCTTCGGCATAGTGCAGGCCAAAGTATTATCGCACGTAACTAAATATTGCCGCAATGTTTCTGTTCAATGATTATGAAAAGAGTATAATTCACTGGCACCTGGTCGACTCCTATGCCCCCAGCACAGTTGATCAACTTACGTTAAACTGATATGAATGGGTGCCTTGCAGCTAGACATTTGAAAAATAACTTGCACCATGTCACAGTCAAGGTGTCCTTTTTGCGAAACAAAATGACAGTGACTAGTCCCGGGTGGCCAATGATACAGATTCTATTTGTTCTTTTGCCTAGACTTCATCAGTTAGAAGCGTCTTGGGCAAAGATATTAACTATGCTACAAAGCATGTCACACAACCATTTTATGAGTGTCTTGCAGTCATGGCTTTTCGTGTCCAACTGAAATGTCTTCATTTATTAACAAAGTTTTAAAAATTGAAACAATTGCAATCTTCAAAGCTGGTTCGTTTATAGAACGATTGAACAAAAAAAAAGGTCCATAAAGATTTTGCTGTTGTCAAGCAGCATAGATATATGATGCATTAATGACATATCACCCAAGGAAAGCGGGTATTAGCACCCGTGTGGTGAATACAGGTAGGGCCAAACGGCAGCATGAGAAGGCAACAGTCTATATAGTCACGTACGTTTCACCGGCTGGGTGATGGCAAGTACCGGAGGTCCAGCATGAATAAAACGATTCAATCTTACCAACACTGCTGGGCTTTAAACCATGTAGACCTTCAGCCACATAATGTCATGCCTGCGACCATAGTTCAACCACCGTCAGGATTAACAACCCTGGATCAATAGTGTTGGTATTCAAATGCGTGTTCGACAAATATGAGAAGTCCTTTGTACACAACTCAAGTTGCCGTGGCGAGTTTAAATAACTGGGTGGTTCATTTGTCCGAGTAAATCCCGGCATTTTCTTCCAACAGATTTCTGGATACATTGATCAAGTCGTCAGCATCGATATGACATTTATTTCACCATAATAACTCTCTCTCTCTCACTCTCTCTCTCTCTCTCTCTCTCTCTCTCTCTCTCTCTCTCTCTCTCTCTGTCTGTCTCTCTCTCTCTCTCTCTCTCTCTCTCTCTCTCTCTCTCTCTCTCTCTCTCTCTCTCTCTCTCTCTGTATACATGCCTGTTTCGAATATCAGCTTCTTTTTTTTTTTGGTACAAAGCAGGCCAAATTATTACCTCACATAACTCAATATTGCCACTATTATTCTATAAAATAATTTTAAAAGTGTTCGTAACTCACTAACACCTGGTTGCCTTTTAGGTTTTCAAACCGGTATGAGGAAATCATTTAATAATACATAAAAACGAAATGCGAGACTTGGTCTCCATGTTACTGCCATAATCATGCCTTTTATAGATAGCGCAGGTTTCATTAGAGTTTGATGTAAGACAAACTGCTTGCTCATCTGTTTATTATCGAATGGTGATCACATATTTGCAAAGGTAATAACGTGCTAACTTCTAATTGTATTCTACACTGAACAATCATTAATGTCCAAATAGTACTAATCTATTAAAACACCGAAAAAAAGTTCACACGTTTGTCTACCGTTGGTGGTGACAGCGTATATGTCTTTGTGGAAGAAAAAAGGGTTGATGCAGTTTTACTCGAGCAATATAAACTAAGAAGCCGTTCATTCGGAAACGTGACCTTCAGTGCCATTTAACCAGCCATAAGATGAAAATATGTGAAGATATAAAGGAATCACATCGGATGTCTACCCCCCCCCCACCCCCCAAAAAAACCCCCGCTGTTGCGTATTTATGGACGACACTCACGTAGTAAACACTTTTCTTAGCCAAAGGAAATATCCATAAATATGGCCTACTGTTATGAAGGAATGACTAATATGTGGTTGCCATGTACGTTGGCATTCGGTGGTTTATATAACTTATGGCAATACATTAAACAATTTGCATACTTTCTAGACTAACTTGATACAATTACACATGTAATCATAGTCTAATAGAAGCTGTTATTTTGTGTCAACAAAATAGGTTGTTTGTAAACCGTCAGCTCTCTCAACGCCTGCTACCCTGGCGTGTACATTGGTACGCTTAAATCAAACTTTACCCTCAGCTGACATTTAAAAAATAACACGTTATACAACCAAGGGCTCTCCAAAAACGAAAGTCAAAATTTTGGCAGATAGACACCTCTCGGCCTCTCCAAAATACGTCTAATCGCAAAAGCTGGTTTTTGCTAATAAATACATGGCTGAGCTACTTATGGCACTTATAAGCCATGTAACCGGTAACCTCAAGGCACCTGGGTACTTAGCAGTAAGAGGATAGTATCCTCAATGACACTCTCAATTAGCGACATGCTCAGCCAGCTTAGAGAATAGTACAAATTGTTTAAATCAAAATAATATGCGCCGTGGGACCTGGGCTGTGATCGAACCAACAGTGGCATGTTACTGATGTATTGTGAAACGACGCTAAATGGTAGCCATGGCGTGATAACAGCTCTGGACTTCAATGGATAAGTACTAATAAAGTCCATAAATATTGTACATTTGCAATGAAAGGGTAGATATTTGCATGTGATCGTAATATGCTACAATATTCGTAAATTTTATGACGTGTGAATCTTGCCAAGTTTTTTTTCTTCTTTTTTTTTAAAGAAAAGGCAATTAATTATGCTGGCTTTTGCAATGTTAAAATGTGGGTCCCCATTTTATGTGGTTAAAGATAACGAACCGATTGGCGAGCAATGTTTAAAGCTAGGGTGGGTCCTCTGAAGTAATCACAATGTGACCCTCATATTCCATAAACAAAATAGATCGCCACGCCGTATAGTTTTATTTCGGTTCTTCAACAAAATGAGCAATTTCTTAACCCTCCAACAAAGACGAGTCCAACATGCGCAGGTATTCATGTGCAAATTGTGCATGACCTTTATTCTGGTTAAATCTCTTCTAAATTTTCAGATGCCTCTCTTTTTCATCCAAATTTTACTAGAGCAGCTTCAAGTAATTCATTATTTATTCCACATGCCAAAGGTAATTCTGGCAAGTACATAATTTCATGCAAGGATGCTATTAATTGTAATGCCATTCCACCTGAAATTAGAAAATGTCCCTTCCTTTTGCTTGTTTAAGTCCTAAACTTACTCCTCAACCTAGAAATATAATTGGACAAAATCTGCTTCCCTTCCCTATTTCCTCCTATTGCTTGGACTTAGATATAACCCTTCCCTACTGTAGCCTTGAATACTCACAGTCCTCTTTCTTATTCACCCTTCAACCACCCTCTCCCATTTCCAAATGCTAGACATCCAATTCATCTCCAAGCTTTTGTTTATTTCCATTTTACAGGTATTATTTTTCACACTGTTTTAGAAATAATTTATTTGGAATGTAAGCATACATTTTAATTTATCCACTATATTTTAGGAATTCAGTCTGTGTTATAGTGTCTTGATTAATCTTGTATATATTTTATTTTATCATATGCTCATGCATCGCATATCTACTATTGTACCACCCAGGGCCTGGCGGAACACCAATGTTATTCCGCTGCGCCAGTAACCCTACTAGATGGATGGATGGATAGATAGACAGATAGATAGAGAGAGAGACAGATAGATAGACACAGACATATAGATAGATAGATAGATAGATAGATAGATAGATAGATAGATAGATAGATAGATAGATAGATAGATAGATAGATAGATAGATAGATAGATAGATAGATAGATAGATAGATAGATAGATAAAAAAGCAAATAATGCGTATGTGTGTCACAAATTTCTTTTCCTTCTGTCTCGTAGAGCATTATGTGACTATTTACAAATATACAGAAAGTTATGATCTTCGCTACAATGAGGTATAATAAGATGCCCATGTTATAAGGGGTGAAGCAAAGGTAAATAGTAAAAAAACATTGAGAATGAAACCATTGCCGAATTTGTCGCAATTGTGCTTGTATATAATATTCCCATAATGCATAACTTGATCAACGTCCTCTCAATATCTAATTAAAGCATGCTAACTTTGAAGCATAACAGAACCTGAAAAATATTGGAAAATGCATACTCACTTTTCGAACGAGTCTGCCAGCGTGCAAAGTCCTAAATGTAATGTTTCGTTCTCATTTAAGTAGTCATCCAGATTACAGGTTGCGATTACTCAAAAACTAATGATCCTCGGTTACTGTATCGTCTTAGGTTCCTGTCCACTGTGCCGACAAGACAAGTGTGTAGTTTCTTATCTCCTCGCCGTGACGCCTTGGCAGCCGTACGAGTCTCGGTAAATGAGAATGCAGCATTCCCGCAGCATCACTGACTCCAAAAGCCTGGTGCAATACGTCTGGATCGTCCCTGTTTACACAATCCCACTGTTGGCTCTCTGAGCGCTGCAGCACAAGAGTAGTAATCTTACTTCGCAATGTCCATCCACTGTGATAATTGGTCGGCGCAAAGATGAAATGGTCCCAACGTCCCCCTGTGGTAAAAACTACTTGAGTAAAGGCCTTCTGGTGTTTGGTATCTAGAGTCTAGGATTACACGTTAGCTTGTTACAAAAGTATGTTTGTGATTATTGCATGAGCAGGAAACCGCAGAAAACGATCTGCATGGAGAAATTTTAACTGTCTTTATGAATAACAAAAGAAGCTATTAAGTGATACAAAGATAACACTGCAGTCGTAATACACCTAAGCAGACTAAATACACCTGTACACGTTATGTGAGAGCCCGAGTGGATCTATAGGCACAGTGACTAAGCAGATATAAATTTCATAATTGGACAATGCCCCTTAAATATGATTAATCAAAAAAGGAATGGAACAGTTACGGAACAGTGGTTTCTGAAAGGTGAACCATGTTTGCAATGTACACTTCTACTCACTTATTTTGGAGGTGATAGCTTCTGCATTGATTATGTGCACGTTGCGTTTTAGCAGTACAACATAAAATTTCCAGTTTACAAATACAAACAAATAGTCTTTACTTTTTTGTCTGTCATCGTGTCTTGAACTCTGTCCATCGACATCATCAAAAACAAACAGGTTTACATCATAAAATAGCAAACGGATTTGCTCCTTTCTGCCTTAAAACACGGATCCCACCTCCCGTTTCTTCATGGAATAACCTCAGAAAAAAAAAAAATTTCCCATTATTCATTGCAGAACAAAATTGAAGAGAGATCCTTTCTTTCCTTCAGTAGTTTTCCTGTGGAAGTCACTACCTCACGAAATCAAGTCTTCCGCAACGTTGAGCTCATTCAAGAGAAACCTTAACATTACAGAAAATAAAACACCCAGTTACTACAATTGCGCCTCGCGACAGGGTCGAATATTACATGCCAGACTACACCCTGAAATGATCACCTGTTCAGACATGACTGTCCACAACACCAAGTGTTTTTGCGTATACAATAAACTAACTTCAAAGAAATTCTCTTCACCAAACATCCCACAATTTACATGCCATAGAAGACATTTTTGTGACAGTTACCAATCCATGGATATACCTCAAGCATGTTTTTTTTTCGACGTGAAAATTTACACAAGTAAGACAAGTGTATTTAAATCAGTTCAAAAACCATAATTCAGACTGAAAGATTTTTAAATTACACAATGGTACCCCTCTCCAAAGTTTTTTTTTTTTTATTATTATTTTTGAAAATTGAAAAAGGTACTGACAGTTCAACTAGCTGACTGGTGCCAAAGGTTGCAAGTTCGAGTCTCGATCGTTCCAAATATAAAATATATTTTCGGCATTTCCTAAAAGCTTGTGGATCTAAGTCCCCGATTCTTGAAATGAATAATGGCTTTTTGTGCATATGCTGCATAACCGTGTTGATATGGCACTAAGACATAACCACCTCCATTGAACCATTCTTTTTTTCTTAAGAATGGAGATTTGGGCAAGTGGATAAGTGGATATGTGCGTTTTCCCACTTCAGCCAGGCAACTGGTGCCAAAATTTGCAGGTCCGAGTCTCGATTGTTCTGAACATGAAATACACATATTTTTGTTATAACTTGTCTTTCACCTAACATTATACTGAATCGAATGTATTTATTACAAAGATAAACTTAGCAAACCTAATTCTGTAAGACCATGTATAGTTTGAACACTATCAAGTCCGATAGTCTAAGAGCAAAGTCCTTTTTATGTAAAATGGACAAGAGTGCACATAAGTGTTGCCATTGTTCTCCAATTCCTTTTTTTCATGACAATTGTTTTTAATATTGAATATCTTAGGCTTGGCTCTAAATGAGTATCATTCCAATGGTCGATGAATAGAAGCCAATGGAATCGGCAAAGAAGTCAGGCTTTATGTTGGAGTGAACAACTATATATATGACAGAGACAATACAATAATACTTGTGGCTGCAAGTGATTTACTTGATGTGCATGTGAATGACAAGCAAGACACCAAATATTGCATAAATCAATTCTATCATGGGCAGCAGGCAACAGCCAATCAGATGATTGCATTATAATCTTTGACTAGTATTAGTTTCAGCACTAACCACGGCTCCATCAAGCAATTTATAATAAACTTTTTTGGTTTTATGAGGGCGAATAACATTTATGTATCCAAAAGAAACTATAAATTTGGGTTCCCATGCTTTTGAATTTAAAGCAAACATTTTTTTGGGGGGTGGGGGTTAAATTTTTCGTGGTAGGCTGGAACGCTTTGCTTACATACATGCAGCGTCACCGTTTGACAGAATTGCAAACTTACATTTGAAACAGTTGACCTACCGTTTCCACTATTTGGCATTCCTAATCGATTGCAAACGTGATGCTACACCGGAGCACAATGTTTACGCATAGTCCAACAGTGTGTGTGTGTGTGTGTGTGTGTGTGTGTGTGTGTGCTGCTTTAAGGTTGGTAGAATCAATGGTACGCTTTGCTTGAGTTAAATTACAAACACTTATATTCATAGCGATAATTTGGCACTACGCGTAGTGTTTGCAATGAAGAACCATTTTACTCGGATATCAGCAAGGTGACTTGTAGACCTGTGTAGGCCTACTACTACTAGGCATAAAATGCTGCATCGGGAGGTAATTATTACAGTTAATTTAAGTCTAGTCAGGTTAGAACAGACTTTAATACTCCCCATCCAGTGATTGTGTGGATTCTGTGACCGACAAAAGGCATTTGTGGGTAACTGCTACCTATCAATTAATGTTCATAGATTGAGACATATGTGTGATATATTTAAAACGTGCATATTGTTGGCACTGACATGACTCAAAGATTCTATATCTGTCTATCATTCAAGCTCTGTCATCTCATTGTTTAATACACATTTAGCATTTTTGCAAAGTTGCCAAATGCCAGAGCCCATAGAAATATGGAAAGACTGTTTATTATTTTTGCGCTTTATCCGTGTGTGCCTAAGTGGTTGGGAAAAGGGTCTTGGATTTTTTTCATCAGTGTTTGTTTTACCCCTATGAACAGCCAGCACTGACGTTTCCATATCTTAGGCTCCTTCTATCCTTGAAAGCATATATTCGGAAAACTAAAGAAAAAATGGAAGCCCCTGACATTTTTGAACACACTAGAGTTCATCATTTCTTGGAAGAAAATCTTTAAAATTTTAATAAAAGTAAGAAAAGGTACTGGCACATTTGTGCCGGAGTCTGAGATTTTACTTGTTTGATTAAGAGTTAAGTGTTTGTCCTACATTTAGCTCATAAAGTTATCCTTATAATCATATTGGCAATTTTCTGCTTTTGTTCAGAAACATATACATGATGACGGTTTGTGTCAATACGTTCCCGTCTATCATCCCTGGTAAATAGTAGTTAAAGGCCTAAGTAGAACACACATTATACGGATCTGTAAAATGACTGCGTCATTTAGAAAATGGTGTGGGAATACTGCGATCCACATTGTCAAAATATCCATATGGCTCATGATGAGGGAGCGGAGCGATAAGACATCGGTAAAGATAACGTTAAGTGCCACTACCAAATGCCCCTATTAAATAACGCGCGACTCTGGCGGAATTAAGTAGTGATGCTTTGCTAATCAAGATTAAGAGAGTAATTACGTATTTGTTCAGAATATGAAAGTCACATATGGAAACTATCATCATCACCAATTATTATCACCATAAGCATCACCATCTTTACGATACTGCAAAAAATCCGGGTGGTTTTATTTACGGGGGTCACAACAGTTAGCAGAATATCAGAATTTAACGAGTATGGACAAACTTGTACAGTGAGACACGGTATGTTGAAATTAAATGAAATGAAATGAACTTTATTAGCTACATCACAATTACATTTGCAATATTTTGCTATAGATACAGAGACACAATACAAGCACAAATAAACAAAACATCAAACACAAATACTCAATACCACAGTGAACACTTGCATCTTGACAAGGAACTTGACGCGTAAAGAATTGCCAATCTACAAAAAAAGAAAACAAAACAAACAAACAAACAAAAAAAAAACAAAAAACAAAAAAACAAAAAAAAAAAAAAAAAAAAAACCAAATAAAATAAAACAAAACGAAAAAAACCCACTAAAATGCTCCCCTTTTGTCAACAACGGGCGAGAAAAAAATCATCACAGAAACAATTTTATCACTATCGTCAAAATTCATTATAAATTCAAATTTATCTGTGTCATTTAAATCGGAGAAGGAAGGGAAAATATCATTTAAGGTGCTATATAAATTTTGACGTTCAGGATCGTAATTTTTGCAGGTTGTTATTAAGTGTATCTCATCTTCTATTTCATTGCAATTGTCACACAGTCTTTCTTCTAACGGGATCTTGTGGGGTCTTTTATGCCTACCAGTTTCAATCTTTAAATTATGGGCGCTTATTCTACATCGAGTGAATTTTTTCTGTAATGAACGGTCCTTAATTAATAGTAGATATTTCTCCATTTCAAAGTTTCTTTTAAATTTTGTATAAGTTCTTAATTTTTTGTCTTCTCCGAAAACGACGAATTGGAGGACTTCGAAACATTGATCATATAATCAGTATCAACGATTTTTTATCCGTCTCGTATATCCGCTATATGTATAAACAACACGTACCAAAAGTGCAATTAACAAGTAAGAAAAAAAACACAAAAAAATGACAAAAGAAAAGAAGTAAAAATTTTCATTGCTGTAACTTAACTTGATGTAAACGGTCAGGACCACGAACAATGTCATTTGAACATCGTCGCAAAAATTGTTGGATGTATTTGATATATTCCTGGATTCCACGGGTAATAATTTTTTCACTAGGGCACCTATCACTGTTGTCACTATCTTATGGGTCCCGAGATACCCAGGAGAGATCTATTGTGCACCGAAGAAGTAATAGGAATTATATGATAAGTATACTCAATTGTGTGGCCACATTTGCGAAGACAATGTAGGGTTCATCCTCGTCCTTTTCCACGCAGATTATGCGAAAATACTGACAGTGTGTATTCGCACAGGTTATTTTGTGAATCATTCATGCGTATGATATAATCTAACAGAGAGTGAATTTATAGTACATGCAATGGGACCATCTATAAACATATTTATAATATTTATCATGGAACCACCACAAAAGCCTTTTTGGAGTAATCTGGGCGCTAATTCAGATACTTGCCAGCAAAGAGCATGAATTTAAACCTCCTACGAATTTATCTTCATGCCAGATCCAACGTTAAGTTGAGATATTACATGTTCGAGTTAAATAGTCAAGAAAAATAACGAGAACGACAAAAGGAAAAAAGTACGAGTTTATGCGTGAATTCTTGAACGACAACCAAGCATTTATCTCCCGGGCGTGATGACGAAATCCATTATTCAAAACATCTCGTCTGCAAATATAGAATATTCGGTCGACCACGGTTATGAAATTTGGTAAGATGCATTTACAGATTTAATTTCGTCACGGGGAGGAATACCATCTGATTCCACTGGGCGACCGCCGCCCTTGGAATGGTATAATGTTACCAGCCTTCATGTCTGTAGCCAGAAATGCAGCTTAAAATCCATATCGGTTTACGAACATCAGCTTCTGGCACTGGAACAAGTCAACGCAGAATCTCTACGAGGTTTCATAACATATTCTGCAAGGAATTTCATTTTGAAAACACCAGAGTGAATCTATCTTTCCGACAAATAAACTGTATTATTCAGTGTGCCACAAAGTCACCCTTGGTGCCAAAGCAAAATCAATAGTAAACCTGTCAGTCTGTCTTTGTTTACTGCGTACCTTTGAAAAACTGCCAGAGGAATTAATATAGCATTAAAAGATCCCACGGATGAGATACTTTGAAACATGCATTTGGCCGATAATTACCTTATCACCAGCAGGCTATATCTGAATATTGGCAGTTGGATGCTCTAGACCCACGTTAATTTTCTAAATATTAACATGATCTTTTCATCCTAGGGTATCTTTACGAAACTTGACAGTATAACACCCTAAATCTGAATGGAAATTTTAACCATTTCCTTCAAAATCGCCCACTGTTTTAATTGAACACCCACTGTAAATAAACAGTATTCAAGATAACCTAAAAGCTTGATTGCAAGTGATAACCCAATTTAAATAACGCTAATGAGCGCAAAATGTTCTTGAACGCAAAAGTAAATTTACCCAGCATGAACAGTTTTAGCACAATTGCAAATGAAGATGTAGCAGCAGAAGGCAAACGTCATTTCTCAGCTTGGGTGACATAGGTGGCTTTTAAACAGTTCAGTTTGAATGCACTGCAACTGCAAGTCAGCGTGACTTTGAAAAATAATAACGGAGAATCACGATGCCCTAGCTGGTACTTTACTGGAAACTGGACAAGAATATTTTGCTTGAAATTATATTTTAAAACATCGGAGAGTATGTACTTTCAGACAAGAATATTGTAATCGCCTCGCTTGATTTGCACGTTTAACAGCCAGCAAGAACTTAAACCGACCAACGTAATCCCTTCAATTATTCTCATACATTTTGTCATTTCCATGAGTTATATATAATTATCATTGTGTGACAACCTATTTCAAACATATTTTGTATCTTTTAAAATAAAACACATTACTTAATTTTAAACAATATCCTTATGAGCCAATAGTCAGCACTTCCCGCGAATAATAAGCATTTATTTATCTATCAATAAACAAGTATATAAAACTTAGATCTCCCCCAAACGTCGGTAAGGATGCAAAAAATACGCCGTCATTTTGATGGGGGGGGGGGGGGTGTTTGGGGGGGGGGTGTTTGTGGGTGAGTGGTGCTCGGATTAAGGTCCAGTGGGGACGCTATCGTATATAAGCCAGCCTAAATTAATGTTTTTGAGTGTGATGAATCCTGTTCGGTAGCGCGATCTCAATATTCGTCGAGACAGCGCTACTTGCTGGTCTCCGTGTCACGAAGATCCGCGAAGCGTGGAAGTCAGGAACCTTTATGTTTTGGGAAACTCCGTGGGGCAACTGCAGTTACAAACGAAGTTCAGCTCACTCAACAAAACACCTGTTTAACCCCCCCTGTAAAGATGAGCAACAGATTTCAGGCTGCACACTGTTTTGAAGAAATTTAGCCTGTTTTCCCCTGACTAACACAAGATGACACCAGCATGTGCGCGTACTGCGAATGTGTGCAACCCTTGCAGGTAATATGCATTGTCGTCTACGTTACACTAAGTTAGGTACAATGAAGCATGTGTCGTGCACTCCGTTCAAATAGGCTGGGCAGCCGAAGCTGCTTCTTAGTGTCCAGTACGTTTCCCTGCAGGTCTGCGTGAAGACATTATCCCGGAAGTGCAATGATTACCAAAAGGGCGCACTCGATGTAACATTTTGATAATGCTAACTTTTAAAATTTCGAT
>CAXHWN010001741.1:0-42170 GCA_964020975.1 Hermodice carunculata
TTTCTTTGGCGCCAAGATTCTCATAAAAATCGTAATTTTTAAGCTAAAAATTTGGCTCTATTGTAGATTCGTTTCTTATCTCCCCTATTGTGCAAAAAAAAAGTGTTGGTATTCTAAGATTCATACTGCAAAATAGCTTTACAGACAGCCCCTTAATTGAGACAGGCAGTCATCTATGATAGCAAAAGACGAAAGTGGGCATACATCGTTTCCGTGATTTTCATGAATGTGTAAAACTCCCTACCTCAATGCATATATGTATGTATGTATGTATGAATATATGTATGTTTGTATGTAAGTGTATATGTAGTTATGTATGTATTATATATGTATGAAATGAATGTATATATGTGTGTATGTATGCATGTATATATATATATATATATATATATATATATATATATATATATATATATATATATATATATATGTGTGTGTGTGTGTGTGTGTGTGTGTGTGTGTGTGTGTCTTCTGCTTGATACTTGCCATATAAACTTGACCATATGTGTCAGACAACTATTTTTATGTTTATTCCCTTATTATTTTATGTTTTTTTGGCATTAAGCTTGCTTCATATACTGAACCCCAATGAAAAGTATCCACATGCCAATTTTGAAGTATTTTATTGTTTATACTTGAAACATTTCATACCTAGACGTGCTTAGAACTTAACAAAGCATTCACTTTTCTGGCGTAAAAATAATGTCACGCTCTACCGACATTAACGTCACTTACAGGCAAAAAATGTCATTAACTGCCCTAATTGAAAGTCACACAAATTTTTCTGTTCAATATGGGATGTGGCCACCTCGAGCATCAACACATGCTATACATCTGCGGCGCATACTGCTGACCAGGGTTTGAATTCTGTGTTGGGGAACATTATTCCATTCTTCCTGCAGAGCTTGGATCAGCTGGTTTCGGGTAGTAGGCCTAGGTGTCCTCCGTTGAATACCTTGGCCTAACTGATCCCACAAATGTTCAATAGGGCTCAGATCGGGTGAGAACGCTGGCCATTCCATGACATTGATGTTGTTCTCATTGAGAAAGTTCATTGTTAATCTTGCAGAGTGTGCACGTGCATTGTCCTGCTGAAAGATCGCCAGATCTTGATGCTGCTCCATAAATGGGACCATGTGCGGCTCCAGCACCTCATCAATGTACCGCCTAGCATTGAGGATCCCTTGAATGACCACTAGGGGTGTCCGGTAGCGGTTGCTGATGCCTGCCCACACCATGACAGAGGGTCCACCCCATCGATCTGCCTGACGGACACAGGCATCTGCATACCTCTCCCCAGTCCGGCGCCACACACGTTCTCTGCCATCTGCTCTGCTGACACAAAAACGGGACTCGTCAGTAAAAAGGACGGTATTCCACTGCTGGCGAGTCCACCTGGAGTGTGCTCTACACCACTGCAGTCGTCTTTCTCTTCTGGGTTGGGTCAGCAGGTTACCCCTGTAAGGTCTTCTGGCTGTTAGGCCACTGCTCCTCAGTCGCCTCTCCACAGTAGAACTACTGACAGGACGGTGATTCACCCCTTGAGTCTCACGGGCTGTTTGGGCTGCTGTACGGAAACGGTCTCGCAGGTGCATCAGCCGGATGTGACGGTCTTGGCCAGGTGTTGTCACTCTTTCTCGGCCAGGCCTAGGCCGATCATCTACGGATCCAGTTTCTTGTTGCCGTTCAATTAGTCGTTGGATGGTGCGCCGAGTACACCCCATTCTTTGTGCGATTTGAGTGATTGGGACTCCACCCTCTGCAAGCCCCAAAGCATGGTGTCTTTGACCTTGGCTCAGACGCGGCATGATCGCCTCAACACACCTGAGACCACTGGCTTTTTTCTTGGCTGAACATCCCTTTTTAAAGCCACTGAAAACATCAGGTCATTTTAGCCATCCAATAGGAGTGGTGGTCAGAAGCCATATTCGGTGCACAAAAGTCACATGCATTATGTAACAACCCAGCAAAAGTTAAAAAGTTGTCCTGAATGACCCTGATGTAGGCTCCAAACCATGCATATATGCACACACAGTACTTAGTAACTTACAAAATTAATGTGTTAATTTTTTTATGTGGATACTTTTCATTGGGGTTCAGTATATTTTACCATATGACAATATGACCTCATTTTCTTTCAGAAAATCGCCTTCCGTAGAAATAGAGCAGCCTGGTAACATTTGAGCTGGGCAACACATGAGTTGACGGAAAACCAACTATCAAGTATTAGGCGAGAATACAAGCAATATTTAAGGTTCCAGCGTGCCCTGTACTGAGGCATCCCCCCGTATTGTGTGAGTAAAACGTTTTCAATATCTCGGATTTATCACTCTACACCCCCGAACTGCCAGTTTGATGCTCTAGTCACATTATTGATATGAATACATGGCCAATGAAAAATACCACTCCGAATTAGCTCAGTTAGATTTTTAGGGCCAACGTCCGTGCAAGTGTGCTTAGTTACAATTAAATGCTTCTCATTACAGTACGAACCAGTGGCTACCAGTGAGTGCAATTTACAGAAGACCATGACTGGCCCAACGACATATGCTTTTTCGACTTGCATTGACAGGCTATGATAACAAACTCTGGATTTAATTTTGCATAGATTACATTTTCATTTCGAATCCTGTCTTTGTGAGAGACTCCCATTTGAAATCCTTTATAGCTATTTATTATATTTTAATCTCAATGCACCAAATCGGTGCATAAATTATGTACAGATAGATACCACCGCTTTGCTGTAACTTGCAAGGCAAATAGAGGGGCTTTTCAAGCGAATGGACAATAAATTAAACAATCAACAACATTTTTGAACAAAGCTGCAAGTGTCACTTAACATTTCTTCTCGTTTATGCTACGTACTTTTCAGCAGCGACAAAACAAGCAAGGCTACAATGGCAGTTGAACATGCTCGCGATATCATCATAGTCATGGCTTTCTTGTGCACTCAAAGGAACGGTATGTTGTTGTTCTGTTCATTTGGAATAACGGTACGGAAATGTTTGCCACTGAAAAGAGTAAACAATGCAGGAACCAATCCAATAACACCCGTAAAATGACTATCTGGGTATTTGTTCCATTGCAATACAGGTGAAAAAGATACAGAACAGTTTCATCGATTTCTTTGAACTAAACAGAAAGAGCAAGTCACAAATTCAAGCTCTTTGAAAGCAATTTCGTCTAAGTTATCACATTTTCCCTGAAATCTTCACAGTAAAAAAGAGGGCTGCAATGAGGACAGCCAAATAAGGAAAGGTGTAAACTGCCCTTTTGGTCGTTTCCATATATTTACGTGCATGATCACATGCTGCTGCTGGACTTTTTGCTGATATTTGGTACCACTTCATATTTTAACAAATGGGGGAAAAAAAAGTCTAAACTATTTTGGTTGCTCACATTGGGGAAACGCCTCAAACTGAAAACTGTCTGAAATGATAAGTTTTGTCCATTACAGTTTGAATAGAAGCATATTTCTAACTTGCTTGTTACTTTTTGCACCATGTCCTGTGATAGCTCTGGGGAAATTGATGAAAACGTTGTCGCCAACCTAGCGTGCTGTAATAAGTCTTTTTATCTATCATTCGATGCACCCGTACACAAAAGGATTTTAATTTAATAAGGATCAGAGTTAAAACCAGGTTGGTATTTTGAAAATGCTAGGTACGTTCTTACAGTGTATATATAACCTAAAATATTCTATTTTGAAGACGGCCATTTTCCCTCACACCAAGTTGACATGTCACTCAAATTCAAAAGTAAGAAGACAAAGGAAACCTCATTGGTAGTTTCCTGATGGCGTTTGATGCTAATCATGGTCGTAGGATTCATTGTTTTTGAGATTGAAGCTTCCATGTCAGATCTGCTATTATGCCTATTGCCACATTGCAAAAAATATACATATATTCTCACTGACATCTCGTAATTAAAGCAATTCGTGCACAAACTCAAAAATTTCAAGCAGTAACGACATGGAGCAGATGAAGGCAGGCATATTTGTACTAATTTTGAAGAGAATCTCTGTATAGATGGAGAAAGCGAATCCAAACATTCTATGTTTAGATAAACATGTATAAAAAAGATAGAAACGCCATCTGTTGAACAATGTAAACGTACGTGTTTCAAGAAGTGTCTTCATATAGCAATGGCCAGGTATTAAATGTGAAAAGGAAAAAAAACTCACTTAGCATGAAAATTTAAAAAATAAATAAAAAAAAAACATAAGAAAACAGAGATCCTTCCGAGGATTATCCCCCGAAAGGTCTATAGTGAATCTAGCTGACGCAAAAAAGTAAAAAAGTGTGCTTCACCATGGCAATTCCTATTAACTTACACAGTAGGTGATAGGTATATATGAATACGCCAAAAATTACTCAAACACTAAACATAAAAGACTATAAAGGACTCCACAGCAACACAACTATTAACACACTTCACGTCACCCGATAACAAGGCAAATTTCTACGAAATTTCAGCATGACCTTAGCGATGATAATGAAGAATAACAGAATATGGGACATTTTGTGTTACAGATGCAAACAATCGGACAACTGTCACTGTTTCCAGGCAGTTTGGCAAACTGGGAGATATATCTGTCCTTCATTGTACTATCTATCCAGATATACCGACAAAATTTATCCGCTGGACAAAAGGAACTGAAGAAGTTTATACTCACTTTCCTAAGCCAACAGAAGAATTCACAAGTGGACCACGAGGACGATATCGAGCTCATGAAATCAAGGGCAACTTTGACGAACCACAAAACACTCATGAGTTATACATAATGAATACAACATTAAGCGACGAAGGTTACTATAGATGCGAAGTGCGGGATACGTCTTTCAATAGTTTTGCGGGAAATGTATTTCTTAATGTAGCTGGTGAGTACTACAACACATGGAAATAAAAATAGTTTATCAAGTTTTTGTACTGTGGCTCTTACTACGTTTAGGTTATACTATGGGTAATATAAAGGTAGTTTTGTAAATTTACCTTAAGCTGATATGAATGTGAGATTCAGTGTGATTATTTGGAGGTGTGTCGTAATTCAAAACAGCCGGGTTAAGGCCACATGAAGATCTGGACATACCGCTGCTTCAAAGAATTCTCTTGTCAATATAGACTGCTAACAGGCAGGGAAATTACGACGGACACTCCATCTGTAAAACGGAATATAACTACTTTTTTTTTTTTTTTTTTTTCTTTTTTGTTTTTGCTTTTATTTTTTTTATTTTTTTTTTTTGTTTGTTTTTTTTTTTCAGAAGAACATACAAATGTAGCTTACAAGTACAAACATAAGTGCGGAGCACGGGTACAGAACCGGACTGCGTTAACTATTATCAACAACTAAAGAAAATTTGCTAGACTTGGCTGCCGCAGACATTTTGCAATTGACAGCGCGCCTCAACGTATTCTATGAATTGTTCCCCAGTCTATTACATTTTTTTAAAGATTGGCTTATGTTCTGAGTCATACTATCACATACTGTCTTTTCGCTCGTGGTTATAGTCAAATAATCAACTTATTCAAACTTGTATAATAATCTACAGTCAAGAGGTAATTTCTCCCTTTTAGCGCAACTAAGTCTGTGCCAATTTTAATCCATAGTGCTCCTGCATCGCTGTGTAGCATAAATGGCTCTTTTGGGTTATGTGTTTTTGCCTATTACGATGTTTCACAGCTGCCAGCTATCTGTTTGATATCTCCACTTATTCTGAGCCAAAATAAAACATCTTGGGCATGATGCACCATGCTATCATAGCTTAAATGTGCAGCATGCAGTCTTTTCTTCATGTCCGGTCGGACTGCTTTCGGTACCAACATTGGTTAGCCATATATAATATCATCATCCTGATCACACAAAACATCACGCATATCATAGTACGGTTTTTACTTTTGCAGTGAGTGTTCCTTCTTTTTTTGGCCATCCGTTTATAATTGCTTGTAGCAATTTTGTCACGGTTGGGTCTGTCGAGATCTTTTCACAAACTTCCTGAATTCTAGCATCAGGGATGTGCTGTAGTGCAGCAATGCACATGATGTATGGTCGGCTGCCTATGTCTACAAATGCTGGTGAAAGAGTGTCAGCAATCGCCAAACTCTGGTATTCATGATACTTGCATTTTATGGTGTAGCAATGCAGTTTCATCATTAGGGATTGTACACGTTTGGTTGCCTGGCTTAAAGGTTTCTGGAGGATCGCTGCCAAAGGTTTATGCTCATTTTTCAAATTCACTTCTCGACCATATGTGTACTTTTGAGAACCCTTCAGTTCGAAGATGACTGCTGGTGCTTCCTTGTCAATTTTCACCAAGTTTCTTTCACTTGGGGTTAGCGCTCTTGTACCACATTCTACTGGTTTATCAGATTGTAGAGTAACCAGTCCCAGACCATCTTTGGAAGAGTCTACTCACAGTTGCAGTTCCAGTTTTGGGTCGAAGTATGCAAGTGTATCCTGACAGTTTTTCTTTGACCTCATTTAATGCGTCCTCACATTGTTTTGACCAATACCAATCCACGTTCTATCTTGTAAGGGCTCTGATAGGTTCTAGATCACTGGCTAGATCGGCCATGGACTTGGACATGTATTGGACCATACGACATGGTTTTTTCACTCAATGCACATCTGTTGTTACAAGCATCTCGCTAATGGCAGATACCTTGAACTTCATCTGATGATATAAATCTGCCTCCGTTAACTGTGGTCAGGCCAATTGCCTTGATAGCACGAAGGCCTAGCATAAATGTGCATTCGCAGGACACCACAATGGATGTAATTTCACTACTT
The DNA here is from genome assembly GCA_964020975.1 of Hermodice carunculata. Classification (NCBI taxonomy): domain Eukaryota; kingdom Metazoa; phylum Annelida; class Polychaeta; order Eunicida; family Amphinomidae; genus Hermodice; species Hermodice carunculata. Next base: position 6,788 of record CAXHWN010001741.1, read on the forward strand.
TCTTTTGTTTGGGGGATTTATAACTGAGACCTTGGTATCACCTGGGGCATGTAGGTTTGTTTTGTTCCACCTGATCAAACTTGCAGTACTGGATTTCACTTGGGTTTTTCTAGCATACTTCTTGAACAGTGTGTTTACATTGGCACCAATGTCAAGCTGACTCTTCACCTACTAGTAATTTATGTTTATTAGTGCTCTAACCATGGTCTTATATCCTGTGTTGATCGTTGCAAGACACCCGTCATCGGGAGATTCTCTTGGTCATGAATTGTATCTGTTGGACTTGCACCTCTATTATCGCCTCCACTGCCAATAGCATGCAACTTCTTTTTACACTTGGCCTGGAAATGGCTGAGCCCTCCCCCCCCCCCCCCCCCCACACACACACTCTTTCTTCCATGCGGGACATCTATATTTACTATGTTCGTGTTCGTAGCTACAAAAATCAGCTTCACGTTATGTGTTGCCGGTTTGATGCTTCAGATTTGCCTGCCGCAGCTTCTTGTCGCTGCTTTCCTTCTTGTTTGTAACCTTACTTTCGCGCTGTCATTTTAGTTTCCAAAGTGCCCTTGCAGTTAATCTGTTGGCACACTGCTTTGCGAGTTGACCGCCTTTACTAGTTGCTCGTAAGCGCGGCAGATACTGATCGCTTTCTCTAGCTTTGAAAGGTGGTTCTACTCTTTAGAGAAGTCCTTGCATTTTCTCTTTCAGTGTAAAGTGTATCTTGTCCCATTTTATTCTGTCCTTCTCTTTGAACTGACTTTCCTGAACACTTGCTCGCATACTTCCGTGAAGAAAACATACAAGTGTTCTTTTTATTCTACGTTCCAGAATCAATGCAGCAACATGACTTCAATCTGGCTTGATTTGCAATAGTTTTCCAACTTTTCCGACACCTTTTCCAGGTCGTTGGTGTCTTCTTGCTGTTCGAATGGAAACTGATCATATGTAACCAGTTTGTGCGGATCAGCACAGTGTAATATAATGGCAACTTGAGCTTCCTTTTATTTCCCTCTGCCGCTATCCAGTAAGTATACATCTATTTGGCGTCCCTATTTTCGGAAGTTTTCCGCCACGTTGCCATACGCCACATTCAGTTGATTTGGTAGCCGCAATTGTGCTTCTGCCATGGTATGTCCGTAGGTGAACGGATTCACGCAGCCACCTCTGTGTCAAGGTATAATCTGGTCAATATACACTGCTCACAGGCAGGGAAGTTACAAATGAAACCTCAGGTACAAAAAAACACTTACCTAGGTTTTTATCGGAAAATGTTACAATAAAGGAAGATCGCTGGTGCAGAACAGCAATGCACTTACTTTAATTAACAGAAGAGTAGGAACAAAATGTTGGTCGGAAATTGAAATAAGCATTTCACCTGGACCCATTAGGACGGTAAAAAACATTGAGGGGTCTGATGAATCCAGATTCAGCTTGTATTTTGCGAAGGTCATACAAGCTTCTTTGCAGGCCACCAATGAGATACTCAGAAGGATGCTCTGGAAAGAATGGCCAATGGGGAGGCGGCAACGATATTCTTTTGGCAGCAATAAGTGCAACGGGAAGAATGGCCTGATCAGAGTGAAAGGACCTGGTCAAGTTTATGCGCATGGACCCCCCCCCCCCCCAACTGTTGTACAGTGATCACAGCAACAGGGCCCAGATTTACTTTTTCAACAAGATGACACTCAATCCCACACTGTCAGAGTTCCTACACACTACCTGAAAGACAACACCACCCACCACATGCCTTGGCTTGCAAGATCTGCATCCCTGAATCTGATGGAATACCTGTAAGATGTTCCTTGTAATCGCATCAAATATGAGTAAATTGACCCTCCAGCCACCCTTGATCCTTCCATACTTATAGTTCAGTACCACCTCTATATTTTTTTCGAGCTGGCGTATATATCCGAATCCCCCAAAACGTGCGTGCGCCTCAGATCTTCAAATGTCAATACTCGTCTATTAACAGACATTGCGCTTGCTGAACAGTGCCTGGCCTCAAGGGATTAAAACCGAAGGTGTGTGCCTTGCGGCCGTATCCTGCACTGGCAGCACGTGCAGCACATGAGGCCGAAGTACGTGCTGCCAGTGCAGGGTACGGCATTAAGTCACGAACCTGAGGTATTAATCCCTTTTCTATCATGATAACACCACTAACAGTAAATGAATTTTTAAAAGCACCTATGCATGCCCAAGAAATGTAAATTTCAGGGAATCAAGGAATCAATCACAAAGTTCAAGTGAATGTAGAATATTTAGTTTACACATGATCGCGCATGTCCTGCAAAACATTGTCTAAATATTACATCCCATTGTTATATGTGGATAATAATACTGACACCAGAATCCAGCATCCAGACTGCATGATACATGGCAGTGAATCGATCACAATATTCATCTGTGGCCAATACAGGCGCAGCATAGGTCATTGACCTCAAAAGGTCATCCATTACACATCACAGCTGTAGCATTACATAATGTAAACATGTACTTCAAGCTGAAAATGGTCTGCATAAATTCTTGAACAGTGAAATAATTTCTAACTTAACAATAACAATTAACATTTGGGAAAATATAGAACAAAACTCAAAATAATATCAAACATACAACAACTTAAACAATATTCATACTAAAACAGCTTACCCTGATGGAAACCTGGCATATATAACCATGCATGAACCACCTGCATGAACACAACAGTCATGAAGACTAGGCTCAAACCACTGGAAAGAAAGAGTTACCATCAGCATTCCAGCAAAAACCTATCCCAGTAGTCCAGGTCAACATCACAGCATATCACAATATCACCATCTTGAGTTACACGTATTAACACTGTATATATATTCTGGTCACATGTTCAAAATAACTCCATAGACTTGATGAACAAAAATGTAAATAAATATATCCATAAACTTTGGAAACGCAACCATCAGTTGCAAGTAACATCCTTTATAAATGAATTCATTGCAAAGGAAACAGTGTGAGCTGTTTATATGTATCTGCAGGCAAATCAATTCATTTACAAATCAGAGCATGTGTATATAAACTAGACTTATTCTTGTTTGTTTACAGAATTACCCATCTAACTGCACATGCCTTGCCTTGTGTCCTGGTACATAGTTCAGTGTATTGATAAATTATGATAATCATGCACTCTTTCAGGAATAGCTAATTACCTTGTACACCAGTGCAGTGTGCAAAGGACAGGGAACACATGTCTGCAGGTCACATGACCATGACACCACTCATATGTATGTCAACCAGACAAACCAGTTTGGAACCACTGGACCATGCATGCATGCTTCTCCAAATGCAACCTGCCTCTAGAAATATTAGAGATTTCATAAGTATGGTAATATGGCTAGAATCTGCAGTTACATCTTATATGTCTTACTTGCACCACTTACAGCACAAGAAATTATCCCATACACATTGATATAATTATATGAACCAAATTACAAACTACAGTATTTGTGGCTTCTGTCAAGCCAGCTTGCATGCTTGACAGCACAGCATGCCTGTACAACTCCTACATTTACCATACAGGCATTTCATCAAAATTACAGAAATTACTTGTTTCAAATGGTAACTTTTACAATATAAACCCTAAACAACGCTTTAAACAATATTAGCCAACAAATTAGTAACTTTGGGAACAATTTCCTACCTTTTTCACCACTTTTGCCACAGCTGTCCAGAAATGCTTCTGTCACTGGTGGTGACCACATGTGAGAGAGGGTCAGTCAGGACAAAACCCTGTGTGCCTGACTTGTCAGGGATCACACTGTAATTGCTGAAATTGACCACGGTGGCAGCAGCGCATACCATGTTCACAGAACATGTGCAATAATGAAGGTAGCATGTTAGTTATAGTTAATAAAAAAACCGCTCAAATATCTCTGTCACACACACACACACACATATATATATATATATATATATATATATATATATATATATATATATATATATATATATATATATATATATATATATATATATATTTGCTATTTGTATTCTTCGCAGATTTTAACGTAGATCTCAACATCTTTATCAGAAGACTTACAGTTAGTAACTTGTTCGCATTTGTTTGGTAGTTAATATGCTATATGCGGGGTGAAATCCAACACGTGTTCTTCCGGATGTTACTAATAATGTTAATAGTTGTGGCAGTCGTTGTAGTTGCAGTAGTAAAGTGGTTGTTGTAATAGCATTATTAATGCTTGTTTGCATCCACAACTGCACGATATGTTTTATGCATTTACTTGTTGACGGGGGAGATTGTAAAGAGGAAATATTTGGAAATTGACGAGTTCGTCTGATGTATCGAGTGTGAAATATGAACCGATTCCTGTGCCCTTACTTGCATCGAAGTAACTGTAATCCATTTTCTTCATTTTTATCTGTTTCCTCTCTTTTTTTCTTTGTTTATTTCTTTTCTTTATTCTGTTGTTATTATTTTGTTGTTGTTGTTGTTGTTGTTGTTGTTGTTGTTGTTGTTGTTGTTTTTGCTTTTTTTTTGTTGTTGTTGGTTTTTTTTTTCTTTTCTTGGTTTGTTGTTTTTTGTTTTTTGTTTTATTGTTTGCTTTGTTGCTAGGTTTTTATAAGAGTAAAAAGTTATGTGTATATACTGCAGCTCCTCCTGAGATTCCCCCATCTATAGGGAACCTAAATGGGACAACCCTGGTTGAAGCACATGGTAATAAAACCATATATTCATCTACAACGGACCTTGTCACTGGTGTGTCGTCATATATCTGCATGGCAAGTGCGTCCAGACCACGTCCATCTTTGGAGTGGAAAACGGACCGGGAAAGCTGTGTTCTTATTCATGATGTAATAGTATATAACAAAACGAAATACGGCGTCTTACTGCAAGGGCTGACGCAAAGAATAGACTTATGTGCAAATTGCACCACCTGGCTAAACTGCACTGTGAAAGTAGCAAATGCTTTTGGTCGCGGAATGCAAACAAGACATCTGTCGCTGAGAGTTACCAGTGGTGAGTACTAAAAGGGTTCTGTTGATGTATGGGATACAGATAATTCGTAACGAAAAGAGCTTTCGGCGTAGGGGTCACGTGATACGCCATTTTTTTTTCTGTTTGAGTCTCGTAAGTCGCAGTTATGATAAGTACAAAGTTATTCTTGTTGAATATTTTTTTTCTAACATACCGTTATTCGATCTTTTTTAAGATTGCCGCAGACATTCTAAATTTCATTGCGAACCCGTGATACGGGCATTGTGTAAGGGTAGCTTTCCACTGTATACAATCTGATCCAATCCGTGTCGCTTGCGTTTGCGTTAATAATGAAACAGTAGAAATACAAAACTCATGGCGGTTATGTCTGCGTTTCTGCTTGCGTTTCGGATTTGATGCCATCCGTTTGTTTGATTTGAACGTTTGGGATCCGAATTCGTATCAGTCGTTATGGTAACCATTGAATGTAACATATTTAGTATTATTTTCACAAATAAAGAGCCACAAGAAAGAGCATGATCGCTAAAATTGTCCAATATTTACAGAACTTAACCCGAATTGCTAATAGAGTAGGATTCCAAAGTGCACTGAAAAAAAGGATACAGAGTTATACCCTTTTCTTATCACATACAAAATCGGACAGCCAAGCGCGACCATTCACACAGCGGATCGGATCGGACGCAGTGGAAAACCTCCTTACCTGTGCTTGTTTATTAGGATCAACTGTCATAATACAACTCAGGTGGTTAATGAGCATCACTTGACAGCTATTTCCAACTTCCTGATTGAAAATCATATTTAGCATCAGTTTCATGTGCTCGAAAATTGCATATGGGAAACAATTATCCGTACAAAATAAGAAGGAATTTGGTTTAACCACTTGCTTTACCGTTGCTAATTAATAGCCGTGAAAGGATACATGAATCAAGCAAGAAAGTAACAAATGAAATCTGAAAAATAATAAAACATGGAACCATGACAGGAAGTCTCCTCACGCCCACGCGCCCATTTTAGTCAATTCACCTTAATGAATATTTCAAAGGGTTAAAGGACCTTGACCTTTAACTTTAAGTGTTCACATGTAAATTACAAAAGTTTGCATTATTACAATAGCTACAATTTGACGCCAACATGTTCTTAATCGAATGTAAATTGATCGAATTATGGCTCAAGAAATAATTAATAGGGCCAACTGACCTTAACATATCAGCTTAAGAAGTCATGAACTTGCGCAGTGTGATTTAAGCTCCAATTTGAGCCCAACATAATCCAAATGAGATAAAAACTGACCGAGTTATGACTCAAGGAAAATTTGAAAGAGTCAAATGACCTTGACCTTTGATCTTTGGAGATCTTACATATGTTACAAACTTAAGCGATGTTACAATATATACAACTAGAACATAACATGATCCAAATCGGATGAAAATTGACCGAGTTATGCTTCAATAAATACTGTGAATGCCCAAATGACATTGACCTCTGATCCTTGGAGGTCATTTGTAAATTGCACAGTTGTGCAGAGCTACAATAGCTACAATTTGAGTATGAACATGATTAAAATTGCATTAGAATTGACCAACTTATTGCTCGACACAAATTTCAAAGTGTCAAATAACTTTGAACCTTGACCTTTAGAGGTCACTGTAAAAAGGTTGTGTTCCGCACTTTTTGAGGCCAAACTTGAACAAAGCTGGATAAAAAATTATAGAGTTGCGGCAAAATGAAGGTTTTTGAGGGTCAATGACCATGACCTTGAAAGATCAGATGTTAATTATAGATGTGTCCTTTTGATGGTCAATGACCATTATCTTGAAAGATCAGATATAAATTATAGATGGGTCCATTACTTCATCCTCTACGCATTGAGCCCAACCAGATCAAAACTGGATGGAAATTGACGTAGTTATGGCCCGTTGAATATTTCAAGATGGCGAATGACCCCACCTTTAAGTTCCAAATGTCAAATTTTGTGAACAAGAAATGTGCAATGTTAAAATTCCCATATTTGAGTTGAATATCAGCAGATCGCCAAATAAATTTGACCTTTGGCCTCTCGTGGCCATATGTAAATTTGTACAGTTAGGCCTAGTATTGAGCTATGCCACAAACTTAACATCGCTGCAATGCATTCATAACGTATGAAAATGTTGGCCAAAACGTCTTTTTCATTACTAGGTCATGGTGATATTTAGGGTTAGGGTCAGGGTCAGGGGCAGGGTCAGGGTCAGGGGCAGGGTCAGGGTTAAGGTTAGGGTTAGCGTTAGGAATGTCACGAAGTAAATGCATCATGTTAACGGATTTTTAAATGGACTTGGACGTTGACAAATTGTGTTCAAAAGGTCATCAGCAGCTCAGAAGCATGATCTCCCACATATAGATCTAAAATAAAACTGGAACAGTTCGTTACCTTGACAATATGGTCAAGGTGACTAATCGCTTCTGATGAAAAAAAAATAAAAAAATAAAGAAAAATAAACTTCAGTACACAAATGTAATCTGGCAAGAAAAGCGACTTGCAGGCCCTAATCGTCACTAAGATTTGCATGTACATATTCTTAATTTGACCCAGAAACGCTTTATTTTGAACAGCCATATGAGCTTGGCCTCCACACTGAATGTGGTAGCTCTTTGCTTGGTGGCCTAAGGTTACCAACCAAATATCAGGTGCACAACACAGTATTAATCACATTGCTTAGTGCTAGGGCATCCCGGCGTAATTTACAGTTTCTGAGATACCATGCGTACAAAATTCAAAGTGTCAGAAATCGTCAACATCTTATAAAAACTAGGTGTATGACCCTTACGTTCGACTCCTAACCCATATGTTCCAATGGACAAATGTGGCGAGGGTACGATGCTTCCTATCCATGGTTTGTTTGACCATATTGGATTGTAAATTTTTAAGTGACCGGAAAAAAATCCGAAAGTGACAGTACTACCCCATTTTCAAAAAAACAAATGTGTTGAATTTGACGCAAAAAGGAGGTCACTAGGACATGTATTTCTAAAAAGGATTTAGAGTGATTCTTTCTTTTTTCCGGAGTTACAAATATTGACCAAGATATTGTACTTGTGTCTTTTGTCCCAAACCACTTCCTAGTAGTCATTTCCCTATTCCACAGTCCAAACTCTTTACCTCCATCAGCCAGCCAGTAACTATGTAAACCTATATACATATGGAGGTACTTTTAGAATTTTGACATAGGCTGTATGAGCCCAGATAAATTAAAGGGTCTTCAGCCGGTAACTACTGAGAAAATGTTTTGGAGCCTGTACCTGTACATGTCTCTCCAAGCAGCATCTCCTTCCCTAAGCCATATATTCAGGGAAGGCAACCCACATTATAATGAATAAATATGAAAAGGGCAAATGATGAATTATTGAAGTTTTGCTCATAAAAACAGAGCTTCAATATGAAAGCAGAATACCAATCAAAACAAACAAGATTACTTAATAGTGTAGAAAAAATTTGATAAGAATAAAGTGACGTACCCCTGAACTAGTATCTACCCTTTCGAGCAAGAAAAGACTCACTAGTCCAAACACTATTCAACCCCAGCTATTAACAAATAAACAGTTACAGCCAGACACTAGTATAAACCTGGAGAATTCCTAACAAGTACTGTAACAATGAGCATCCTGTACCAAAAATGTACAACAAACTTCATAATAACACCTACTCCTCACTCTTAAAGTGTCCGAGGAATCAGGGTCTATTTCTGTGTAATTCCTTAGTTTATGTTTCAAAAGAATGGATCGAATTTGTAATAATTAAGTAAACCCTGCCAATGTTGGCTAAGTGCTTGGGACGTAATTATATATGGCATATCAAAATTTGGGCAATACAAAAATAATAATAAAAAAAAATAAATAAATAAACCCACATACACACAAAACAACAACAACAAAAACAGGCATCTCTAGTCGTAAACGATTGCTGAGAGGAAGCTTCCACCTGCCCAGAATCTGATTCGGTCATCTTAACTTCCAGCAACTAAAAGTCAAGGTCATTCGTCTTTTGGAATTTTCATTGAGCCATAACTCTGTCAACTTTAATCTGATTTGGACCATGACGCCCTCAAATTGCAGCTATTATCTATCTGCGTATTTTTATATTACAGATGACCTTCAAGGGTCAAAGGTCTCAATGAATATTTTAAAGCAAAAATGCTTAAGAGCGTAACCAAGTGAACAGCTTCTACACCGGAAATGCTTTTTGTCTTCGGTGAATCATGATTCCATCAAGAAGTCTCTGGGGAGAGTAAGTTTGGTTTGATCACAAGGGACGTTACAAAAAGGGGTCGTCCAGTGGTATGTGCGACAACTTGGAAGTCCGGGGGGTGGGGGTGCATATTTACTTCCTGTGTGGAAGATCAGTGTAGGTTATTATTTGCGTGTCAACGATGCTGAGGTATTAACAATATCTCTAGGGGGTATAGGGATAGTTTGACACTAATTTCCTCCAAAAAATAGGGCAATACAGAAGTCAGGAGATTCAAGTTTAATTTCAATCTGCCCCTTACAATTTTACAGTCTGAGCGTGTGGTTGACGATTTGCCAAAATGTCGCCATCCTTGAAACTGCGCAAAGTTGAAGAATAGGCAGCCACGATTTTAGTTCCAGACAGTCCTGTGGTTTTGAGTAAGAAAATATGTGCTTCTATTGCACAATTATAGAAGAATTTCCATGATGCAGGTTCTCTTTAATAAAGAGGAATAGGTATGCTGTAGATTTTTGTAACGCATCGTTTTCTACAGCTGTATTGTAAACAAAAAGAGTTAGAACCCCCACCCCTCCCCTCCAACCCCTCCACCACCCCCCCCCCAAAAAAAAGAAAAAAATACAGAAGCAGCTGGGACACAAGAAACAATATCACAAATGTCATGTTTTTACAGCGTGTTTGAAAACTCAGCCAGGATATGCTTCAAAAACCTCTGCTGTATCTGTGGCATCTTGTGCAGCAATTTTTATACTCCACACCTGCTTGCGAGCCTCTGTGTCAGGAATGCTCTGTGTTTGTATGACATTTTAAAGTTTTTCCTCGTTTTTGTAACATTCTTTTCCCCCTTTGCTGGTAGAAAATGAAGTCATGCCCACCTTCAGAATATCCTAGATCGAAGCAGAACTCAACAAAGAACAACAACGATGAGACAACTTTACCAAAAACAATGTATGAACAAACAAAAACCAGTACAAAGTGGGTCAATGAAATTGTACTATTAGCTATGCTGATACTCCAATAATTAATAGACTGCAGGTATATCCTAATTCCTAGTGAGAGATTCCCCATATGTACTGCCCCACAGTTCCAAATCCTATGGTAGGTGCTAAATAGTCGAGTCCAAATCCCACAGAGGCACAGTTTTTATGCCAATGTGGTCGACAGAAGACCTTGATGGTCCAAATCCCACAGAGGCACAGTTTGATTCTAATGTAGTACAATTAAATACCAAATATACCAGTCCACTCAAAGGCACAGTCCACACTCCAAAGATACAATGTATAAATGAGTGTCTCCTTGGCAATAGCAATGGCTCAGAGCTCTACTGGCTTGAAGACATACGTGCACAGCTTAGGTCAGATCTTAGAATTCTCCTCTCCCAGTCATGAAGGGAGCTGCTTAATATACTCATCCTGAGAACTTTCACCAGTATTCTACAGGTTTCTTTTTAATCACACATCATACTTCTCTGTGATCTTCCCAGACCACATAAGATTCTGCTTTATGAGTTGTTGTCATTTCACTTACTTTTGAAATATATTCAAGTCATAAATGACTGATCGATTGTTCGTCTCAAAGAACTTCACAGAGGTCATCCCAACAATACCTGTATCCCTTCGAACATAATTCTGTGCCTTTAATAACATTTTATAGCATTTTCCAACCCACCTGATGTATTACCCGATTCTTCAAAATTTTTCAAAGTGCATATGGTAATCACATTGTATTTTATGTTATTATTAAAAATCGCTGCTTTATGACAAATTTTATCAAATCTCTGCCCATTCTTTTCCCATACTATTACACTTTCAGTTACAAATTGCTGCAGTATTAAAAATTGCTGAGCAATAGAGGCATATCACTAAAACCTGGAAAATGAACGTGAAAATGTATGGAAAAATGAGTCCAGTCTAGTGTCGTATGCTTGTTGCTTCCATGGGCAAGAGTCCATAATTATCCATCTTCTGGCACAAAAATGAAAATTTATATATATATATATATATATGTATGTATGTATGTATGTATGTATGTGTGTGTGTGTGTGTGTGTGTGTGTGTGTGTGTGTGTGTGTGTGTGTGTGTGTGTGTGTGTGTGTGTGTGTGTGTGTGTGTGTGTGTGTGTGTGTGTGTGTGTGTGTGTGTGTGGACTCCAGATATTTTGCTATTTAAATTTGATTTGCTTTTCTTTCCAGGCAAGGAGGAGATAAGTAAAAAATCTGGGTGGGGCTGGCAAGCAATACAACGAATCGTCACAGTGTATTCACACTGGGTGGTTGTAGTTGTCCTCGTGACCATATTGTCTGAAGGTACGACCCCCCTATCAGTTTATGATATATTTAGCAACATAGATATCAAATATTGCACTACTTCTGTTTCTTAGCCGACTTCCATTATCCGTGTGACCGTTTAACGTTGTTTATTTGCAAGCTTATCGATGTGAAACATTTCAAAGAATTATGACCATTGAACTATTTATGTGAACTGTCTGTGCTACAATGATGGCTGTCATCATCATCATCATCTCTCTGTCTGTTTCCGTCCGCAATTCACATTTCAATACTTTCTTCAAAACTGTTCGCCAGTTTCACTTCATACTTCCATGGACTCGCCTTGGTATGAATGTACCTTCTGAGAGGGGTACAAGAAATGGTTCACTAAGTGGGGATACTGTGGGTCCCTGATTTTTACCAACTTGCTTGTGTGTGTGTGTGTGTGTGTGTGTGTGTGTGTGTGTGTGTGTGTGTGTGTGTGTGTGTGTGTGTGTGTGTGTGTGTGTGTGTGTGTGTGTGTGTGCGTGTGTTTGGGGGGGGATGTTTGTTTTTGGTTGGATTTCTATCCGGTAATGCGTTGCATTTCTATTGATTACTATTTGATTCGATGCAGATTGCAACGTAAATCTAGTGTCTGTCCTGGTATATTCACCTGAGCACAGGACTACAATAGTCCTGTTGTTTATATTATTTGCTCTCTCCTAAAAGTATTCCTGTAAATTTGGTTAAAATGCTGTTCAATAATTTGTGCTACCTTTTTATTTATCAAGCAACTGAATAACGTAAAGATCATGATTTAGCGCAGGTTAAAATATGAATGGCCGATGACGGTTAACATGCAGTTTCGTGTGTTTTCATCAGGTTTCTTGCTTGCTTTTGAAAAAACAAATACAAAAAACGAACAAACAAACAAAGAAGCAAAACAAAACAAAAAAACAAAAAAACAAAAAAACAAAAAAACAAAAAAAAAGTCCAAAACCTTTTTTTAAGGAAAACAAATTCGCATCTTGTTTGTGTGATGCTTGTATATTGCCACAAGGTATAGCGGAAAATACCGCATGCATGTACCTGCAAGTTATTCAAATTGTCGTAAATGTAGTGTATACTTATCTGTACCTTGCAGAAAATGCAGCCTCAGGTTCATTTGACGCTTTAAGGTGGATACGCCGCAGTGTGACAAGCTCCTGTATTCAGTGGATCATCGTCAACTGCATCCTTACCGCCCATGATGAGTTTCTTGACACAGCTAAAGTACAAAACCATGACCTCCACGTCGAGGCAATTGCAAGGGGTAAGAACTGATGCATTCGTGTTTACCAGAGAGGTCCAATCGTGTTGGGAGAATTACTTTAAATTTTGTACTATAGACAGTATTCGCACATACATCGTTCTAAGAAAAAGTTATCAACTGTTATTTTTTTTCTGAATCACAAAGAAAATCTTCGGTATAAAGAGGAATTATTTTAAAGTCATGTATATAGCATTTCCCTACGTTAAAGACGAAGAGTAAACAGAATAGCATAAAATAGCATTTGAATTTTAAACCTTTATGGGTCAGTATCCGTAGCCCCAAAAGAGACCCTCTATAGACACACATTTTGTAATATAGCCTAAAAGTGTCCGGTTGTTTTTCCCTGTGCATGTTATAGCTTGTATTGACGTGTGCCACTGTCATGAATTTGTTAGCAAACACCAAATAAATACATCTTTACATGGTGTTTTGTGACACTTCCCTTCCTGTTGCTAAAAAAAGGAACTTACACAGTCTACAAATCTTAAGTACAACAGGCACGTTCAGCAAAGCAATCAATTATGTTGACAATGAGTAAAAATAATTACAAAACACACTGCCCACATACAGAAAACTTATTGTATTGGACGAGTTACGTTTGGATAGGACCATTTATGTAGAAACATTGTCTAAAAGACTTGTAATTTGGGCTCCAGGACTTTGTAATTCAGAGGCAATACACTTTCTTTACAATCATTCACGTGCCTGTGCTGCAACATGCAGCATGTACGGTCATGGGTGGCATGTTCATATCGGTCGGTGCTCGGCGGTATAACCAAAGACAGGTTATGTTACCGCACAATTATGCGTATTCTGTATGTATATGTTAATAATTGTCTTCAGTTGAACTTCATTATTTCTGAATTGCTATTTTTACTTTTATAGGCCTCTTTTGTGCGGCACTATTACTACCGGTGCTCCACCTCATGAGCCTTATAGTCATCCTAATATTGTACAGGTCCAAGTTTTATTGCACGAATAATCGTCACCCGACATCAATGCAAGGTAAGAAACAGAAATTTAACAGTAAATATTTTCAGACTATATTTAACCACTGTAGGGTACTCCCCTGTTTTTTTTTTAGTGAAATCACTTGTGTGACATATTAATTATACGCGGCTAGAAAGCGTTGCTTTTTAAAGAACGTTTTTGCCCGGGAAAGAAGTAAGCATGCTACTCAGAGACCAATGATACTCCCATACTGCTGCCAGACCATGATCCCAATTATATACTGACGTTGTGCATCTGATATTTTACTTTTTAAACAGATTTACATTGACTTAAATTTTCAATTTCACAGCCTTTCCATTTCCTATTTAATCAATGTTGCGGGGCGGACACTATACTGAATAACAAGTGTGTGACTTTTGAGAAGATATTGTGAAAGTTAATGTCCCCATTATTTGCTTATGTTGCTAATTATCACATCGTTACCTCCACCTGAATATAAAGATAGCGGAAAGGTATCATTGGTCTCTGAGAAAATATCCGTGGCGTACTTGTGAACAAAAATATTTGTTACCAGGACAATTACCGACAGACCATTCTTCAAGTGTCTTGCTGTATGGGGCAAAGTTTCAGTTCGGTGCAACCAAGACGCACAATAGTAGCCTGATATATATATATATATATATATATATATATATATATATATATATATATATATATATATATATATATATATATATATATATATATATATATATATATATATATATATATATAATGCGCAGCTACCATATGCCTTATTGGATATGTCATGACGTTTTGGAATATATACTTGCACCAGTGTATTTGAAGTGCAGGTGTGATAATTATGCTGTGTACCAACACAGACATACTGTTTTATTTCTTTCTTTCTTTCTTTCTTTCTTTCTTTCTTTCTTTCTTTCTTTCTTTCTTTCTTTCTTTCTTTCTTTCTTTCTTTCTTTCTTTCTTTCGATCTTTCTTTCTTTCTCTCTTTCTTTGTTTCTTTCTTTTTTTCCATCTTTCTTCTACTTCCGCTTACTTCTTTCCTGCTTGCTTGCTTGCTTGCCACCTTTCTTTCTTTCTTTCTTTCTTTCTTTCTTTCTTTCTTTCTTTCTTTCTTTCTTTCTTTCTCTCTTTCTTTACCAGCAAATTTGTCTGCCCGTTTTCTGGGAGACTATTACCGATAGAAACTCTAACCTGGACACGATATCCTTCTGTAGATGATATAGTGCCTTTTTGTAATGAGAGATCATGATTTCAAAATTATGCAAATGAGGGTTAATTTAAGTTTTAGATCTTCAATATCTTCTATAGTAGATGTAATACCAAGTGTCTAGGAGTTCGATCATAGCAAGGGAAAAGTCTTTTCCAATGTCGAGGTCTTATAAAGGTCAAAGGTCATGTCGAGGCCAAAGGTCAATTTTAGGACATTTTAAAAGTCAAAGTTCACTTCAGGTAGAGGTAATCTCAAAGTCAAAGGTCATTTCAATGTCAAAAGCCACTTTCGATGGTGGCTGTCCAATGCACACATTGTCCAGTTTGTTGTCACAGAAATTAACCAAAAAATCACCGTTCGATTGGACAGCCTATGTTGAAGAGGGGTCATCATGTTCACAGTTATGCAAATTACCCCTAAAGGTGAAAGGTAAATGTCATTTTGCCATTTAAAATTTTCATCTTGTATTGTAACAGTGCACTTTGCAATTTACGTGTGACGTCATAAATTCAAAGGTCAAGGTTCTTTGGCCCTTTGAAATATTCATCTAGCCACGAGCCTCATGAAATGTGAGGTACCAAAGGACAAAAGTTGCATTTGATATTTATAAATTGAAGGCATACACATATTTACTTTGAAGCAAATCTTATTTTCTAGGGCTTTTTTTTGGGGGGGGGGTCTACTTAAATATGAAATTGAAATAGGACTGGATGTATGGGCTTCGCATAATTTGAAATTATTGCGTATTTTACCAAACAGGAATATCGTGTAGAAAATTTGTAGCCATGGGTTTTTTCCTGGGTCCAGTGCTACAATTCAGCCAACTGTTCCCAATGAAATGGAAGACTGACAATTCCACTAGCGATACTGATTCTTCGAAGTCTACCTCAGTCACTGATACAGAAGATGACAGTGCCCCTACCTTCAGTACTGCAAATCAAGACAGCAGTGACTCAAGTTGTAACAGCAACAGTCTAAAGGGTACGTCATCTGTTTTCTCTTTTTTTTTGTCTGTCCTTTACTCTTGGAGATAAACAAAACAAATATTATTGAACACATTCAAATGATACGGATAGTATACAATTAAACTTCGGTTTAACATCTTCTTTCCAATCTGGTGTTGTAGCCTGCGTGAGAATATTTTTAAGCATTAATGTTCCAACCAGTACCCTGTGTTTTGTTTTCATAAACAATGTCAGCGTTAGTGATACTCCTGTATATACAGTGAATTCTTGTAACATGCCCACTTCTGTGCCGATTATTTTTGCCCGAATGTTAAATTGCTCACTCTGGAATCTGTATATTTGAAATTACTCCAAATTGTCAGCAGAAGCGCCAGTTAAATTGAACAAAGGGACCACTCTGAGAATAAGGACATAATATCTTCCACTGATGTAACAAATGTACAGCTGACCCTCTTAGAGAGTTTGAGACTGCTGAAATATGTACCAATGCTCACAGATATACATGGTATAAATGTCTCCTCAAAGTTCTTAGATGGCAGACTCTCAAAACTTGACCTTTATTTTGCAAATTGACTTTGTTCTGTGAAATGTGTCCAAACCACTGCGAAAGCAAAAGCACCCCCCCCCCCCCAAATAGGATTACCACAGGCCACAGATAAACAATTAAGGAACGCTTAAACTTAAAATAATTCCTAGCATCAATCTGTTTTCAGTCGACATATCGCGACTCACCTTACCTTTCGAAATTTAAGTGCAAACTAAAGGAAACGTTTTGATGAGCTGACAAGAAACAACTCTATTATGCGTATCACGTTCCATTTATCAATTTTTCTTTCGCAATGGTTAAATCTGAGCTACTTGGGTTTGAGCGCAGAAATGTGTCCAGTCAACATTATTCCTTCCCTGGTCTGAACATGCACCGATTCATCAGAAAAATGCTTTCCACCTTTTTTCTGCACCATCGAACATCACTGCGCAAAATCAAATAACCCCCGCATAGCATCACTAATTCATTGTACCAGGTGCAAACATCAAGCTTCTTGCCCATTCAGCCAGCAACATTCTTCTGCATATTTTTACCGTGTTGTAGTGAGTTGATTTGTTGAAAAAAGCAGTAAAACTTTGATGGATATAAAGATATATCAGGGAAAGCAGACGCTTCCACTTCTGATGCAACCGTTACGAATTTGTTGTCTTGTACCGCACAAATGTGTGAATCGCTGAAATTTTCACAATTATATCTTTTTCAATTTACTCTGAAAATACTGTACAAATAGGAACAACAGTGCCAAATCATCCGTTTTCTCCTGAACCAATGTTCACAACGATGATGACGACGAACACGCTGATGATGATGATGATGACGACGACGACAATGATACTGATGCTGCTGCTGCTGCTGCTGATGATGGTGATGATGATGATGATGATGATGATGATGATGATGATGATGATGATGATGATGATGTAATAAATATGTCAATGACGTACATATTTACATCCACGATTTAAAGTATATTCAATTTCAGGTAAGAGCGTGTATCAATATAACCGTCGATGTGCTATTGCTCTGGTAATCAATGACTGCCTTTGTGGATTAGTATTCTCTGGTCTTTGTGCCACATATGTGCTAAAAGGTATGCTATACAAAATATTTTGAATTATTCTCTAGGTGTTATTTCTAATTTATAAAACACGTTTCCATGATGCATATTGTAGCGGCGGAGTATTGGGTTCGCTACTAAAAGCCAATATATGAAATAACAAGATGCGCAGAAAGCTTTGTAATTTGGCACGCATTTGGACACAAATGTTTTCTGAATAACAATGTAAATAAAATGTAAGAATAAGGATGCCATGATGATTTCAGGGCTTATCAAACGAAACGTATTGGCCTATTGTTTCATGTGTAGAATTTGACTGAAGCGATCACATTCAGGTCGTTTTAGAGTAGGTGTATATGTACATATCTTGTTTGTCACACTCTTGGTCTGCTCGATACACTATACCGTCACGTGACCGGGGGAAAACCTGGCAGGGAAGGACACGTCCAGTTCATTAAAAAAATGCCTGTACCTTGTGGGCTTTACGTTAAGCACGAGTCATTTGTGTTGTTTTATTCGTTTGTCAAAAAATAGGTATTACTCATGCTTCATGAAACATAAGATGTAATTCACACATTAATTACTACGTTTGGCATTAATCTTTTTAGCCGTGTTATAAGTCAAACAAACATTTGGTGGCAATTTGCTTATTTACATAATGTAAGACGGTTATGTTACCTTCTAGACGTATTGCGAAGAAAGGATATAATTGAATGTACAATATTTGTTCTCGTCAAAACGTAACACACACACGCACGCACACACGCGCACACACACACACACAAACACACAAACACACAAACATATATACATACATACATACATACATACATACATACAGACATACATACATACATGCATACATACATACATGCATACACACACATACATACATACATACATACATACATACATACATACATACATACATACATACATACATACATACATACAAACATACATGCAAACATACGTACATACATACATACATTGAGATTACTTTTGCAGATGGCCGCCTCGCAACATCACCTAGATGGATATCTTTGGTGTTTGGTTTCGGATATTTCGTCTTATATTTGTTGCTTATCTGTAAACTCCTGAAGGTACACATTTCAATTAGTTCGCCATGATAAAAATGTGATAACTGCGTTGTGCCCCGTTATTTTGGAGTGTTATAGGCAAAACCAAATGGACGATGTGGTGGCATCCTGAAAGCAAGTTTCACTCATTAATTGGATCTCATGATACGTTTGTAACAAATTAATGCTCCTTTGCATTATATCAGGCCGCAAATATTGCGCAAGATAACATGCCTTAACCTTTGGAAAAGTAGAGATGCGGGTAGTTTTGCAAATAGTACTTCATCAATATTGAATTAGCCTATATAATGCCGGGGCGGGGGGGGGGGGTGCACGAACATCAGAATGCACGCTAACAATAGGCGAGCTTGGATGACACAAAATAAATTGCGAACATTTTGTCTGAATAATAAGTTTCGTTGCTCGCACCTTGTTTACGTATATCTCCAAGAAAACATTGCAAAACTGAAAACTTTTGAGAAACCAAAGACACGAGGCTCAACCATTTCCTGGGAAGTAATTTAAAGTGTATAGTCTCGTACAGACGACTTTAATAAAGTCTTCTGATCTCCCAATCATCATCATCATCATCATCATCATCATCATCATCATCATCATCATCATCATCATCATCATCATCATCATCATCATCATCATCATCATCATCATCATCATCATTTTTACTATTATCATTATTATTATTATTATTATTATTATTATTACTATTATTATATTCGCTCAGCTCACATTGGCGCTAATTTCTTTCCAGTCTCACCAATCAAAGCTTCAACAGCAAGAAGATGAAATAAACGTATGTAAACATTTTAAATCACAGGAGTACATTTTATTAAACATTCTGACCAGTGAAGAGTGGAATTGTTATGTGATTTATGTAACTGAAAACACACGTTACTCTAAATCCACTTTTTCAACTGATAAGTATAAAATATGAAAAAGAAACGATTAAATAAACTAAGGCATGTTCGATGGAAAATAAGCAAGACGAAAACAAACTTTGATTAATTGGTAACATTCTAATACACTTTTGTCAAAAAGATATAATGAAAGAACACACTGAAAAGCATTCCCTTCACATTGCCCTGATAGATGATATTAAGCGAATCATTATTTCGCTTGCGCAATTGCTACATTAAGTGTATAAAATGTCAGATCCGTACATAACACACACGTATCTGCTAAATACACATTCCATAAAGGAGTTACCACCATACAGAATTTTGGGATAACTCGTATCATTTTCAATGTTGAACATCAAAACATTTCCAGGACAAAGATGGCGAGATGGAAACAACGAGGCGGAAATTACTACAGCAGCAAGAGAGTAACCAAATATTTCAACACGAAATAAATGAATGTAGAATCGAAATACAGGTGAGTCACCAGAGAAGATTACTTGTTGTGTACTTGAGAGAGTGGCCTAGTTTTACAGCAATTTACACAGAAAATACGACGTTGCCCTAAACATGGCCTTCAAACACATGACTTCTTAGTTAAGTTCATATAATTCATGAATTGTGTAAAAGTATACATTTTGATTTAGCAATAAAAATGACTAATTTCTGAAAGTGTTCAGGAATTAATTTTTATTTGATTGATTAACCATTTTGTTTCGCCAGTTTTTAAGAAAAAAAGCGTAAGCGCAATGAAGACATCAATAGAAATCGTCGTTTTCTTATGGGGAATAAAATATCACACTTGTCGCAGCAAAATCGCATTTTAAATTTAAAATGAGGGTTTTAATCCAAAAATCATAGGATGTTGAACTTCAAGTATATATATATATATATATATATATATATATATATATATATATATATATATATATATATATATATATATAATATATATATATATATATATACATATATATATATATATATATATATATATATATATATATATATATATATATATATATATAAGCAGCAATAATTTTAGAACTAATCCCTTGTTCAAAACTTTAAAATATTGTTTTCGAGTCCATTATGTTCTTTTATTTTACACTATAAGCTAATCTTATTTTTATTTTTCTCAGATGCTGTTCACATTCCATGTAAAATTCAAGAATCTTAATTAAAGTTCAATTGTATCAATAGCGACACTATTTTTTATCGTGGACCAGAATCCATCGAAATATGTTTTCTTTCAGAATTTATATATATATATATATATATATATATGTATATATATATATATATATATATATAGTATATATATATATATATATATATATATATATATATATACATATATATATACATATTTATATATATATATATATATATATATATATATATATATATATATATATATATATATATATATATATATATATATTTTATATATTCATATATCAGGGTCTTAATGGCAACAACATACATAAATTAGACATTTATACGTGAGAGTCATAAAGTATACCACGCCCTTCCGTAGTTTGTGTAAGAAACGAAAATTACCTAAGCCTCAATGCAATATGTCCAAAAAAAAAACAAAAACAAACAAAAAAAAAAACGGTGACGAAGCGTTCTTTGCTGTCCCATTATATATCTAGGTTATAAGGATATACAGTGATACCTGCAGTATGTGGCCACCTCTTCAACCAAGAAAAAGTGATCACATAGAGCAGGTGACCTGTCACCACAGGTAAATTTTACAAAGAAATTGACTCCTATGTCCCACATAAAGCAATGCGGCTGCTTAAGGCAGTGGTTGCATACAGCAGGTACCACTGTAAATCGTTTTTGCCCTGGTACGAATTTTATTCTTCAAACAAACATCAGATTTCTCTGTAACTGGGGAATTTGATATGGCCTAGTGCCAATCATATGTACATACATATTTCTCTGAAGCATTGTTGTTGATAGGACCGATCGCAACCGACCTCTGGTCACTCCACTTACAATAATCCAGTGTGTGAAAAAAAAAGTGTAGTTTGTTTACAGCAATACAAAATCTTCAATATTTTATGCATGAAAGAGTATTTAACTTGAATTTTGTCTGTCAGGTTCGAGAGACTGCACTATTTTGTGACGGGTTGCTTATTAATTTCAACCAAATGCCTCTGTATTCACGCATCGTTAGGTATAGATACATGATATAAGTGCACTTTGTCTAATCCGCATATTTAATATACGGACGTAAATATGTGAAGTTATTATTAAATATAATGTAAAATTGATTCTATGTAACATATTTAGCATTATTAAAGTAAATGCGGTACTGCTACAGAATACAGAAGCTTAAACATTGTCAAGTATGTGTGTATATCGACCAGGTGGAAACCACCAAAACAGGAAGGGAGTTTTTAAAGAAACCAGACGATTGGTTGATATACAATACGGATTGCGATTTCATGTGCGCTTTTGTGAAATGTCATTTTTGGATCTCCTCATAGATTAGTACCTTATGGTTAAAAGATAGAACAACCCAAATCAATTCAAACCAAATAAAAGCTAAAAAGCGATGTTTATATTATGTAATGCTTTTGTATGATTGCTTGTGCGCATCGATTATGTGACAAGGTGAAATCTGTCAAGATTATACGTGGTGTGTGCACAAAATCTTTTTTCCATACAGTACAAACAGGAAGAACAGGACAAACTACAAGATGAATTATCTGTCTTAAAAGAACAAGTCCTGAATCTGAACACAACTTTGTGCCGAGATATGAAGGGCATTGCCGTAAGTCACGTTATTTATACAAACTTACATGCATGGTTACTTGTAATATGTTATGAAAACATATTTGGCTTTGTTACGACGAATTGACCAGGTCTGTGACCAGGTCTCCAACCAGCACCCGTTGGAACCAACCACGTAACGTAACCGAAATAGGAAACTCCCATATCTACTGCACCAGGACAAAATAAAAAGGAAAAATAACACCTCACGACACGTTGCGATAAGATCCCTGTTGAAAGAGTTCCCTTAAGGGGCAGTGAGAAGAACATTATGTCTATTTCCAGTCCCCGCAAGCATTAGTGTCAATGCTGGTAAATATCGGTTACATCTGAGCAAAGCTGATCCTCCTCAGGGTGCCCGACGCTCGGAATCTGACTAGATCTAATTGACACCTTTACGTGGAAAGAATAGGGCATGCCTTTGGACTAGAATGTGTTGCCATTGTCAGTTAAGAGCTCTCCGCTCGGATTTTACTATTGTGAACCGTTTTGCCTTGTCGTGTACTATTCTGTCGTGTCATAATGTTATTCATGACTTCATTGATTATTGTATTAGGAGTATATATCAGAACTCTATGTCTATATTGTAACTTTGCTTTGGCCTGGGATTTTTAAATATATAAATACTCAATTTAGAATTAATTCATTGAAACTTTATCCAAATTAAGCAACTTTTGTATCAAAAAAGGCTTTAAATCTAAGACTTAAAACACATTGAATAAAAAAATAATAAAACTATTTGATGTAAACAAACTGCAAAAGTTGACACCAATTTACAAAACTCAGAATAAGAGCTGACACACTCCTACTTGAACTTGAGAGTCACATTGTGTCAAAAATACCACCAGACAAACGAATTTCAAAATTTGTGAAAGGAGAGTGATAAAGGTGAGGTACGCTTCATTTTAAATTATTCTAGTCTGTCGAATGACAGTAACAAGAAAAAATCTCTTATATCGTGACTTACAACGGGGGGGGGGGGGGGGGCGGATACCGAAGTGCTGAGTCATATTATCATATTATTAAACTCTGGGTTTGCTCAACATAATGTAATGCTGACATAAATCAAGTGATGTTAAAGCTAATTTTCACAATGGAACTTATAATATTGGCCATCTCCGTGGAGTTTATTTAGTCCCATTCCCTCCTGTTGGCGCCGCCTACTGGGTCAGCATTTCTGCATGCGACTCTAAGACTGCCTTCATTGGTGCATTTCAGTTGAATTCTTGATATCAACCCATTCATTTTTTTTTCTACTGCCACATTGTGTGTCATATTATGCTCATTTCTATTACATATTTTATTGGAATGTTATTGTACCTTTGTATTCTCGTACGGCACATTTGCAGTTGTATTGGGTTTAATGCTCCATAAATCTAAATCATATATCTGTTGTTTGAGTGTCATTCTCAGTCATAACATTCGCACTTCCTTTTTCATATACTGCCGGTATAAACAACCTGATTGTCTTATTGCTGCATTATTTTAAATAATACTAAATTGTATCACATGTTTAATTCAATACAAAAGCCTTTTGCTTATTGTTATTATTTTTTTTTTTTGTAATCTAAACTTTTTTTTCCTTTTTTAGGACAGAGATTCTGCGATAAAGCAGCTGGAATGCCAGTTATCAGTATGTAATGTGTATATTCAAACAACTTACATGTGCCTCTTGATGGTGATACCAAGGGAAAATAAAAAGACGCTTAAAAGCAATTTTCGTACGAATCCATGTTGAGAAACAAATGATTTCTACTATAGAGAAAAGATAATGCCTTAGGCTAGTTGGTTAAAGATGTTGTGTTGGGTCACAGGCTAGGAAAGTGACACATTCAACGAAATGGCTACACAAGCATTCATTCTAACAATCACTCAAAACCAAGCAAACTTGCCAACTTAAACTGATAATCTTTTAACTGAGTATATCACACAATCATTTTAATATGGTTTTAAACTTAACAGGTCGTCATATTTATCATTCTTGGGTTATATATATATATATGTGTGTGTGTGTGTGTGTGTGTGTGTGTGTGTGTGTGTGTATGTGTGTGTGTGTGTGTGTGTGTGTGTGTGTGTGTGTGTGTGTATGTGTTTACTAAGCGTTATCTACTATTTTTATATTCAACATTACATTTGATCAGGAATTGGCGTAGGTGGATGAGATAAAAATCAACGAAGTAGCACTGTGTCACAAAGAGAGTCTACTTGTTGTAATGGATGTTAATTTCCTTTTAGGATCTTACAGACGAAAACAAACAATTACGTGACCAGTTAGCAGCATTCAGGGGTCAGGTGCAAGATTTACAAGCAACCCTTCAGGACCAAAGTGAGACAAACCTGGTTTGTATGACTAGAGTCTCGCTTGTCAGTACGATATTTCATCGTGAAGGATAATTCTTAATCGGATTTACAGATTGTTTACCTGCCATTTTATAGCCATAGGTGATCTCCGATTTGAACATTTCCCATTAATTGAACTTCAAATGTATATTATTGGTGCAAAAATAAGTAAAATGATTAATCGATCATTTGTTTTAGTCAAGAGAGAAAACTATAGTGGATCTGAAAGAAGACCTGAAATCTAAGGAGATGGAGATGCATAAAGAAAAACAAGTAAGACTACATAACCTTATATAACATAAAAGCCAATTGTGCTGCAAAGGTGTAGATTGATTTCAGCGATGCTTGAAGTAGACCGTGATCAATTGCACGTGCACAGTGTTGCATAAACCCACATTCATTATACTATAGTAAACACCAAGACACGAAACTAGAATCTGAATTGGCTGACAGTGCTCTTGCAAACATTTGTGAAGTGAATCCCAAAGCCAGTCAATTTTTTTAAACAGATGTTCAATGCTCTGTTTAGTTATTTTACAACTGATTTTCATAACAGCTTTTGGTCTTATAATCTTTGTTCAGGTGAAATGCCACCTTATGTCCAAACGAGTTAACGAAAGAGTGCAAGGACAAGAATTGGGAATAGCAAGACTTCACTTGCTGATAATTCTCAACAACTGATACCTTCATACAGTCATATTTACATTTATTCCCAAGCATTATTTCAATGTTCACAAAACAGAATGAATGAATGACACGGTGTATATAGACATCTGAAGATAGAATTGACTTTAAAGGTAATGTCCAACTTGCAAATTTTCCTTCATATCGTGCCCAATATCACAGAAATATGCATGCTGAATATAATAAACCTATAGAAAACTTTGCAGAATCTGGCTGGACTAAAACTGGAACTGAAAGTTCAATGTTGTAGATATGCACAAACCTTCTGGTAAAAATGTAGTTTTGTGAAATTTTGGATATTGCTCAAACTACATTCAACTTGAAGTGGTCAGATTCATGCTACTATGGTCTAAACACCTGCAAAATGTTATCATGGATTTTCCGTCACTATATGTTTCTTTTTTTGTTTCTTTTTTGTTTTTTTTTTTCTTGTGTGTGTGTTTTTTTTTTTTTTTGTTTTTTTTTTTTGTTTGTTTGTTTGTTTTTTTTTTGTTTGTTTGTTTTTTTTGGTTTTTTTTGTTTTTGTTTTTTTGTTTTAGTCTTTTGCTTTTTCTTTGTTTTTTTTTGTTTCCGTATTTGTTTTTGTTTGTTTACAATAATATGACAAACATTGGACAATGGTTTTTTCATAAAAATGCTAAAGTTTTGGGGAATCGTCACTGTTGATATGGATTGAAAAAAAATATCGATTCTTAGAAAATCCCGGACACTTATGGACGTTGTACTGTTCAATAGTTCCCAAAACCCAAGGTTTTGTACCAAAACCGTGGGTTTTGCTCACAAAACCCAGAGTTTTTAAACAAAACCAAGGGTATTGTTTGTAAAACCGTGAGTTTTGTAACGAAACCCGGAGTTCTGTTTGCAAATCCCAGGGTTTTGCACGAAACACTGGGTTTTGTAAGCAACCCAGGATAACAGAAAACTATCATAATTTTTTAATTTTGTTCAATAATGTGCACAAAACCCAGGGTTTTGTAGACGAAACCCTGGGTTTTCTTTGCAAAACCCAAGGTTTTGTATCAAAACCCAAGGATTTGAACACAAAACTCTGGGTTTTGTAACAAAACACTGGGTTTTGCTTTGTTATCCCATATTTTCACAAAACTCACTGTTTTGTTTCAAAACCCTGAGTTTTGTCATGATAACCCTGGGTTTTGCAGTTGCTTTTTTCAATTATTTGCAAAACCCAGGGTTTTCTGACGTCAGAAATCCCACGGTTATGAATAATTCGTAAAACCCTGGGATTCGTGACGTCACAAAACCCACGGTTTTGTATTTTACCGCTAAATTGGTCATATGGATACACCAACTACTCACAACACGGCTCGCTTGCTGAACTTGCTGTAAACCAATATCATGTTAAGATGGCAGATCTCGGAACACTTCCATCGATTCGCGACTTAAACGTCGTGTATTTTATCACTGTGTGCATTTCATGAGCTCATATTTTAGTTACTACAAGAGAAAACATGTAAGATGAATATCGTATATGTGTTTTTAAGAAATTTAATAGGTTAAGACCGATTTTCAGTTTCTGGGACCGTGCGACCGGGCTGAAGTTTTAGCAGGATAAGGCCTCTGATCTGCCGCGTCATTGAAATCCACCGTACGTTGTCCCGCTCCCTGCAGTAATTATGCGACCGTTGATTGCAAAACTACTGCCACATCACATCATGATGATAATTATCTCAACACGACTTAGTCTTAAATTGTTACATGGTATTCGATAACTCCACCTTCATTCCCACCGTTCAGAATTTTGCATCTATTTCTGTGTCCGCTCTGGTGAAAGATACTAAAGCTCTTCCCCGTGAGATCTGCAACCTGAAGGGTGAAAATCCCGTCTGTAACGGGATGTCCCTGTGTCAGCCACAACCCCCATACAAACTACCTTTTCCCGGTACTGAGTTGTGTACAAGTTTTTTGTTGACAAGCACTGCAAATCATGCAAGATTGCCCAGCACCGTTTCAAGAGCTGTCGAATGGTTCATTGTACATGCACATCCACCAATAATTGATAAATAAACACAAGAAGTTGAACAAACCAAAAGCCAGTTAGACATTATCTGGCGTCACAGCATTGTTCTTTTACCAGAACCAACAACACCAACGTTGAAAAATTTCCAAGTCCGAAATTTCTACTTGATTAAATTAATTAATTAAAAAATACTAGATTTGGTTTGGATCGATCCGGACTCCCCTTGACCCGCAGTCCGACATGCTAGGCATGTGGCCACGTTTGCTTATAGAATGCAGACAGGTTTCTGTCTCATATTCGATGGTGGTCGGACCACACGGCTTTGTTTACACCTTCACATCTGGGTCACGCCAGTCAAAGCCAAGATGACCGCAACCAATAACTGTTGAATATTTCAGACAATAACGGTTGAAGAATGGGACCGAAAATGCTACAAAGATAAAAAATTTCCAGCCCCATCATATATCGTGCGATAAATTAATTATTTGCAAAGGATCGAATGTTTTACGCAAATTAAAGAGCTCGAGGCTGTGCATTCAATAGTCCATGCGGCTCTTCGTTCCGGCGTATGGATTATTTTGAACACTGGATGCACAACCTCTCGTACTTTAACTAGTACATAACTTATGTTCTCATTGTGTCACAAAGAGGAAGACTTTGCGCGTGGTAACCAATAATGATGTTATTGATCACAATAACTGAGCCACTTGTAGTTTGACGCTATTTTTAAATTGAGTAGCCTTGCAAGGCCTACCAAGTAACAGCTGTCATGATTGGTTGGTTACAAAACCCTGGGATTCGTGATGTCACAAAACCCAGAGTTTTGCAATCTCACAAAACCCACGGTTTTGTTCTGTTAGTTCAAAGTGTTACAAAACCCACGGTTTTCTGGCTAAACCGAGGGGTTTAGGAACAAAACTGTGGGTTTTGTTCTAAAAATAACAAAACCGAGGGTTTTGTGATCAAAACTCGGAGTTTTGCTCTTAAACTGTGGATTTTGTGCTCAAAACCCAAAGTTTTGCTTCAAAACCCACAGTTTCGGTACAAAACCCTGGGCTTTGTTCATGAAACCCACGGTGTTTTACACAAAACCCACAGTTTTGTCTAAAATGATATCAAAATTCAATACCTGAGCAAAACCCAAGGTTTTGTAACAAAACCCTGGGTTTTGCTAAAGAAACCCAGGGTTTTGTGATAAAACCTATGGTTTTGTTAGCAAAACTCAGGGTTTTGAACAGCAAAACCCACGGTTTTGTGAACAAACGCAGGGTTTGTGTGAATTATTGAACAGTACAGCTTCCATAGACACATTTTTGTACCAGAAAATTCTCAAAGTAAAGTCAATTTTTAATAATGTAAACTCAGATTATTGGTATTGAAGAAATATCCACGTGAAACAAACATTTTAGTATAAATACTTGTTGTCTGTAGTCAAGATTCGCACGTTGACACAGTCTACTGACCACCATGTTAACATTCAACATATTTTTTTTTCAAAGATTGCATTGGGGCTAGAAGTACCAAATTTGGACATGTGATAGACAACATGTATGTCTACCAAAATGTTTCAAATTTCAAATGAACAAACAGAATGGACATTGCTTTAATTATTCTACTATATTAACATAAAATACAAGACAAAGAAAGTCACAAAGCAAATGATCCCACCTGGCTCTGGCAAAAAAAATGAATAAAAAAATAAAAATAAATTAAAGAAAAAGTAATTTAAAAAAGCTGCCTTAACTATTTTCCTGTTACTGTGCCTTTCATGCATTATTATTTTGAAGTATGTATTCCAGTTGAAAAAGATTACACGACCTTGTCTTTCGTTTGGCAACATAGTGGATATTCATGTGCATCTTTTCATTTGATGTTTTCCAGAATTTTGACATTGGTATCCTTTGTTTTGGAAGTAGGCTCACCATTGGTGTCGGTGCCATCCATCACAGCAATGTACAGGCAACTGGTGGCAATTCCATCCAGCTCAGTCCATTTACCACGATATTGTACAAACATTTACCCAATGTACAATATGAACATGAAAGAACTCATGTAAATTGGGCTGTGTTAGATGGATGAGCTCGTTTGAGGGGACTACAATTATTACGCAGGACCAACTATTAAAGCAACGATTTTCACCAACACCCAGTCACCCTTGTTGAACACAGCACCTCTTACACTTGCATCATATCACTTCTTCTGTCTTGACCGCTGTGTTTCCATGCGAGTTGATGCCAGGTGATAACCATTTGGAAGCCTTACCTTACGCATTTCAACAGATGATATCTCCTCATGTTCTTCATTCAATCCAAACAGAAGATTAACTGGCAATAAAGGATCCCAGCCAAACATTGACAAATAAGGAGTATATCCTGTTGTCTCATGACAAGTACAGTTGTAAGCATGCACCATAGCTGCAACATGTGACTTCCAATCTTCTTTCAGATCATTCTTTAGAGTTCCCACTGTTTTTACCCATAGGATGGTAAGGTGTAGTATAAGACCTCTAATCCCTAAGATTTTGCAAAATCCCTTCATCAATTTGCCTTTAAACCCTTGGTCATGATGTACCTGTTGTAGTAGGTCATAATATAGCACATGGTGGTTGAAGAAAACCTAAGTTGTGGTCTAAGCTGTGCTGTTCTTAGTTTGTATAGCCAAAGAATATATTGTGAAGTGGTCTGTAATGACAAGAATGTTGTTGAATCTGTCTCCCAAAGTCTCCAATGATAAATAATCCATGCAGATCACTCTGGCTGAGGAGCTCTGCTCTTGCCTTTGTAGCAGGCCTCTGCAAAACACACCTTGCACAGTTGTTGACCCATTCATCCACAGCCATATGCATCTAACACCAGTGAAATCTCTCCTGAAGAACTGAGTTGTCTTCTCCCTTGGCAAATGTCTCATCTGCTCATGTACCATATTTTCCTTAGAAATAACAGTCTTCTCTTCCTCCTTAAGAGAAGGGTACCTACTCATCCCAACAGCATCTGAGTGAGATATGTCACGCCAATACAGTATATGAGTTTCAAAGGGTGCAAGTGCAGCCACCCATCTGTGAGATGTAGGTTTGCTGATGATAATACAAGTCAAAGGATTGCTTTGGTAATCACTTTGAAATAGCTACCACATAGATAAGCACTAAACACCTTGGTTATTGCCCACTTAAGAGCACGGAACTCGTGAGCTGGTTACTTATGGTTAGCTTTGCTTTGGCTGTTGCTAGCATAAGCTATTATTCCCTTAATACCATCCTGTTCTTGATCTAAAATTGCCTAAGAACCAGAACTATCGGTATGGACTTCAAAAGACTTGTTCAAATCTGGATAACATAGTATTGGGGGACTGACTAAACAGTGCTTTTACTGATTTAATGTATTTATTTGCTCTTCATCACAAATACACATCTAGAAGTTCCGGTCATCTTTTCTTCTACTTGCTTCGCTTTACTGCCACTTGAGTCAATTCGGTTAATGTCAAGCAACATTTGCAAAAATATCAATGAATCTCTAATAATAACCAATGGACTCAAGGAAACTATGGACAACTTCCAGAGTGTGAGGTTGTGGCTCATCAACCACTTCTCTAATTGCCCTGGAACTGGCTCAATATCCTTCTCGGAGACAATATGAACCATATTTAACCTTTCTCTTCAGGAATGAACACTTTGATGAAGCTAATTTTAAACCAACCTCAGCAAGCCTACTGAACACTTTTTCGAAACATTCAAAATGTCTTGGAGGTTTAGAAAATTGTTAAATCTTCAATGAAAATGTAACAAATTTTGGTGTGTAAACTATGAAGACACTCCTCCATCAACCCCTGACTTGTCGCTGATGCATTGGTGAGCCCAAAACCATTATCTTACAATTAAAAAATTCAAGGGGCCCTGCACTAAAAGCAGTCCTACATCTGTGCTTATCTAGAATTTGGATATTATGATATGCATACTTCATGTTTAATACTGAAAAGTTGTTGTTGCCAGCCAATGCATCCAAAATATCATCTATCCTGGGTAAGTCCAATGTATCTTTCACTGTCCCTTGGGCTCAACTGATATTAATCAATACAAAGCCTCAATGGTCCATCCTTCTTGCAGACAAAAACAATATTTAATGACCACAAGGATGGTTGAATGATGCCAGCTGTCAAATCAATACAGTGTTTCAGCAATGTTGTGTGTCTTATGTCAAGATCACCTGCTGAAAGCACTGTTTTATACTTGTCCAAAAGTTGGTTCAGCGTTTGTATGTCATTTTTGGAGACATCTTCCTCATGAATTTCAACTTCCTCCACGACATCAGACACTGTATTCTCATCTGTAAACCTTTCCTCAATGCTAACATACTGGAGTTCACACAACACAGATCTTGTCTGAATAATGGAAGTCCTAGCACTGACATTTGCAATGGATACCTTCAGTGTGCCTTTGGCACTATAAGTCACTAAAACATGGTAACATCCACATCATCAGTGAGTGCTGAACCTTCTGCACTGTGAATCAATGCACAGACATTAGGAAAGTCAAACCCTTATAAACAATACCATCTAACTTAGCCTTTGAATTCAGAGAATGATAACTGACCCATCTCCACTCAAACTCACCTTTTCTGCCAAATAATGGTTGCTTTTAGCCAATTCGCTCCCCCTTAGAGCGATGAACCTCAAGTTATAAAAAAGAATAGGTGCGATATGTTTGGCTTTTGTAAAATTGTTGCATCAGAGTGTTGATGTTCCCTTTATACATATGCAGACAAGATATTTGTTCCTACAAGGAGTGGGACAAAACTATTATATTGGGTAGCTGAAATCACCAAAATTAAGCACTTCTCAAAAATGGTTTACACATCTGACAGCACAACACTTGCAAACTTCATGTTTACTTTTACGTCCATCATAGGAAGCAATTTTCACCAGCACACTCAGTTTTGAGTAAAACATTTCAAAGCTGCAAAGGACTGTGCTGCAACTACTAATCATTATATTTACCGCTGATTGTTGACACAGTAGAACCTGTGTCCAAAAGCACTTTGGTCACAAATCCTATAACAGAAACTTCCATTTCAAAGGCCACCCCAACTAAACCTAATGGGGATCTTGAGCACATTGATCATATGATGTGGACTCCTGGCCTGACATCTATCACTTTATGTAGACATGTTCCTGTTTAAAGGATTTTGCCTTATATGAAAATCTGATTATATAGCCTCTTGCAACATGACTGGTCTGTCCACATCGATAATGAAATATATACTCAACATCATTGTTATGAGAATGTGTATGGCTATTTGTTTTCATTTGGAGAGGCCGCTGTATTCATTGAGTGTGTACTGGGTCACTGTGTTCAATGAATATTTTGCAGGGTCAATGCAGAGACACTGAGTTGGCTTGTTTTGTGGGTGTCTTACATGTAACTTGTAAACATGTGAAATAAACTAGAATAGTCACCTTCATTTATATGAGGCCATACAAGTCTCAAAGCACTGGTGTGTGACTAATTTGAAAACTCTAGAACAAATTAGATGTTTTTCAAAAGAAATATAAAGCCTATAGTTTTGTGACAGGAGAGAAGAGAGAATTTTAAAGGATCTGACAGAAGCTGTGTGTTGTAATCAAGCCGTTGGGACTGTGAGCCATTATTTACATTGTACCTTTGGAGTGTCGACTGTGTCTTGAGTGGACTTATATATTTGGTGCTACCCATTTACACTTTGCACCTGCGGAGTGTGGACATTGTCTGTGACTGGACTGGTATATTGTACCACATTGGAACCAAACTGTACCTCTATGGGATTGAACCAGCACCACCCTTTCAGTACCATATTGGACCCAAACCATACCTCTGTGGGATTTGTAGCAGATCAATTAGCATATTTCATAGGACTTGGAACTGCAGGGCAGTACCCGTGGATATTCGCACCAGGGATTAGAATTTTGCTAAGACTCTTTGACAGTTGAAATACCAGTGGAGATGATTTTACATACTTTGTACAGATTTTGATTGTTGATATATTGTTCTTGTTAAAGTTATATCATTGTTGTCATTCTTTGTTGAGTTTTGCTAACATTCAAAAGGCGGATATTGAAACAATGATCTTGCTGACAGGCAGCAGTTCATACACCATCACGTTGTTCAGAAACACGACTGTTCTGTTGTGGCTGAAGATTTGTTCCTCTCTGTCGACGCCGTCCATGCCCCTGCTGATTCTTATACCCCGAACCACTCCTAAGTTGGTGAAAATCTTTTTTAAACATCTCTTGGCTGTTCTGCATACCTTTCATGTCAGACATTAGTTAGTTCAATGTGGCCTTTACTTCACTATGTTCAGATCCTGCAGAAACTTCGACAGCTGCTTTCACTTTAGCTTTCTTTGTGTTCTTACTTTCAGTCTTTTTTTTTAATTGTTAAAACTGTATGAGTGCAACCCTGAACTCATCAAATTGTGTTATGCAATCATACAGATGTCCAGCACATCCTTCAGATTCTGTGATATACTGCTCCAAAACATAGATCTCAGCGTTCAGGTCATCCGTGCTTCTTCAACATAACTCTTGTGCTTGACTTTGACCTTCATTTCTCAAAACTTCATGTGTTTTTTTTCATCACCATAGAAGGGAGAATGTTTTGGACAATGCCGGAATTCACTTCGATAATATGCACTGGGCTGAGTGCTTGGAATGTGTCCCACACTCTCTACAGTAGACATGATGTAATTTCGACACTCTTCCTTGGAATCAACTTCAGGCTTCATTCCCTGGTCCTTGAGGTGACCAACCATTTTCTGAATTTCTTTATCTGGCTTTGCCATCATCAATGCCTGTTGTGGTTGAGTCAACAAGAAGAAAAAGGTTTCATTCACTCAAGTTTATGCCAATTTAATAAGTAAACCAAAACCGTGGTCAAATAATCTCTTTTCAATTAATAGCTTCACAAAAATCCACAAGTGGCTTTTCAAAGTTTTTCCCATAGATGCCTCAGCAAGGCTGAAAACCTCATCTAGCAATACAAATGATAATCATAGCAAGTTTGTAATCCAAACAAACAGCATTTACTTATGCAAGAAAACGATAGTGGAAAATAAATATCCCAAGCGTGATAACTGCAGTGGTTATGTGCAAGTGTTCACCTGCAATAGCACTAAATTGTGTTATCATCACACAAACTAAGTGTATTTGCAGTGCCAAACATCATTCATAAGTCCAAAAATGCACACAGATCAGACACGTAGTACAATTTATCTGAGACCAAGCATACGCACAAGCCCTATGTATATGTATGCAACATTAGAGAGGTACATTGTGTGAAATATTTTATTCAACTAGTTAACAGATAACCAGAGGTTTTTTATTTTTCAATTCAGGTGGATAAAGGGATCAACAATTTCAATTTTTGGGCAAACTGTCAATGTTTGATTTTTACCTGTGCAAAACTTCAAACAAAATCCATGGACCATATCACAGGTAACCAATTCTGCATTTAATATTAACTCTTTGCAGCAAAGTGAGTCCATTTGAAACAACATATGCTCAAAGCAAAATACACCGACCTGGAAATGTCGTTCTTTCACTGCACACTAAAATACCAATCTCAAGAATGCACAGACACCCTAAATAGTTGTCAATAATGACAGCAGAATCTCAAACTGTAAATAATGACCTTTGACCCAGTGATTAGTTATTCATATGCAAACCATCACGCCAGAGGTGTTGGAATCAGAAGGATGAGTCTTTATTGCATGGACAACAATGAATATGGATTGTGTAATTTCCAAGATCATTCCTGTCAGATTGGCCCTCTTGCCAAAACAACTTGCTGGTTCCTTAATCCCGCAAACTATGTACACAATTCGATGAAACAAAGTGTAAGTGGACTCAAGATCCAATAATGGAGTGCATCATAAAGAACAGCTTTTCGTCTTTGTCTCTGACATGTGTGAGATTAGTCGGAGCAGTAGCTATCAAAATGCACAGAATGGCACATCCAAGGCACTAAAAAACACACACCTGAATGGCGAAAAATGACAAGAATGAAAAGACAATCGGTAGATCTTACGATCTTCATTCAAAACATATGA
>CAXHWN010001744.1:0-18000 GCA_964020975.1 Hermodice carunculata
ATTTATAAAGGGGTACAGGTAGGCCCCAGCCAGCATAGAGCCTGTCTCCTTAACCTTCCTTTTCCCAGGTTGATCCTTATTCATGCTTACTGTAACCGACCATGTTTGGGGACACTAATGTATTTGTGCTCTATGTTTGCAGAGTACGCAGCTTTAATAAAAAAAGCCTCAGCAAGTAATGTTAATTGTAAGTCACACCATAGCCAACTCCCTACATGTGTTCAATTAATAAATTCAGGAATTTTAAATAGGGGCCGTAGGGAACAAGGAGAGATAGATGTCTGTTCACCAACATGGTGGCCCGATATTTGGTATTACATTTGTGACATTTATTGGCTGTGGTACTAGCATGTTTTAATGAAAACATCGGCATGTGTTGCACTGATATGCATTTCATTAGCACATAGCCTACAATAGTTTCACAAACAATCATTCAATAGCCATTTTAATCAATATATTTCAACATAATAAACAAGATAAAAGGGACATGTAGAATCCCAAAAGCCTAGAATCGTACTATTTTTCTGCCGATATATATATATATATATATATATATATATATATATATATATATATATATGTATATATATATATATATATATATATATATATATATATATATATATATATGTATATATATATATATATATCTACAGGGATCGATTGCCGCCATTAGGTATAAGCTGCTGAACGATTAAAGAGACGATAAGAGAGCCGGATGGTACATGCTGTATATATATATATATATATATATATATATATATATATATATATATATATATATATATATATATATATACATATATATATATGTATGTGTGTGTGCGTGCGTTTGTGTGATGGAAGGCAGTTTCATGATTTATTCAAGGTTTAGAGCTATATTTAATGTTTAAAAGAATTTTTTAAGTATTTAGAGATCTCTCAATGGATTTGAAATATGTTAAAATGTTTATAAATATCAGCAACCCAATAAGAAATATCTGTAAATGCATCCAAACATATCTCTAAGTCAAATACAGCCCTCCATATATGGAGCTATATCAAGAATACATTGAAAATATATTTAAATGGATTTAGAATACCTTGAAGTACAGGCTTACTTAAATATACCTTTTGATCTGAAGTGTAATTACATGTATTTAAAGAAATCTTCAAATATTTATGGATATTATAAATCAATTGCAAGATATTTCTAAATCAATTCAGAGATACTGTTCATCCATTTGGAAATATTTTTACATCTGGTTAGCACTTTCTTTAAATATATTTGAATATTGAACCACATTTAAAGATATTTTGTAATAGATTAAAAGATATCTTTACATTAGCCCAGGTATGCCTTCAAGGATTTTATCCAACATTTTCATGTATACTGAAAATATTGTTTGTGCATGTCGAACTGGGCGAATCAAAATTTAGCAACCCTTATTCGCCGATTTGTAGATATCCTTGGATCCATTTATAAATATCTTTAAAGGGATAAAAAGATACTTTAATCAATTTAGAGATATGAATTATTCTGGTTCCGGGTGAGAAAATTCCATCATGGGGGTACTTGTCCAGGAACAAGTGCCCAAATCACGTTACTGCTTGTTCATTTGCCCTGCATCAAACTTTACTTGTCCCGGACAATAGGATATAGTAATATCCTCCCCCTGCATTTGTAGATATATCTGAATAATATCTATTTAAACTCATCTTCTGATGGTTAAGAGATATCTTCACATAATTAGACAGCCTGGGAAATAATACCTTTAATCAAACATATGTTTAAATCGACTTTGAGATGTCTTTTAATTCATTCAAAGATATCTTTGAATATAACTGATACACAAATGTGTCTTAATAGATTGAAATATATCTGTGAATCTCTCTGAAGATATCTCTAAATAAGCAGATATATTTCTAAATACTGATTGAAACAAAAAACGGCGTGTTGTGATATGGCAAGCTGAAATCTGACAACTGTAATGTAAGCCGAGAAACTCAAAACGTCTTTCCTAACGTCCAACCTACTAGCATTCTCCAGTTGATTTTGTTCGACTACCTGGCTTGAGGTTGGTTGGTATAACTTACATAATCTACCACGTATCTGTATCCAGAATAGATTGATGCCCTTGGCTTGATTCACATGTTGCAGTGAGCAAAATATGATTTTGAGAAAGCTTACACATTGAAAGTTTTAAAAATACGTTATAAAGGAAGGCTTCATGTATGTGTAGAGATTCCAGCAGACGCCAATTTTTGCTAAGACAGATACTTTACACGTTTATCATTCGTTGGGTTCAAATGAAACAAAAACTGTATTTTGAAAAAATTGGTAAAGAACGTATATGTTTGGTGCTTTTTGGAGATTTGATCAAACTTATTCCACAAATTTTATATTATTGCATACATTAGGTGGTATCCAAATTAGACAGTGTCATCACCATATCCAAACCGTAGTAACATGACATCCGGTGACCATTTTGCACATGTAGGTCCAAAATAACCTTAACATTTTTAATGCGAATAAAATCTTATCGTCTTCGTACGTACGAAATCTGACTGCAATGCGGTTAATTTATGCCAAACATCACTATGCCAAATGTTGGAATTGTTACTCAGGTAATCTTTTCTATTGGCGGATGGTAATGTAATCAGATCGTCATACGACAACATGCCGTGGGTGGAAGCATGGATGCCAGGCACAATGAAAGCGACAAATCTGGCTTCTTATGATGTTGTCAAAGTGTAAAAGCTGTTATTTCATAAGATTAGGACTCAGATAGTTCTTCCGAAGTTTTCTGTGAGGACTGCAAGACACACGAAAGGATATTCATTGGATAATTTGTACCGATGAAGGTTATAAATGTTGTGTGCTCGGACTGCTTTAGTCTTGCTTTCATTAAAACTAACCGCTGATTGTGAATAACTTGTACAATAAGCAAAATGGTAGCATTTTGACTCTTTCTTTACCATTTTCTGCTTTGATTATCTATTTATTACAACTGATAGGACACACACATATATCACGAATTATGACATATACAGTTACTCCTTTGAGAAATGTATTTTTAAGACGTCTGTCTGACTAGAGCCTCTTCAATTCTATACCCCGATTGAACACAGAAATACAGTAAGCAAAAGCCGCACATCGCTCAAGCCGTTTCCCTTCAGTCTCACTTTTATTGTGCATTTGATTACAGGCGGAAACTCTCATGACGTACGTTATATTGGAGCTGACATTGCTGCGGCAGCATGGCTGGTATGCAAAATGACACAGCAGAGAACAAAGCAAAAAAAGCAAACCAGCTATATTTCGGGAAAGATCCATGGATTTTTCTGTCGTTACATACATATATACATACATACGCAGGGGATACTGATCACCACACAACTTGACACATGGCTGGATATTGGTGGGATACGAGAAATACTAACCAGAAATTCGAAGGCAAAGACTTCATCACATATTTCATCATCTGCTCATAGATCAAACTGGGCTTCACTTTTCACCAGCTAACTACTGTTTGAGCTGTCCTGTTGACTAAAATCACTTGCCCCAGCCTATGAATTCGATTTTCAGATATTATTTTGAGCAAGTACAGTATACAACAGCCCTTGCCTTTGATGTAATTGGTTGTAATTTAATAAAATAATTTTATCAAACAGTTCCCTTAACGTCTTTTTGTATTCATCGTTTCCGTTGCTTACCATCTTTTAAAGTCAGTTATTTGCATATGCATCATAATTTGGTTGCGTAGAAGCTAGTTGTAAACATTAATTTTGCGATAATTTACTTTGACTAATAAATTTAATTTCACTATTTTGAACACGGTTTCTATTAAACCTATGCTGAATCTTATTCCATCACATTTTTCTTTTCATAGTTTTTGTGCCATCAGCAACATGATCGATAAGAAAAATGGAGTAAAAATTAAGCAAATTTGCAGTATCAGTTATC
This sequence comes from Hermodice carunculata, assembly GCA_964020975.1. Classification (NCBI taxonomy): domain Eukaryota; kingdom Metazoa; phylum Annelida; class Polychaeta; order Eunicida; family Amphinomidae; genus Hermodice; species Hermodice carunculata. The sequence continues at coordinate 3,947 of CAXHWN010001744.1, forward strand.
TGAGCAGTGGAGCTCTGATCGAAATTTATGTATATTGCAGCAGGTCGTTGGGTCTCCATTTGATTGTGACCTGTATATAAAAATTGAAATAGTAACAGGGCGCATGTGAAATAAAAGAACCTAATGTAGACAGTTTTCAAATTTTAAAAATTGTGTTACACAAGATGATGCTCAGCGCACATAACAATAAATCAGGTGTGGATAAGCAAAAGCATAAGAAAATGTACATAATATATCCTTTGGTTAGTATTGCCTCACTGTAACAAAAATCTCAACAACTTTATAAAGTTTAAATGCTACACATTGTATATGGCCTTTCCATTTTAACATTTCTTCCAAATTCACACCAAGATATTTAACGCGAAGATAATTGTTCTAGTTTCTTTACATCCATTATTGTGTTAATATAATTATCTAACAATTGTTATTTCTTTTATGAGATCAAATATGTTTGGGTTTTGTGTAGTTTAATAATAATAATAATAATAATAATAATAATAATAATAATAATAATAATAATAATAATAATAATAATAATAATAATAATAATAATAATAATAATAATAATAATAATAATAATAATATTTTATTAAACCTCCAGGCTTGGAGAAATAAAAGTACATAGATATCAATATACATCGAGATCATTATACATATATATATATTCATAATATAATCGAAGTGATATTTTTTTTTAAAAGAGATATGGGATCACTAAAAACACCACTAAAAACATCTTGTCAGTAGCACAGTGAGGATATGTGCCTCTGACCATGGTTTAATGAAATTTTCATGAGCTGTTAAGTATTTAAGTGAATCAATAATACTGTCTTCTTGGGCCATAGTAGAGTTCATACACTTTTTGAAATTAGTGAAGATTACCCTGGTGGGGGAAAGACCTAAACTCGTTACTCTGTCAACAAGGGAGCCCTTTGTGACCGTGCCATATAAAGCATACCGGGCAATCATAGACGAATAGAACGAAACGAGCGGCGACTTGACCTTAAAAATACGATTAAGTAGTGAAACTGTCTGATTCGATACTAAGTCCTCACGGCAGAGGGCGCTGTCATGGGCAGATAAGCCTTTACAACTAGGCTTTCTTTTTTACGGTTTTTTACCCTGTGCACGTTCCATGCAGTAGTTGAAGTCTCGGCATATGATACATTAACGTTTGCTGTCCACCTGGACCAAGAAGTGACACAACAGAGACTGAATTTTGTGAGTTGCGAATCTTTTTCATTTTCGCTTGGACCTCTCCTCGTGTTTGAGTCACGCTGTGTGAGCCATGTCGGGCCAAGACGGTCAAAAACAGAAGCCAGGTAGACCAGGCAATAGATCTCATAGTGTAAGTGAGACTCAAAGTCGATCTGAAAATTCTGCATCAGAGGCACCACAAGAAAGTCAAGACGTCGATATGTCTTTATTGATTAAAAACTTTGCCAAAATGCTATGTGAGCCAGACGTGGTCGATGCTTTACGCAATGTAATGAGGCCACTGTTCACAAATGTGGAAACGGAGGCTAAATACCAAAGGGACGAATTGAGAAAAAAAGATGCAGAAATTGAGCAGTTGCGTCTTAAAGTGGACGAACTCGAGCAGTACACAAGAAGGAATTCATTGCGGGTGCATGGAATTACAGAACATGATCAAGAAAATACTGATCAGGTTATAATAGACTTTGCAAAAAAAAGAGCTTAACGTATCCCTTGAACCCCGAGACCTCGATAGATCCCATAGAGTTGGTCCTAAGACTGGGGGCACCGACCCACGACCACTAATTGTAAAGTTTACTACATACAATGCGAGGCGATCCGTGTTCAGTGTGAAGAAAAAATTGAAAGGGCGCGATTTGTATGTAAATGAAGACTTGACAAAACGCAGAGGCCAGCTGGCAAAGTCCGCGAGGGTAATGGTGAAAGCCGGGAAGATATCCGACTCTTGGACCATCGACGGAAAGATTTTTATCAAGGATAAAACTGGCTCAAAACACACCATCCAAACACAAAAAGAACTTGAAAATGTGTGTGGTTAATCTGTGTAAATCGTAGTTACGTGGCTCTTACATTTGACAAGACTTTGAATCTGCTGATTGCACATCTAACAGCATTGACTATTACATCACTCCCCAGTGCGCTAAATGCTCATACGAATGGGAGGAGCTATATTTGTCTTACACGTTAACTTTGAGAAAAAATATCCAATTATCGGAACTCCATTTTTTTTCCAACACGTGTACAAGCATATGATACTTATCGGTAGATCCTTACTGTGGAGTTCTAATATTGTGTATTCCCGAGTTTTGAACATGCATATATTAGGAAAATTGCCTCAAGCACTTTAACCAACTTCGGGGAGTTTCAGGGTACGTGGTCGATCTTGGCGGGTCGTAGCGATCTACTGTTGCGTCATTGATGCCGTAAATATTTATCCAGGGTCACCGTATTTTTTCTTGGTATGTTAGTTTCATTTCTTTATATCGTGGTTCAAATACATCTGTACCTGACCACCGTGACGACATGCCTAGAATATTATAGCATTTTTTTTCCATAATCTATGCTCATGCGAATCGGAATGCACCGGTGTGTGCGGATCCATTCTAGATTTTTCTTTGTCGTACCTCTCGGCCATTACTATTCAATTTGTACTAATTTTGCATGTTGAGTGTTTTGTGTATACATGTATTTAACTTCTATTTTATGTTGGGGCATCTGCATCACGTTTGTATGTTAATTTGCATAATGCCAGTATCTATTGCATCAGTGAATTTTTCACATGTATAATCTATTTTCTCTATTTCATAGAGTGCTCATTTGTTCTATTTTCTTCGTACTTACTAAATAGGAGGAGAACTTATATATACGCTTTGTGTCGTAAAATATTGTGTATAATATATCATGCTTCAAGTATAGCGAGTACGTATGTTACAAGTATCCTGATAACTTCAAGTCATATTTGGTATTCGTGTCTGATTAGCATTATTGAAGGGGCTGTGTTGATATATACACCAATGGTACTTTGTGCTCTCGCCTATTTCTTTTATCCTAAAGCACACGGGCTACTAGCTATTTCTGACATGTTATACGTTCCTATTTTTGAGAGATATACGATATTTGTACGATGCGTTCTTGCATATTTTTTATGTGTTGATGCTATATGGCTGCGTCAAGTTTTCTTTATGAAATTTCTTATCTGTTATATGTACAAATTATACTATGTTACTACATTGCAATTGATACGTAATACTTGGGACTTACCAACCTTGTGTACAGTCGTCCCTGACAATGCATATCTCTATTTCATATCCGACCCTACTATTATTATTTTACTGTATTTACTGTTTTATATATGGTTGGCTAACTTTTTTGTTACCTGCTATACTGCCAAGTATCGGAAGACTCTGTTGGTAATTTATGTTCATTATTCCTTAGTTAGTAGGAAACTTACCCGTATGGACTTCTACTTGCTCGTCGTCTGTCCACTCCTAATTTTGCTTGCAGGAGACATTCATGTAAACCGTGGTCCGGTAGGTGGCCTTCGTGACATCAAGTTATGTCATTTAAACATACGAAGTCTATCCCATGATAAATTAAGGCATATCCGTGCAGACATAGCCGATGAATTTGATATTATAGCACTATCGGAAACATTTCTCAATTTTAAACAAAACCTGATGCATATCAAAGGGGTACCCCGTATACCATGAAATTCCACCTTTTCGTTAAAAAAACCTGGTGACTGATTGTGTCAAATGGTGCAAAAATAACTCCAATATTTAAATGTGAGGATCCGAAGTTATTTACAAATTACAGGTCAATTTCAGTACTACATTTATTTTTTAAAAAATATTTGAAAGATTGATGTACAATACACGTTTTGATTTTTAAATAAATGCAAAATAATTTCAATCCTCAAATTGGATTCCGTCATGGGTAGCCTTATCTTGTTTTCGTGAAAGGCTGATTAATAATTTGGAAAATGGTAATTTTTCTGTTGGAATATTTATTGATTTGTCAAAGACAATTTCAATACACGGGGAATTATTCCACAGCTAAATGAGGAATAAATTAACTAACATAAAGGTTCTGTTGATTCATCGCACACAAACTTCATAATTTCCCCACTTATATCATCATACCCTGGACTTTATTTTTTTGGACATCTTTCAGCTTTCGTTACCTCACCTTCATTAACCGCAATTTGAAAAAAGGTAGATAATTACCTTAGACGCACATCTAGAAAACATTCTTGAAGTGACCAGCTACAATTTTTTGGTTATCAACCAACCGACCAAATACTTCCCTACGCAATTGACATTGCACCTGCACCACTCTATCACACAGTTCTTCATTGTTTGCGATCCACGTTCCATGTAGTAGCTTAGCCTTTGGAAATATTCCCTCACAATCTCTGTGCTTAAGTTGGTTGAAGACCACAGGTTCTGGGTCGGTCTGATTGCCCAGGACAACTTTCCCAAACTTGGTGGGCCTTTTCAATTGTGTAAGTATTAGACTGGGTACTCAAGTACCCAGTCCGCCACTTATGTAGTCCTTTGTCAGGTGCAACTGGCTGCCAATAAGCTTCTTTGTTTTGTCTTTTATCTGTTGCTATGTTTCACCAGCTGACTCGGGTCATCACTCAAAGCTTAAATTGTTACGTCTACTTTGATTTTCTTGGTAATCAACTTGAGGAATTTGTTTCTTAACTGTGGTGTCAAGTTTGTCCATAATCTGTTGCTCGGTTTTCATGCAATTCTTGATTTCTTTGATGTGAGCCTTGATTTCTTCAGCATACGTCTGACTAAACTGACGCCTTCTTTTCAGGTCAGAAAGGACAATTGTTATTTGAACGTTAAAATACATCCATGCATTGTTTGGGGTTCTTGAAACGGATTCAACACAAGCCTTGGATACTGTCTTCTTAACCTCAATTAGTTCTTTAAGTAAACTTGTGTGATTGCCCAATTGTTCCTTCAAACTTTGCACTGTGACATAATCTTTGTCAGCCACGGTGAATATTGGATCACTATGAAAGCTTGTGAACACAGTTCAATAGCAGTTCAAGTGAATTGGCAGTGAATTACAGTTGGTGGTTCATAAGTATAGTCAAAGCTGATGTGTGCTGGAATCTAGAATACAAAGGAGCGAGATCCCAGATTATCGGAATATGCTCTGATGGTTCCTTAATATCTCTGCCAATTTTAAGTGACTTTGCATGTCTGCTCCTTGTAAAAATATGTCAATTTTTTGGACCAGTGATCAATGTTTTCTCCCAGGTGTTGCTATGCAAGGTTTATCCTTAAAAACTGATAAAAACACTTGTTTGAATTATTGGAAGTGTGTATTTGTGCACATTTTTGTGAAAGATAATTTATCAGACCGTACTTCACACCGAATTGTCTTGTTTATTGGCACAAAAATATCAAGTGAATCGAGCTGCAATAAAATAACCATAAGACTGCCTCCAATACGATATTAAACCCGACCTTATCATGTGAACAGTGCAAGTTCCATTGATACTATGGTACCTAAATATCCTCAAAATAATACAATTAGTAATTTCTGTCAATATGATTTGCTGATGAACCTGCTTTTGTTACAAAAGCGGAGATACTTCGAAATCTTGTTGAATTTTAAGGACCAAGAGGGATGTTTTCACGTTAAAATTTAAGGCTCATCACAAGGAAAATACTTGTCCTTCCTGTTTTTTATCGATATGTCTAAACTGTCTATTATCAAATCTATCTATCTATCTATCTATCTATCTATCTATCTATCTATCTATCTATCTATCTATCTATCTATCTATCTATCTATCTATCTATCTATCTATCTATCTATCTATCTATCTATCCCTCTGTCTGTCTGTCTGTCTGTCTATCTATCTATCTATCTATCTTTATTTATCTATCTATCTAACCATCTGTCCCTCCGTCTGTCTATCTATTTTAGACATTTCAAATCTGCAACCCCCTTCTAGTGCTACAGTCAGATCTGGCTATTGCATAGGCGGAAGTCACACTATTTACTGATATGAAAGTTTGTTTTTCCTTCTCACATCATTATTGATTAGCGGATGCTGAATTTGTTCTCTTCTGAACACAATCAATGCAAGAGTGGAACATGTATGTTACAAGAATGTGTTCTGGTAACAACAAAATGTAATGAACCAAGAGTCACAGGAACTTCACATCGGTTATTTCGAAATATCCTTTGAATTCCCTTCAAGTAGATGGAAGGCAGTGTTTGCAACATAACCAACAACTTCAAGGAATTTTACAATACAAGTATCAATCCTGGTGTTCCAGTTTTAGTTTTCTACTTTGTATTATTTGCACTGAATGCACAAACTAAACCAAAAGAATCAGCATAATAGGGTCATCAGGTTGGGTGACAAAGAACCCGCTCACTGTGACTGGTCGAATTGAATTCCATGCAAAGTTAACAGTGTAGAAACCTAACAAAAAACTTTCCTTCAGAATGTTTACTTTAAAAATTAATTTTATAGAAGACCAACATAACATGTACCTGCGTTGATTACTAATTGAAGGTACACAAATATTCAAAGCTTAATGCATTTAACAGGGGTAAGTTGCGTGTGATGTAAATTTTAATTTACACCTTTAGGAAAGTGAAAGGTAATAGGTATTGTTCTTGCTTGTTCTAACCCTTAATGTGTCGAATATTGCAAAAAATTTAGTTTCGCATTGAATCGTCTTTTTAAATGCAGATCAGTGATAAATCATCGGGAATGTTTTGGTTTTTTTTTCACATCGAAGCTTGTGGTTCAGGGCGCAGCTGTTCCGTGGTCAAAATATAAATACAGTGCAATTTCCCTATTAAGATCACCTATTGGAATGCAAAAAAAATCTTAATCGGGCAGTGGGCTTAATGGGGATAAAATTTAATTAAGAATAAACAAAAATGTGTCTGTAAATTTGTGGCCAAATATGGACAAGCTCTCTTTTGGAAGTGGGCTTAATTATAGATTCGACCGTATATATTATGGAATTCCCTTTATGGTCATGGACATTACAGACCAATGCTGGGATAATGAGAAAAAAGCACTTTGCGCTGGCTCATACGCAATTAATTGTCTTGACCATATCAATTACACCTGAATTGTCTTGACATGAACTCCGTGAAACATACATTGCCAGTATAGTCAAAATGACAATGTCAGATAAAAAAAGGTGTACCACATAAGCAAAAATTGCAGGTCTTATTAACTTTTCTTCTTCTTCTCCTCCTCCACCTCATCCCTCTCCATCTTCTTCTTCTAGTTCTCCTCCTCCTCCTCCTCCTCCTCCTCCTCCTCCTCCTTCTTCTTCTTCTTCTTCTTCTTCTTCTTCTTCTTCTTCTTCTTCTTCTTCTTCTTCTTCTTCTTCTTCTTCTTCTTCTTCTTCTTCTTCTTCTTCTTCTTCTTCTTCTTCATGGTTTTCTGTTCTCCACCTGAAACTTTAGAATGCGCAAGCTGCCTTAAGCAAATTTAGTGTATGGGACCACAGGCGCTCGTAACGTTCAGTCAGTCAAGCGTTCGTCCCAAAGAGAGAGGGAAGGAAAGAGTACAGAGAGTCAACTTGGAATATCTGTACGGGCTATGGCCCACGCAGAGCCTTATCTGTTATAAAATATCGTGTGCACATCTGTATAGTCAATCATTTGCACTAATAAGATGAGGGAGGTGAAGCTGAACCACTGCGTCATTCGACGGAACTCCTACACAGTCTATTATAAAAAGCTTGAGTGGGCTTTCATATCAGTGACCTTGGCCCTGTGTCATGGTCAGAGGGTTAACTTTTTGGTCAAAAACGACTAACTGTCCTTTTAATGGCATATGCATTCTTGTCGCAATAACTTCAGAAATAAAAGAGCTATCTCAACGAATCACATGGTTCAACTTATATATAAATAAATATCCGCTTAGCATGATACCTTTAGACTGAAAAGAGCTTTTCTAAGGAAAGTTAGTACATGTGTTCCTTTTGTGCCGTGCGTATGACATTTTGCATCAAGGATCTTGACTTCATTTCACACACATATATGGCAACTTTACCATGGAAAGTTCACCATTTTGGCTAGGTTTTAATATTTATTTATTCAATCAGAATGAAGGGCAAGCCCCTTGTTAATTCCTCTTGAGAAAATATAAAATGTCAAACGCCATGACGAAGCAAGACACGTTCAGTGTAGTGTTCGCTGCTTTTTAGGATTCTGAATTAATGATATATATATATATATATATATATATATATATATATATATATATATATATATATATATATATATATATATATATATATATATATACATATATATATACATATATATATATATATATGTATGTATATATATATATATATATATATATATATATATATATATATATATATATAAAAGCATAGCAAGGCATAACAAAACGAGGACAACAGACAGTATAGTGAAGAACAATAAATGAAGTCATTGAACATAACAAAGACAAGACTGATAGTGGGGCACTCACAAAACGAATCTACTGAGTCATTTAGCTTATTATTATTAGAACCGGTCATGTGATACAATTATATATTACATTACATCAAATTAAAGCCATTTATTGTCATCAATATAGTCTTGAATAACGATAAATGTCAACTTATTTTCTTCAAGGCTGCAAGCAGCAGCACCAAAAAGTAGAGTTTGAAGTGTGGAGAGAGCAAAGTTTATTGTAGCTGCATGTAATTCATTGCGAGGAATTAGATATCAAGGACGCGAGAAAAAGAAATGTAAACCATATTGAACACCAGTGCCGCACCACAATGAGGCGAATCTTTAACACCGATTTAAAACATGTTTGTTAAGCCGGCTGTGGCCCATACGTAGCGGAGCATGTAATACAGCAGATTTTCTTTTATCAATGTAATAAAGAGAATGGTCTTTCACTAGGTGTAAAGAAGAAGTCAGTATTTTTCTTTCCAATTGTGATAGGGGAGGGGCATTCCGAGTATCCAAAAGGAAGGTTCCGTAGGCATGTGAAAAAAGGATAAAAGAACTTGTCAAACAGATCTGTACGAGTTCTAAGATGTGGTAAATCGAGCCGCCTGCTAGTGTTATAATTGAAAGCCATATTTAGCAACGAAATATTTGCAAAGGGATGTCTTCGATAATTTGGTGTTAGATTATGAACAATTTTGTACATCTGAATCGATTTGGATTTCTCACGCCTTTTGGAAGGTGTCTTCTATGCAGTATCTTCATTGCATTTTATTGTTGGAGTAGTTTTCATTACCCTGGTGACTGCCCATGCCGGAACAAGCTGAACGTTTTCCACGTGCTTTTCATCATCCTGTGTAAAGCCGTCCCATATCACAATGGCATACTCGAGAAGGGGTCGCACATAAGATATACGGATAAATTCCAATGTCTTGCGGTACAAAACGTACTGTAGGGAATTCATAATATCCAATTGCTTTGTTTTTTTTAAACAATTTGCCTTATATGTTCGTTCCATTTTGGCTTATAGATTGGCAGTGATGAGTCCTATGCCCACAATTACTGTAACTGTACTGAGAAATCACCAATAGAATTTCTTTTGGTGTAGCTAACTTTGATCCTGAATAACATAGAAAGGTCAAATCAAAATCGGCAGCATAATATTGGCTTATGTCTAGAAACCTGTTCTCATTGTGTTAACTCGCAACTTGCAACCTTGACCTTTGAAGGCCATAGGTGTTAACTTTTATATGTTTTATTACAAATTCGTTCTTATTGCTATAACTTAAAAGTAGGTTGAGCTAAATCCACCAAATATACTGTGTAGAGCCCTCTTGGCGTGTTTGGATGGGATTGCACACCAGTAGCCTTGACGCTGCTTCAAGGCTACAAGAGTCAACTTTGTTGGCACAAAAGTCACTTTTGTCAGTGGTATGCATTCTAATTACGATAGCTTCAAAATAAAACAACATGCTCACACCAAATTAGAATTGTGGAACCCTCTTATGAAGAGCTCATATGGGATTGCATATCAGCGACCTTGGCCATGCTTCAAGGTCACAAGGTTCAATATTGTTAAATCCAGGGTCAGGGTGATGTCTTTAAAAAAGAAAGTTCTTCTCCTACAAATTTGCAACGCGTTTCCTCTTATAGGGTGCTTTAGATGATATAGCATAGGGTGACCTACACCTCATTTCCAGGAAAGGATGTTCACCAAATCTGGCATTTTGTCTCATGTCTCGGCGCCGGTGGGTCTTAGGTCCATGTTTATTCATAAACATTAATAGGAAACATCCCTAGAAGTTTTTTTAGTGTTGTTAACTTGAACCTAGAATATCCTTGAAAGATCATATAAAGGTGACAGGCACAATATCGGCTTAAATCCTGAAGGCTGTGCATTTTGCGACCTTGAAAACTGGTGGACCTGAATGAGAAATGACAGATATACTTTCACTTGGAGCGGTCATGTTTGACCTCAACCACCTTCAAAGGTCAAATTAAGGTCAGCGAAATAAAAGACACCCATATTACTAGATCGACTATCTCCTTTATAGGAAAAAGTGTTCTACCGGGAGCCATTTCTTTTCTTTTTTTTTTCTTTAGTCAATAGCTTTTACTTTCACTTTCGATTCAAAGGATAGTTTGTACACGTAGTTCAAAAACATTCCCAGAAATCACAAGCGAAAGGTTCATACTGCATACCCATGCATTTCTAGTGTCCAGACTATCGTGTCAAGTAAACCAACATCATGGATGTACAGTTGCACGATACTCGAATGAAGAATCAATCTGTCTGCAACAATATGCAAGTAGGGGACATGATAGAATTTGATCGGGGATATTATTCACACTGGGCCATCTGTTCAGGTATGCTTGTAGTTATGTGTAATATTTACAAGAGACATATGGGAGACACTGGGCTTACTATTCCGTTTGCTCAAATGACAAGAATAATGTCGGGTGAGTGCCGAAAAGACTCAAAGGACAGTGCAGGGTGTTAAGCATGTGTTATGTTATTTGAGATACAATTAGGCTGTACGAAAAATTAAACCATCAACTTTCACCATTGAGCTATATCAACATAAAATCGATTCCCTATGTTTTACTATGAGACATATCGGACGTAAAGCCCGTATGGTTGCTTTTCTATAAGGGATAGGCCTTTCATGATTAGCCATATGTGTCCAGTGCGTAAAAGGATGGCATTGTGTTACTCTCCGCCAGTGGAGGTTATCAATATTTGCTCACATGATACTCTATATGCCAATTTATGGGTCATAAAGATTTAATCGATACGCTGGCAATGAATCATTGTGCAATGTTTTTTTTTTTCACATCGAAGCTTGCTGGTTCAAGACGCAGCGGTTCCGTGGTCATAATATAAATAGAGTGGAATCTTCGTATTAAAACCACCTATTCGAATGCCAAATTGTGGGCTTAATCGGGCAGTGGGCTTAATGGGTATATATTTGAATTAAGAATAAACCAAAATGGGTCTGTAAATTCGTGGCAAAGATATGTCCTGGATAACTTGGCGTTAGATTATGAACAATTTTGTGCATCTGAATCAATTTGGATTTCTCACGCTTCTTGAAAAGTGTCTTCCATCAAGTTTCTTCATACCATTTTACTGTTGGATTAGTTATCACTGCCCTGGTGACTGCCCGTGCCGTAACGAGCTGAACGTTTTCCACGTGCTTTTCATCATCCTGTGTACAACCGTACCTTATCACAATGACATACTCGAGAATAGGTCACACATTATATATATATATATATATATATATATATATATATATATATATATATATATATATATATATTTATATATATATAATTCCCAATGTCCTACGATACAAAACGTACTGGAGAGATTTCATGTTATTCTTTGTTGCTTTTGAGACAGTCTGCTCTATATGTTTGTACCATTTTGGCTTATAGATTGGCAGTTATGGGTCCTAAGCCCACGGTTACTGAAAAAACTCTAAGAGGAAAGCTCCAATAGAATTTCTTTTGGTGTTGCTAATTTTGAGCCTGAGTAACATGGAAAGGTCAAATCCAAGCCGGAAGTATAATATTAGCTTATATCTAGAAAGTTGTTCTCATTGCGTTGACTCAGAAAAATCTTCTAATGAAAAGCTTAGATGGGACCACACATTTGTAACCTTGACCTTTCAAGGTCAAAGGTGTCAACTTTTATATGTTTTTTGACGTATTCGTTCTTATCGTTTTCACGTAAAATAGGTTGAGCTACTTTCACCAAATATACTGTGTAGAACCCTCTTGGCGAGCTTGTATGGGATGGCACACCAGTAGCCTTGACCCTGCTTCAAGGTTAAGAGAGTCAACGTTGTTGGTGACAAAGTCACTTTGGTCAGTGTTATGCATTCAAATATGATAGCTTCAGAATATAACGACATGCTTACACCAATTTAGTGTTGCGGAACCCTCTTATAAAGAACATATATGGATTTCATATCAGCGACCTTGGCAATGCTTCAAGGTCACAAGGGTCAATATTATTAAATCCAGGGTCAGTGTAATGTCTTTGAAAGAGAAAGTTCTCCTACAAATTTGCAACACGTGTTTCCTCTTATAGAGTTTATATGAAATAGCACAAGGGTAACCTTGACCTCATTTCCAGGATAGTATGTTCAGCAAATCTGGCATTTTGTCTTATGTCTGGGTGCATGTGGGTCCTAGGCCCATGGCTATTCACAACCATTAATAGGAAAGCATCTCTAGAATTTCATTTAGCTTTGTTAAGTTGAATCTTTGAAAGATCGGGGGAGGGTGACAGGCACAATGTCGGCTTAAATCCTGAAGGCTTTTCATTTTAGGACCTTGAAAACGGGTAGACCTGAATGGGAAATGACACACATACTTTCACTTGAAGCTGTCATGTTTGACCTCAACCACCTTCAAAGGTCAAATTATGGTCAGGGAAATAAAATACTATCATATAACTAGGTCAACTATCTCCTTCACAGGGAAACATCCCACCAGGAGACATTTTTAACAAAATCGGTACAATGCACGCCAAGGGGTAGCAACCAAACTATACAGTGACTAAAAGACTTAAGTCTGCCTTATTTCGAAAAAAAATTGCCACTGCCAAAGAATTGTAATGTTTCAGTAACTAAAAGACCGGGGGGGGGGGGGAGCGGGCACAAATGACTCTTTAACCTTCACATCTTGAAGCCTTCTATCCAACAACTCAAGTGTATCTATGGCTGCATGCTTTATAAAGCAAAACTTCATAACTGCATGCTTTGTAATAAACCACTATAGAAAGCCTTCATCGTCATATTTTAGAAATGGATTGCACCTATCTTGCAATATGGGTGTCCTTTGAATAAGCTGTCCTGCTAGTTTAATGTCATCTAAATGTTCTAAATATGTTCTAAATGTGCACCCATATTCCGCTTCCCTTGGACAGTTGGTCAGATTTATGAGTAAAATGCACTATTACACTGAGTAGACACACATCTATTCATAAAAACAACTACACAGGGCTTTTGTAATGTACATTTTGAAGGAGAACAGTTTCATAAACCTGGTGTGCCAAATCTTCCCAGGGAGAGTTCAGGGTGAACCTGGATTTAAATCCAGGTTAAATCCAGGTTTGAGGTACTACGAGACTTGTGCAACAGCACCAGGTCAAACCTGAGCTCAAGTCTGGCTTGAATCCGATTTTCCACAGGCCTGGGTCCAAGCTAGTATCCAAGGTAACCAGCGACATTGCACCCTTACATAGCCACTTTATTTTTGTTCTGATGCATACAAAACAGTGGGTTTACAAAGAAGGTTGCGCCGTCAAACACGAGTCCAAAGAACATTTAATTATCCATTATGCAGAACAAGGGTGGTGATCGAAACTTTTTTCAGTATATAGAAAGGACAATTCCTTCACCTGATGCTACAGCTAAAACTTAAGATAGATACTTTTCAGACTGATTTTGTTGCCTGTGTAGTCCTTCATGACATCGACAGGCAGGCTGGTCAACCATTGCCTGAAGATGAACCTGCACCTGAAAATAATGTACGGTAAAAGTCCCTCCCCCCCCCGCCCCCATGGCAAC
>CAXHWN010001746.1:0-12000 GCA_964020975.1 Hermodice carunculata
TTGTTTTTAATTCATTTGGTGCGCAATGGTCAACAAGCCTCTAGTAGAAGTTTGAATGACATCTCTATCTATTATAGTGTTGAAGATATTCAAGATTGAAAATTTCGAATGCTGCAAATTAGCATAATTTAAATTCGTGCAATTTTGTTTTAGATTCATTACATGTGCAATGGTCAACAACCCCCAAGTACAAGTTGAAATGACATCTCTATCTATAATAGTTTTGAAGATATTCAAGTTTTCAAATTTCAAGTGCTGCTAATTAGCAGAATTTAAATTGCTACAACTTTTGTTTTAAATTCATTTGATGCGCAATGGTCAATAACCCCCTAGTAGAAGTTGGAATGACATCGCTGTTATATTATACTTTTGAAAATATTCAAGATTTAAAATTTCAAATGCCCCTAATTTGCATAATTTTAAACATCTTCAATCCTCTGTATGAAAAAGTCGAACTTCTTGTATGGAGGTACAGTCATGCCAAGTTTGGAGTTTATATGTATAATAGTGTCAGAGAAAAGTGTCGGACAAATTCACTGGTAAAGAAAGAAAGAAAGAAAGAAAGAAAGAAAGAAAGAAAGAAAGAAAGAAAGAAAGAAAGAAAGAAAGAGAGAGAGAGAGAGACAGACAGAGAGAGAGAAAGAAAGAAAGAAGGAAAGAAAGAAAGAAAGAAAGAAAGAAAGAAAGAAAGAAAGACAGAAAGAAAGAAAGAAAGAAAGAAAGAAAGAAAGAAAGAAAGAAAGAAAGAAAGAAAGAAAGAAAGAAAGAAAGAGAGAATGAAAGAAAAGTTTGTGTTGACACACACACTTGAACAAACAAATAAGATATTAACATGTTGGATGAACACAAACGTCAATCTATGACAAGTACAACAAATTCTATGGTACATACAGACATTTATATATATATATATATATATATATATATATATATATATATATATATATATATATATATATATATATATATATATACATACATACATACATACATACATACATACATACATACATACATACATACATACATACATACATATGCCTACTTTTTGTTGTTTTTATCCATCTTTGTCTTTATTTCTTTAGTAGTTCAAAACTGTCAAGGTTGGAATATGTCATACCGCTATACAAATGGATGGAACTGTCTTTCAGGAAATAGAAAATTACGCGTCGAACGTCACCAGAACAATAAAGTGACATGTCATTCCAGGTTCTATCCATATCTTCTTGCGAACCATTGAATCCCTCATTCAGCAAATAATTGGGGAATATGTGAAGAAGTCTTAGCATTTCAAATAATACTGATGAGGGGCATTTGAAAATTTAGGTCATCAATATCTCAAGTTTAAAAACTGAACTAAAGATGCCCTGTGGTAACTTCTACCTGCAGATCACCCACTTCTGCGGATCCAGTGAATACATAAGGCAGAACATTTTAAGTTATGCTGCGCACGGGCATTTCCATATTATGTCTCCTTCCAATTTCCAAAACTTAAAACTGATGGTCTCTCCACGTTTTTTTTTTTTTTTTTTTTTTTTTTTTTTTTGCTTTATTACTCAGGATTAAGTGTATCAGAGAGATGAAAACATGTCAGAAAAAATAATCTTAATTATTTGTATCAGGGCACTTCATACGTTTGAAGATAATCCAGACATCAGCTTTTTTAAATCCCTGGTTAGCTTGTCATCCATTATATAGGGATATGACCCGTGCCAAGTTTTAAGCTTCTGATAATAAAAGAAAGAAAGAAAGAAAGAAAGAAAGAAAGAAAGAAAGAAAGAAAGAAATGCCCACCGTATACCATGACAATGGCATCCATGTCTCACTACAAGAATGATATTCTTTTGTCATAACGCCCTCAGTCGCAGGTGGGAAGTCTTCCGGGGCCAGAGGTTATCTGGCTTTGCACTTTAACAATTTGCAACGCGGGGGGGGGGGGGGGTAGGGGGGCAGGCACCTCTCAGACCTCTGGCAAGTACTAGAGCACAGTCATTATGTTGTAGGCATACACAAAGACGAACTGGAATGTGTTTTTCTTGCCACTGTTTGTATCTCTGCTGCAATTCAAAAAAAAGATATGGAAACAAAACAAGGATCTGAAAGCCTAGAGGAGCAAGAATATACATTCCTTTGAACTTTCAGGAAATTATTTTCCGAGTTAAAGCTGGAGAATAAAATCGATTTTCTGCTAAACCGTCTGATTTCCCTTGTTTTCCCCACTCCATGCATACCACAACCTGGTGGACACAATATGAAGCTTGGTCTGCCATGGACCTATCAGATAGTAGGTCCATGGGTCTGCATAGGAGCCAATAAAATCGATAAAGCACACAACATTGAAATTGTTAGTACCTATCAACTGGTTTGGGCGAAAAGTTGGTCACATGTGCACATTTAAATGACAAGTGGATATCAAAGGGTTTAATTTTTAATTATATATATATATATATATATATATATATATATACATATATATATATATATATATATATATATATATATATATATATATATAATAGAAGCTCCTATAACACTGTGCATTCTTTAACAACTTTCTTTGCTGTTCACCAAGCACAAGAGCACTGTAGAGCACAAGTGCACTGTAGTGTGATCGGGAGAGGATTAAAGCTATATATGATTTCTTTTCTTTGGGGTGGTGTGGGCCATCCAAGTTACAGTGAGGTAACTATGTATTTAAAAACAGAAAGGAAGGCCTAAAACAGAATGAGGAAAAAAGTGATTTGTGGACGTTGACAGGAATATTGACGCAGACCACGTTAGCTGGCAGTGGGTCCAGAACGGAATACATCACTAAAACCCAACAAAATAATCGTCGTTCCATGAGCATATGGCAAGCGTCCTCTAAAATTCCTTTGCAACTCAAAGTGGTATTTAAAAGGACACAGGTCGTGCCTATAATTTCCCCATGTACATAATGGATCTTTGACAGCAGAGTTATTTACTTTTTGCCCCCAAGTCGCCTTCGATATTTCTGTTCAGCGAGCAAACACTTTCTAAATCAACAACTAGTATCTGGTGATCACTTTTGTTAATAGAACAAGTTAATCCAGATGATCATGGGGAAAGTTTCATTTATAGTTTGGTCATGTAACAAGACTAGGTCGACAGCATACGTTAGTGCGCCCAAAGTGAGTAGAAGGAAGCTCCTGACACACCGGTCCTGCTGGCAGGTCTGTACTATCGAGCTCTGTTGGGCACCCGGCGGGTATCAGAAAAACGACTGAAAAGGTGGTTACCCAGATTGACCATTTAATAACAGCAGGCACCATCAAAATTTACTGTTTCTCATTATTTTTTGTCATGTAGAGGGAGGGAAGATTTTGTTTATTTTGTTATGATTTAAAAAGTCACGATCACGAATCATTCTCTATACCCAAACGTATCGATTGCTCTTATTGTCAGTTTTAGCCTTTGAATGTATTAGGATTCCTTTCCTTTGTAGCGATTCCTGAACAGTAAAAATAGCATTTGTTTCAAGACAGAGCAGTACAATATAATGGTTGAATTTCTGGTCCCTCTGTAAGCGCCAAACGACCTAATACATTCAGGAAATGGAACATGTGTATTGCCGCTCACACACAAAAAGGCCATTGTTCGTCATTTTAAGGACAAAAACCAGGTTCGGCCAAAAAGATGGGCGGGCGGCGATAAGAAACAACCAAACACCTTTTTATTGGGCCCCACACATGAATTTGAAGAAGTGAGTTACTTACGCTGTATATCATGATGTTGCCTGGATGCACAATGGGGACCCCTTCTATGCCAGCTTTTCAAATCATCAGGTTATTTTTCATTATTAAAATTTTAACTCGTGTATTTCAAACCACAGGCTATTTAAAAGTGTCATAACTTTAAACTATCCACAGTGCCATGATAGCTTTTGCGTCATGCATGCCTGGATCTTCGTGTTTGTGGGTTTATGCACTATGCTTCCTCTGGCCGCTTAGAGATCACATAAACTGGGCGGTAACAGCCCGAGGTACACGGATATTTAAAACTCACGCCTGGCGGAGAACCCGTTTAAAAGAAATCGCAACCCAACAGAGTTGTAATTATTTCCTCCCAAATGCTCGATGAAAGCGTGACGGAAGACGAAAACAGGCGAAACAGATTTCGCAGGTCTACATATAAAATTGGCGTTCACCGTCGACTGTTTTACCTGCGAACAGCCAAGTGTGAGAAACATTATGGGAACATCTTAAAAATAAACAATTGATTCATTCAGCGTATGCAAAAAGATCATTGTTATTCTTTGTATTTCTCCAGTAACACACACGTGCACATCTGATGTGTATCGTGTGTGGACATGGGTGTGATTTTTAAAATGCACTACATCGAGTTATTTAGTTCAACATGTGTCAGAATGGCATGGGATAGCAATGACTGATAAGCAAAATGTTTCCAACTATCGTTCAATATGGAGTTCTAACTTCAATTCCTCTAGAATGGCAACATACATTAGCAAAAGGTTTCTCAGAAAACATACCCAGCACCTCGTTTGAAACAAACTGTAAAAACAGATTTATGATTATTGAAGGAAAAAAGTTCCCAAATTGGTATATACTACAATTTTATATTCAATAGTTGGAAATCAAAATTCAACAATACAAAAGTGGCGACAAAAAGTAAATATAGTTATAGGAGAAAATGAATGGTTTGGAAGCTTTAAATTATCTACATATCAACTATTTCTACAGTTTTAAGAGAATTTCAATATAATTTAATCTGTACAGGTGTATTTATACAAACGACCTTTTATTCAAATGCAAAATAAGTGACACAAATAAGTGCAGTTTTTGCAAAGCACAGGTTGAAACCATAAAACATCTTTTTTTGGGACTGAAGAATCACACAAGAATTCTGGAGTCTGCTTTTTAGAAGACGTAGGATTGAATCAGTTCAAATCAATAACTTTTCAGTGAGAGAAGCATTTGGGGGGACGGAGCTTTAAAACCCTGTTTTCAATCTATTATTTTTACTGGGAAAAAGTATATATCCACATGTAATTACAAAAGTACTCTGCCTGATATTAAACTTTTCGGCAGATATGAAAATCAAATCAAAAGAAACAGAAGGAAATATCGCTACATTAAAGGGAAATTCAACATACATTGAACCAATTATCTTTTTTTTTTACAGATCTTAGCAATTTATAAATGTCTACAAAGGTCTACCATTGAATAGGTCAACATATTGTTAATATAATCATCTTTCAACTGCTGTTAATAGTGCTATGACAAATGTATGGGTAAATATATAAGGATCTCTGCATGATCATCTCGTTTTGTATAATAGATGATTGCAACCACTATGTACCTATCTCCATGTAACCATTTTTGAAATAAAAGATTGTCCAAAACAAAACAAAACAAACAAAATTATTGCTCAATACAAAGAGACACTTCTTAAAAAAATATAATATCGGTTGAAGTTGATACGTTCAATTTTATTACAAAATGTTAAAATCCTTGGCGTTTAATGTATGTTACCAAATCTGAAAGTCAAAACACACACAATAAACCCCGTACAAAATATCCATTAAGTTATGGCAAGTTGGGCTTGATGAATCATGACTTGTTCGATCAAGATGCTTTCATTTCATCTAGGAAAAAAAACGATAATATTGTTGTATTTAAGTTACACATTGGAACATTGTTGGAACCATATTAGAATCCACTCTGCCAACCCACAAGTTGGTCAATAATAATCATTAATCTTTCTTTCATTCTTTCTTTTTTCTCCTTTCTTGCTTTCTATTTCTTACATTCTTTCTTTTCAACTCGACCCATTTTCTGCGGCGACGATTCATATTTGTCCTGCAGTGCAAACAAAATATATGTGTTGTTACTGTGCTGAAACTTTTGAACTATTACAAACACAATATATTTCCTCGACATCACAAAAAAGTATCAATTTTTTGTGGAACATCTGTCTTGCCAATATATTAATATTAATTGAAATGAAAAAATTGCATCCTCTCTATTGATTTTTTAACGTGCACACAGGATGCCTTTTATGATTAATTGTAATAAATATGCGTACATTATGCTTCTTTTTTATCGATTCCAAATTAAAGATTTTAATTTGTAAATGTGCATCAGTATATGTTATTCCATATTTCCCTTGACTATCACCAGTTAACGAACAGCTGGTTAGTCCTGGTATATCAACCTCCTCGGGCGTGTTGCTGACATGAACAGGGCAAACACGTACATACCGCAAAACTGTTCAGTGTTAAGATCAAATAAAATTATAAAGTAAAATACATTGAGAGAATGCACCTTGGACCAAAAGCTTCAGTGCAATATGCAGCAGCGGATCCACCCAAAGCTGTGTCCAATGCGCGCACGCACCTTCCATTACATAACCAACTCAAACTTGAGCACAATATTGGACCCTCGTACACACCAGTCTGAAACCCCAGATCAACAAATTTATATTGTTTTTTGGGGGGGGGGGCGGGGGGAGTCATGATCCCTCTTTACATAAATCCTGGATCCGCCTCTGTATATTACAGAAGATTTTCGTCTTGTTTGTATGAAATGATACCCTCCTACATGATTAAAGTTGACAGAGGCCGTATGCAAAATGTTCAATGAAAACATACCCAAACACGCACACACCAAGGAGGCTACACGTGTAGTCTCCTGTCATACACTTACAGTGGTACACGCTGTTTAAGCCCACGTTGCCAGCTAAATTGTATTAATCAGGTGCTCTATAACCATAGGTAAAATACAAAATACGTAAATATCCTGAAAAGGTGGTCTTTAAAGTTATGCGGTACTTCATCAGAGGTAGTTTGATAGCAGGAACAAATGTACAAGTATTTGAATACTCGTGTATACATTTACTTTAAAATCACCATTAGTTCAGCGGATCAGTTATAAGAATGACCTTGTTTGCTTAGTGGTATTTATGTGTCACACTATGTATATATACTGTTCGTCTCCATACATAAATAAGACTTCAAAGATAAGTTCAGGCTGCAGTCTTTTATCTCATAAACATTTGTTCATTTTTTTCTTTTTCTGACTTAATCTTTACATTATGCTCTTTATTTGTTGCAAAATTACACCTGAAAAAATTCTATGCATTACTAAAATGGACAAGCACATCACACTTATTCTCTGACCTGGTACATGATAATAAAGCAAAATCAAGTTTTCCCTGGAAGATCAATACCTATTGTTTGTGGCAGCGGAATAATCGATATACGTAGGTTGCATGACTGAATGCAAATTACAGCTCATGATTCAAGTGACTTGTCTTCAGTTGCAATTTCCCATAATTAAAACATGATTGCAAAAGCAATAGCGAAGCTTGGTCCTGACTTACATAATACAGTTGGTAATTAACGTGTGTCTGTGTACAGAGAATTGTGTACGCTCCACCAGTTACCTGAACCGTATAGACCACATACTACGCTGTCATGGAATATATGCCCATTGATATGTTGAGTGAGGAACACATGCTGTACACAGTATGGCAATATTGTTCAATATGAGCCTTTGTCACTGCTATACACGCACACAAAGACCGATCCCATCTGCACAGTGTCGGTGATAGCTGTGGTCGTTTAAACATATTTTCATGTGTGTGATTACAAACCAGTTTTTAAAATACTTTGTTTGATACTTCAATGTAAAAAAAAAAGTGAAATTGACAGCAAATTATCAACAATGCTGCTGCCAGTATGTTCACGTTATGTTTACCATTATGACAGATACAATTTTACATGACTGTGTAGCATGTCTCTGTGATTTGGCAACTTACTTGCCGTATACTGTTTGGCAGAACGTTAGTGGACGTTTTCCGGTAAAATGCTGTGTAGTGTGCCATCACGAATGTATAACGAACAGTACATTACTGTCATTTGGCAGTCTGTCACTGTACAATTTTGCAACAAGTTCTTATATATATATATATTTTTGTCAGCACGCATCTGTAATTTGGCATTATAGTACTGTATTTTGACAGCTTGATACATTATTGTGATGCTTCTCAGCAAGATACTCAGTACTATATAGGCCCCTACCTTCTCAACATGTACGTGTAACTTGGCAGTAACGTTATTGTATGGTAACAAAACAATACAGCATTGTAGCTGCCAGTGTCTTACTGACAACAGAATTTACAATAATTTACCGTGCTCTCATGTTTGTAATTGTCTACGTCGTTATGGAGTTCGCCGTCCAAGTTTTGAGAAATCCTTATCGTCTTGGTCCATCACCGATTTTTCCACCAAGGCAAATATAAGAACAGCAGTCAGTAGTCCACACACTAAAGACAAAATGATCAGTCTTTCACATGTCTTCGCTATTTTGTGGGCTTCATCTATGGAGCCCCTTTGAATGCCTTCATAGTAGGCTTTTACTGTTCTTCTGGCATATATTAAAGCTGGGATGCCAGTTGGGAAGAATAATATAATTGCAACAATAGAAAAAATCTTGAGGAACTTTAAATCTTTTTCCTTTATGGTCCGTTCTAGTGTGGCGTCTTGCCTTTCTGGAGTCACGATGACTCGAGACCCGTCAGAGAGAGTTGAAATGGAGGCGTGCGATATATTACTCCTTCCATCTTGTGAGTTAAAGTACATGGGTATACCCCTGTCGTCGACAAATCCGATATTGACATTGGCAAGGTCCGTTGTGTTGGCGTTTTTCTCCTTCTTTTCCCCTTTCCGCCTGCCCGGAGGTTCTTCATACTCCACGAGGTCCACGTCTTCTTTACCTGTCATCTTCTGTAAGAAAAAAAATATGGAAAACTAGATTTTACAAATCTACAGGAAAGATTTACTATGACCGTAGTGGGCATGATCAGTTGTGTATTTTGAACTCACTCATGCCAAGGCGAAAAATGCACATTTCTTGACCGTGGGTCTTGCTCAGCTGCGAGGAGATATTTCTGACACAAGTGGCTTTGCCTAATTTGCATATTTCTTGGTTATCTCTATAATTCTCGCTCTTAATTGTATGAAAAATCTTCCATTTTTATTATTTTGGAAAATTATCCGCAGAATATCTTGGTAATTCTACTGCAAATAATTCGCCCTGTTAAACAGGATGGCTGTTTTTACAGGCGGTGGTCTACAGTGGTATTGTGATGCCTGCCATGCACTCTTCTTCTACCTGATTACTGCAAGAATGTAATAACTCGCTGGCACTTACCGTGACATACCACCATGTTACGGTAACTAACAGGCTAAATTACAGAATTTTGCCTGTAAAACACTGATCTCTGCCGGCAAAGTTTCCAGTAAATATTGTAAATTTTAGTGTTTCTCCCTGAGCCCATCGACACCTCACGATGTAAGTCAAGCTTCAGGTGGCACATTTGTGAACGAATGAGAAAAAAGGAAAGGCAGACAAAGGTATGATTTTCTAATAAATAAAACGAATCATAGTTCCCTTATTTATCTATTTTTTTTTTTCGGGGGTTCCCCCCCCCCCCCAAAAAGGGTGATCGAGGGCTTTGTTTCCTGCAAGTCAACCGTTGTGGAGCTGCACTGTAATAGTATACCAATATTTTGAGATAAACTGAAACCGGCGGAGGTTTCTGATTTATGATCTAGGCTTCAATAGTTTGTTTTGAGACACTTTGCATACGATGCAGTCCAGGAAAGATTGGATATCATCATAACTGACCATTTCAAAAACACATGCTTTCTATAAATATGACCTATAAAGCGTATAATAAGTTAAAATAATACTTAGTTTCTTAATGAGAATTCCTCCCCTTAAGCTATGGACGTTTAATGACTTTAAATTAACGCAATGAAATACTCAGGTCAACTTCGACATTGTCCTGGTAAAAATGAACCTCGAAAAAGACATGAAGTAAAGAAGCTTTGATTGCATAATAATATACACGATTTTGTCTCCTGCAGCAAGGAAGCATAACCGACTGCGAGGTGCCAAACACACAACATTTTTCTGGTGCCCAGTGTGTGTTGATAACAAAAGCCATATATCACTAAAGCATGAATGCAATTTAAAAGCACACAAATATGTACAGTATGAATATTAGCATTATCTAGCCCCCGGCAGTGGTTTCCTTGAATATCGGCTGCGATGTAATGGAACAGGCCACTGGCCAACTGTAAATGCCAGCTTCTCCTTGTAGGCATTTTATATATATTTTTTTTAATTTGTCATTTGGTAGCATCATGACAGCAAAGTATTCGCATTAAAACGAAAATGCTATTTATAAAAAAAAAGTTTAACAAGATGTGGCCCCTATTCCATGTCCCTGATGAGTCGTCAAATATACATGTTCTTCTGTTTCATTGGCTAAAAACAAAGTAAAATAAAATGAAGATGAATGTGACCAACACATGTATTCAATTGCAACGTCCCGTCCGTCCACACAAATAGTAGGTAAAATGTATCTAAATGCATTTGAAGCTGCAAGAAAGATCCTTTCAACACTCCCAAACTAATGTATAAACTATTGTGAGAAAGAGAATTGGACCATAATATTTTGAATTCAGTCACGTCATAATTTAACCCCAACAATTAAACAATAATAAATGTACTGGTAGAATCCAACTTTGGCATGCAACAGCCGTCCTTACTTTTCTTTCATGTAGAGCGTTCCAATCTTTCAAAGCTACACATTAGCCAATGACGCTACCGTGACTCTCAATCGCACACAGCAAAACATCTGATATTCCATAATGTATGAATGAAATATCGGACAGAGCTGTTTATCATGGGGGGGCCTATAATATGAACATAATGAGCATCGTTACCGGTTCTGCAGGAGTTTCCTATCCTGAAACCAGTTGTTGACTCCCTTGCCTGGCAAGCGGACTGTGTTTTATTTTGTCTGAGTCGACGTGGTCGTTAACATGTAGCACAAGATAACTCTGCAAGTCCCGGCTGTGACTTCGAAACTTTCGTCTGGCATACGAATTCCAATAGACTTTGTCTCCAGACAGTCAGTTTGGCTTGTAGATTGAATCAATATACTTTGCAAGACTTAAAGTATTTACCCCCGTTTGGTGTAAATTCAGCTGAGGTCAATGTTATCTTTTGTCTCAAGCACCTTATAATCTCCAACGTGCCCTATAGCAATGAAAGAAATATTTATAGACCAGTTGGTCTGCATCAAACTTATCTAGTCGCAGAAAGTTTACAGCGAACAACAAAGACAACAAGTGCAAGACCAACCGAGTGATAAGCAGATAAAATGGCCAGAGGCTTGCAGACCTACATGTGTACAACACTTCACTGTCGCCCTGCAGGCCAAACTTTCCGTCTTTTCTGCAAGACGCCATTGTCCTTTGGCAAGATACTGAGACAACAAAGAAAATTTGTCAAAAGGATTTTATGTCAGTTTCTTCTTAAAGAGTCAGGTCTGCTATAGAATCGCATCTACGTGGATACTTTAAGTTTCGGCTCTTCATCGGTTCACAGAGTAGCCTTCAACGGTGCATTTGTACCGCTGCTTTTCATACTTTCCTGCATGATAGAATGTACTACACACTGTATTTTACAAAATGTACATTTTATCCTCAACTACAATCATTCATCTTCACATCATACAAGGGACCAGATAACCTGGACTAAGCTCATTGCAAATATTTTCCTAGGAGAACCAGAGACAGCAAGAAAAACATCTATGTTAGCGTTATCCATTAGCCAAGTAGCCAGTGGCTAAAAAGGTGTGATTTGGCTGACAATATTTTGTAATCTATATCCAAATTAGCTAAGTATATGTCAGAATTCCTTTACTTTTTGATGCACATGTCATGTACATTGTATGTTACTTATTAAAAATCATTATACTTGGTAGATACAAAGCAACGATGCAGTTTTACTCACCATTTCAGATGACATATAAACAGCATTTGGCAGGATCGACAACTTTATGTTTCTTTAGCCAAAATGACCATGGTGATAAAATTATTAGTGAAAGCTCAGAACATAGTGCCAAAGCCGAAATCAGTCTTAATTTTGACAGAACCTTGAAGAG